>OX422211.1:47322422-47922422 GCA_949130495.1 Sambucus nigra
TGCTAAACTCCAACTACTTAAATCAATAAATAAATAATCTAAATAAAATCCGAAGTAAAATAATTCAGCTGAAACCATAAACAACTTTGGAACCGAGAGGCCCAATAGAATCCATAAGAAAATATCATAATAAAATGCAATGAAAAGGAAAGTTTAACTAATAAGGAGAATAAATAAATGCAACTCCAGATGAACCTCCAAAATAATGTCCAATCACTCCTATACAACCACTCCAGCAAATATTTCGAAAAAAGGTTAGTCAATGAACGGGTCAGAGCCTCGAGCATGGATACCAGCTACTCCTCTCAAATAGGGTCCTTGAATAGAGAAATTAGCAATATATATATCAACCATAATAATATAATATTTTAAATTAACGATATATATTAATTCGTATGCGAGTGGAAAGAAATACTACTAAAGTACCCATATCTCTAAACCATCCCCTATTCCGATTTAAACATTTTGTTTCCAAATTAAACAATAAGCAACAATAATTTCTTATTCGATTAACTTAAGTAATAAATTAAAATCGTACGTCCAGTGTGGCCAACCAACTCCTCTGCTGTTCCCCACTCACATTTGACGCATCAATTGTTTGACTCCCACTAAAAGCTTTATCTCATTCTTTATTTATTTACGGTAGTCCCACTGTTCTACGCCACACCCATCCCCTTACTCTTGCCTGACAGCTAGGTTAAACTATCGACCCGCACATACACATAAGGTTCCATGCACAACACGTCCCAATAGACACCCGATTCGGTTAAACTGTCAACTCTACACTTATTAGCGATGTCACACACACCCACATCGTTAGAGCGAGCCATCCCGGTTAAACTATTGACTCTGCACTTATAGGCGACGTAAGTTCATTTTAATACCTGTTTATTATCTTAGGTATTAATTCTCAATTAAATCTCAAGTCCTCGTTAGTTATTTTTAACCCTACCCTCTAATCGACGATGAGTCCTCAAAACACCTCTAGTCCCATGCCTAGAAGTCTCAAAAAACATACTCATATCCTATCATATCTTATCCTATAGGAAGAATACCCACTCATAAATACCACATAGTCTCATCCGTATACTCTCAAAATCAAGGAATAAAGTAAATATCAGCCCCACCCTGGAATTTATAATCGTAAATCGTCATCACTATATAGTCCCATAACTAGAAAGCAATAACTACCCAAAGGTCTACTAACTAGTCCCATACCTAGAAAGCATCCTGAATAAGGTGGAATCAACAATGACCCATATAACCTGTCGTTACCGCGATGTCGAAAATTACATAATTCACTAAGTGGCACAAACTATCAATTTAATGAATTCAAACAAATCCATAGCAAACCTCATATTTCATTCAATTATTAACATTTAATTTATCACAATCAACGAGGCAAATAAATCGCATAATTATTTCAAATTTCCAACTACATGTAAAGTCCCATTATCCTATCATGATAATTTCTTATAACACAAGTAACCCATTTTTAATAAGGTTCAACACGATTTATTCCATCAATTACTTTCCTACACAACCTCTACTTGTACGTGTCATCTACGCTAAACATATAAGGATTATGAGTTTTAAAACATATTAAAGATTTATATAAAAATAGTCCCAAAATCTTGTCACTTTCCTTAATTACATATCTAATTTGTTTTAGAAAAACTTGTGTATTAGTGTAGGCCATGATCAAGACACATAATACTAAAGGAAAGGAATAGAAAAACCATGTCTGAGATTAGTTGAATAAAAATCAGATGGTACGAGTGTGTTCCTCTTGAAAAATTGATAATGATCCTCTCTTGGATCAACTTGAGAAAATATTTTTTGGCCTTTAAAACTTGGAATGAAATCTGGGTTTTAATGGGGCTATGTTTTGGAGATAGAAGATGGTGAAAATATTGGGTTTTACTACTCTAAGGGTTTCTAAAATGTGAGTTTTAAAGTCCTAACCCTGAGTTAATTATATAAGAGAAGTTGTAAGGGTTTTGGTTAAAAACGTAACTCCAAACAGCAAGCCAACCTAGGTTATCCGTCCTGACCAGATCGATTTGGCTAGAGACCAAATCGATTCGCCCCTGGTAGTTTGCTAAGAACACCGAAAGATAATTTATAGGTTAAATAAAATCCTCATTTAAACCCTGATCTTAATTCCGATTAAAATCCTAATTTTCAATATTAAAACTCAACATTTTTAATTACTAAAAATATTTAAATCCATTTTTTTTCCCGAATTAATTTAAACTTACGGGATGTTACCTACTTTCCCACAAACACATGAATTTTTTCCTCGAAATTTAATAAAAGCGTAACTGCGCAAATAAAAATAAGGCTCACATATGTCTACCAATAGAATGCCAAAATTGAGCAACTATACACCCAATCCAACCCGCACCTACCCCATGAACAAGAAATAATATATATTTCTTACATATATATATATATAAAAGAAAATAACATGTACTGTACTACTCCATTAGCCATTCTTCGGTGCTTGTGGGGCTTGCTTCTGAGGTTGAAGTAAGTAGAACCTCCCCACTTCGATTGGTGTTGGTGCTGTCGGCACTCCCCGAATACCTGTCACTACTGGTGTGGGAGCTCTTTGGCCCTGCTATCTCTAAGTCCCTTGGCCCTACTGGCCCTCTCTCTTAGGACACCTAGAGGCATGATGTCTTATCTCCCCACAAACGATGCATAAACCCCTGAAAAGTTTGAGGTTTCTCCCATGGTTCTTCTCACCCTGGTGTACGCTATTACCCTCATAATTTTGGTTTGTTCGGTGTCTTTTCCACTGCTGGTCATTTCGACCCTTGTTCTCACCCCCTTAACCATTGGGCTCTTTCCTCTTTCCCAACTTCTTTTGATACTTCACCTTTTCCTGCCATAACAACATCGCGATGTCCACCACCTGAGTGTAAGTAGTGTACGCCAGATTCCCCAACACTATCTTCCTAATAGACCAAGATAGACCTTTGATAAAATAATCCATCTTTTTTGCCTCAGTCTCCACCTCCTCCGGTATAAACATCTATAAATTAGTGAACTCCTTCTCGTACTCAACCATTGATTTGGAGCCCTGCTCTAAGTCCAAAAATTCCCTTTTCTTCGTACTCCTAATCGCATACAAAAAATTCTTTTTATTAAATTTCACTTGAAAATCAATGTAGTTAAGGCGGTCCCTATCCTCAGAAATGGTGACACTCTCACACCACTGTAGTGCATTCCCGATCAGCTTAAATGTAGCTAATATCTACATCTGCACATCTGTGCAACCTATCATCCTCAAGTGCCTCTCCATAGCTCTCCTCCATTGGTGAGCAACTGTTGGGTCAGATCCCCCTACGAAGGTAGGAGGATTGCCCTTATTGAAGCTGACTCTTATCCTGTCCCATCCTAAAACAGATGTACCTCGTTATTGTTCCTCGAAATTCACCCATCTCTGCCTCCCTATCTCAATCCCAGCTGCCGTAGCCTTACGTACGATGGCTTCTAACTCCTCGGCCCCCAAAATAAATTATCCTTGCCTTTCCTGAACAGCGGTACTAGAAGTCGAACCCTCTCTCCTATCTCCATATATCCTAGTTTTTTCCATCTGAAAATTCAGGAACAAAGAACTATCAGGCTCGGAATAACTAAGATTACAAATCAGCAAAAGTATTGAAGGACGGAAATACGAAAGCTAAAACGGACTCACAACCTACGAGACCTATGACCATGCTCTGATACCATCTATCACACCGCGTGAGATTCGATGGACGGGGTGGGCAGCCACCGCTGTCGAACTATGTCGAGTGCGACTAAATAAAATATCATTCTTAGCATGTGACAGATATGAGACATGAAATTCAATCCACAATATAATAATTAAATAATTACCAATTAATAATCACCAATCATGCGATATAAATCCATCACCATGCTAAAATCCAAAAAATTAAATCTCTAAATAAATAATCTAAATAAAATTCGAAGTAAAATAATCCAACTAAAACTGTAAACAACTTTGGAACCGAAATCCATAAGAAAGTCTCATAATAAAATGCGACGAAAAGGAAAGTCTAACTAATAATGGGAATAAATAAATGTAACTCTAACTGCACCTCCAAAATAATATCCAATAACTCCTATGCATTCACTCCAGCAATATTCCTGAAAAGGGTTAGTCAATGCACGAGTCAGAGCCCCGAGCATGAATAACAGCTATTCCTCACAAATAGGGTCCTTGAACCTAGACATTTGCATTGAATATATTAACCATAACAATAGAATATTTTAAACTAACGAGATATATTAATTCACATGCGAGTAGAAAGAAATACTACTAAAGTACCCATATCTCTAAACCATCCCACTATTCCGATTTAAACATTTTATTTCTAAATTAAACAGGAAGCACCAATATTTTATTACTTGATTAACTAAAGTAATTAATTAAAATCGTACGTCTAGCATGGCTAGCTAACTCCTCTACAGTTCTGCACTCACATTTGACGCACCAATTGTGGGTCTCCCACTAAAAGCATTATCTCATTCTTTGTTTGGTTGCGTTACTCCCATTGTTCTACATCCCCTTACTATATCCTGATGGCCTGGTTAAACTGTCGACCCATACATACGCGTAAGGTTCCACGCATGGCACGTCCCAAGAGCTAGTCTGTTTGGTTAAATTAACCCTGCACTTTTTAACGACGTCACACACACCCACGTCGTCGTAGCCAGCCAGCCCGGTTAAACTATCGATCGACACTAATAGGCGATGCAAATTCATTTTAATACCCGTTTCATTATCATAGGTATTAATTCTCAATTAAATCTCAACTTCTCGTTAGTAATTTTTAACCCCACCCTCTAGTCAACGATGAGTCCTCAAAACATCTCTAGTCCCATAGCTAAAAGTCTCACAAAACATACTTATATCCTATAAGTCACACAAAACATACTTATATCCTATCCTATCCTATAAAAGGAATACCCACTCATAAATACCACCTAGTCTCAGTCGTAGACTCTCAAAATCAAGGAATAAAGTAAATATTAGCCCCACCCCAGAATTTATAACCGTAAATCATCATCACTATCTAGTCCCATACCTAGAAAGAAATAACTACCCGAAGGTCTACTAACTAGTCTCTGTAATACCACGTGACTTTGGGATTGAGAAATTAAATTTTTGGGAGAAATAAAAATTATTTAAATTAGAGAATTTTAAAATTTGGAAATTGAAGTCCAAAAGTATAGGACGTTACAAAGTATTCCGAATGATAATTCTAAGTGTGCCATTGGTTCCGGATGGGTCGAGATAGTCGAAATGACTGTCCTTGGGTTTTATTTCGGTTCGAAAATATTTTTAAGTTAGTTGGCAAGAATTGGAGTAAACGAGTCATTTAAAGTGTGTATTAACATGTAAAACTGGGACTTATGTTTTAAGGGATTTAAGGGCTTACAATTTTTTCCCTTCTCATTTGTGAGAAGAGAGAATTAGAAAGAAGAGAGAAAAAAGAAAAAAGGAAGAGAGAGAGAAGGGAAAGCTTGGAGATTTCGGCCCAAACGCGATCTCGAGGATGATTCAACCTCTACAATTTTGAGGCAAGTGTTTAATCTTGCTAAATATCTCATTTGTGTATTTCATTTCATAATTTGTGGATAAAAGAATTGGATTTTGGTTATTAATAGCAAAACCTAGATTTTGGAGATTAAATCTTAAAATTGATGTTTATATATGGGTTGATGGTGTAGAAATGGTTGGGATCAACTTTGGGTTGATTTATTGGCTTAAAATCATGTTATGATGAAGGTTTAAGGGTTAGAAGTGATAATTTTAGGGTTTAAAATTCGTGGGTTTTGTGAAGAAGAAGAAACCTTCAAGGTTCTGCAGACCCGAATCGATTCGCCCCCTAAGCGAATAGATTCGGTTTTGGGAAAAGTGGTAGGTCTGCATGACCGAATTGATTCAAACCCAAGGTGAATTGATTCCACTTGAGACAGAGTCCCAGGTCCTTTGGACCGAATCGATTCGCAGTTGGAGCGAATCGATTCGCCCTTGAGACCGAATCGATTTGGGCTAGGCCGAATCGATTCGAAAACAGGGTTTTTTTGTGGAGTTTTTCTTGAATTAGTTCTTATCATTTTTGGTTGGGTTGATTGATTTGGGACATGATTATAAGATGTAAGAAAGATGTTTTGGAGATTTATTGGAAGTTTCTCGCATTATGAGATCACGGGTACGTATTGAGTTATTTTGGGGACTTATATACGTATGTATTGGAGAGGGTCATATCGAAATAGTAGGTAATCTCATTGAGAACTGAAGTTCCATTTCGAGGTCATAGGAGAGTTTACATATAACGTATGGTTTAGGACTCTTTGAGAGAGAGCGGTTAGGGCGTGTCGTGAAATCATGGGCCGATGAGTGTATCGAATCCGAATAGCAATAGGATTCTATTTAAGTTATGATTGGGGGACAACGAGAGAGTGGTCGCGTATCCTTATTGATGATGAATTTAAGGAATATATCATAAATGTGTTAAGATTAAGGGTTCATAGGGACAATTGAACCGTAGTCGAAAATCGGGAGCGAATGGATAATACTACCAACTAGAATAGGTTGTGTTGAAATTCTAGTCGGGATAGTTTCTATATATAATTGTGTGGGGGTAACAATGGGAATTCCAATATGTGATGGAATCTTGGAATAAATTTAAGATTGATCTTGAGGTTTTAGTCTATTAGTTATGTGCATACCAATAGTCAAAATTAGTACTAGATATACCGATGTGCTTTTGGATATTGATGGGAAGTGTAGTGATTGTTATACACATTAAACTTTGGGGTGATAACCTTAATGTTGAATATATTGGAAGACTATTCATATCATAGGGGAAATGGATGAACATACTTCAAGTGAGGGATCCTATTTATATAAGGAATTAAATTAAATACATTCGGGACGACAGCTAGTATAAAGAGGATTATATACACATGTAACCGAGTTTATAAATTTCATACATATGCATAAGAGATGGTACGTATATATATATATATATATATATATATATATATATATATATATATATATATATATATATATATATATATATATATACTCATGGCATGAATATCTAAACCGATTGTGATGGTTTAATTATATGATGTAATCATATGGATGTATATATATTGTGTATGTGAATGATATATATACTTGTATTGTGAAGCATACCCGGCACATGCTATCATTGGGAAGTTGCGCGATGAGGGTGAGCACTCTGGCTCGAGGAGCAGAGTGTGGATATTCCACACGTCATAGCATCCATTGTGTTATTATTTTATATACATTTTTTTAGGATGAGACGTAGTGGGTATGTTTCGTCTCATTGCCGGTTAGGAACTATGACTGCTTCCCGGACGTTGTGTGTGTGTGTTGGCCGCGATGTCAGTGATATTGAGTCCGACCGTGGTCCCCAGGATGGTATATGAGTAATGCCCTGGAAGATGATAGCATGGTGCAGTTATTGGCATTCTATAGCCGGTTATATTATGTGTATGGCCATTGTACATTATATGTGTTATGTACACGTGGCTATGAGAATAAATGATTGTATATATATATATATTTTATATATCCTATAGGTGAAAAAGGATATGAAATTTCTATGGTGTACATCTTGGGTGATTATGGTGTACTAGATTGTTAGGGGTTGATGTATCGCACTTAAGGAAAATTTCAGTTATATCAACCCAAGGATTTTATGAAGACTTTTAGGTTGTTCTTAGATAGTAATCTAGATTATAGTAGTATTTGTGTGTAGGACATAATGTATCCCTACGATCGACATTGTCAAGGAGTAGTGTATCGGGGGGGGGTTCCTTGTTTGGATTTCGCTTTAAGAGACGCCGCACGCACGAAACGCAGTTCCATGTTGAGAGTAGAGAGAAGTTTTGTCCTTTGTAATTTTAGGTAACAGTAGTGTGATTTTTGTGGATGACATAATGGATCCCTACGATCGACATTGTCAAAGAGTAGTGTATCGGGGGGTTCCTTGTTTGGATTTCACTTTTCGAGATGCCCCACGCATGAAACGTAGTGCAATGTTGAGAGTGGAGAGAAGTTTTATCCTTATTAAATTGTGCATGTTATTTAGAGAATAAACTCTAAATTTTAATTTTAATGTTAATACGTGAAGTAATAAAATGGATAACTGATTAAGTTAAAAATCGAAATCAATTAAGCCTAGTATGGCATATATGTGTATATATATTTAAGTGTGATTAGAATGGTAAGGATTCTCGGGTTATGTTAGAATGGAAGGTTTTGCGGGAATAGGCCGTGCCTATTGTAAGGTAGGTTGTCCTTATGGGTGGGGTAACTTAATTAAGGTTTCAGGACGCGAATAGGTGCGCGCTGTTAGATGAGAGGTGAGTTGGGGTTTCACGAGAGTGCAACTCCACTTTAATTATGAAATAAGTGCAGTGATATTTATTATGCACAGTTAACACACTTGCTAAATATTTTTACACCTCGAGCTCTGACCCGTTTATATTTCTCTCCTGCTATATGTATATATTACTACAGGTGTCCTACCGCATGGATGCCGGATGCTTTTCTATCCAGAGTCTTGGGATCGGTAACAGGTGCGGACTGTCGCAGGACTTAGATTGTAGTCGCTTCCTATCACCTTGTAAATCTAGATAGGATTCATGTTGTACATCGGGTTTACACCCAAGGGTTATATTTAGTTGGTTATATTTATTCTTTACAGTTATTGTACTGTGTGTGACCCGACAGCTTATTCGGGTATATTTCCTTGTACGTACTCAGTTCACTTTATTCTAGCACTTCTTTTATCATGGTACTTGTGTTCATATTACTTTTGCTAGATATCTATATTATTGGTTTGTTATCCGTGGCATGTTTTATTTAATTTTGGCATCTCGCTTATATGATTTTGGGTAGTTAGCCTTATTTATTTTAGTATTGTCAATTGATGTTGAGACTGAGCCATCTGAGATCCCTGATTTAATGTAGTATAGGGTTGGCCACCCGTTATTATTTTAAGCGGGTTGTTACAGATGGTATCAAAGCATCAGGTTCTAGTGTCTTTAGGATCTGTGCGGATTTTTTGCGTTCTTCTGTTAACGTTCTTGAGGTAAAGACCTACTATTAGTATTGTTGTGTTCCCTACGTTTATGTTCTTCTGCGAGGTGTACTCATTTGAATGTCGTTCTGACACAGTTGCTTTCGTTTCAGACGTCGTAAAAAATAAGTCGTCCAGGAAGGGGCAAGATGAGAGATGCAACACCCATAACATATTTTGGGTACGCTTTGATTTGAGGTATTTCTTTCCGTGATTCAAGCAGAGATAAAAAGGACAATTTTGTGATCGATAAGGTAAGTACTGAGGAGAAGTGAATAGTGAAGCCGTGGGAGGATGTCTCTTTGAGGATAATTAGTTCGTTGGATGAAGGGCTTGGCCTGGAAAAAGTAGAGGACTTTGAACCAGGATTCCTGGATGAAGTAAAGCAGTTGGATTATGGAAGTATAAGGTATAATACCTTTCTTTGAGTTTAAGTCACGCTTTATGCGGTATTGGGAACGTCGCGTGTAAGGTATAATGAGTGGTTAGCTGCTATGAGCATAATGTGTATAGCATTTCCTTCGAGGAAGAACTGAACAAGTGTGGCCTTTGTATGGAATCTTTTGAGGTATTAGGCCGTCTCGTGATGAGCTAGTAAAGAGTTGCTCTATTGATTTTCTGGAGTGCGAATTGTTAAGGTTCTGATTTTATACTTAAGCTAGGGCAGGAAATTTTAGTGTTCCAATGAGGGAAGAACTTATCTTATGGAAATGTGTTGATGTGATGTAAAGGATTTGTATAACTGAGAGGTTCAGAGTTTAGTAGATTCATTGTCGAGCAGAGAATTTAGCTCATGGTTGTGTTAGTTTTGAGAACTAGGTATTGTTTAGAGTATTGTATTTGTTGAGGACTTGTGTCTTGGACATAAGGTATTTGATTGGAGTGTCGAAAGACACGAAATTATTTTATATTGTATTGTTATATAGGCCTTCGGGCAATATCTAAAATGCAAAAATATTTTATAAAACCTTAACCCTGGTTCAACTGATCTCAATCCCCAACATAGCTACACAGTAGTGTATTGGGAGGGTTCCTTGTTTGGATTTCGCTTGCGAGACCTCCCCCGCATGAAGGTAACTAGTGTCAGGAATTGAGAAGAGTTCAACCATTGGGAATTTCAAACTTTTATATACTTAATATGTTGCTATAGATTATGTTTGTAGAGAGTTATATTACGATTTTGAGGCTAGTGGAGTCGGGTTATATTTTTACGAGTTGAGCTCTAGTATGGGGTGTATGGGCGCCCTGGGTAGCTAGTTTGATCCTTAAAGATTAAATGATTCGATGTGAGAATTAGAAAAAGGTATGTATAGTGATGTTGAGGGTAGATGTAAGGACTAGATGAGATTAGAAGTCCTAGGCATATCTTAAATTTCGCTAGCAAAATTATTGTGAGGGGGGAAGTATGTAATACCCCGTGACTATGGGATTGAGAAATTAAATTTTTGGGAGAAATAAAATTTATTTAAACTGGAGAATTTTAAAATTTGGAAATTGAAGTCCAAAAATAGAGGACGTTACAAAGTATTCCGAATGATAATTCTGAATGCGCCATTGGTTTCGGATGGGTCGAGATAGTCGAAATGACTGTCCTTGGGTTTTATTTCGGTTCCGAAATATTTTTAAGTTAGTTGGCTCGAATTGGAGCAAACGAGTCATTTAAAGTGTGTATTAACATTTAAAACTGGGACTTATGTTTTAAGGGATTTAAGGGCTTACGATTTCAGCCCTTCTCATTTGTGAGAAGAGATAAATAGAAAGAAGAGTGAAAGAAGAAGAAAGGAAGAGAAAGATAAGGGAAAGCTTGGAGATTCCGGCCCAAACGCGATCTCGAGGATGATTCAACCTCTACAATTTCGAGGCAAGTGTTTAATCTTGCTAAATATTTCATTTGTGTATTTCATTTCATAATTTGTGGATAAAAGAATTGGATTTTGGGTATTAATACAAAACCTAGATTTTGTAGATTAAATCTTGAAATTGATGTTTATATATGGGTTGATGGTGTAGAAATGGTTGGGATCAATGATAATACGCAAATATCGCGTATTTAATCCATCGAACCTACGCATTTTAGCCCCCTCGGGTGCCTTAATCTCTATATTTAAGCCCGTTAACCAAACAACCTCTGTTTATATTGTTAACATGCTATATGAGGTATAATCGGGCTTTTGTAGGTATTTAGGTACCAAGTATGGGATTCGGATGCATTCCGCACAATTTTCGTACACAATCGCGCGTTCAAGGGCAATTCGGTCATTTCACAGCTTGGGCACCTAGCCCGACATCTACACAGAAGTTGTATCCCTCCTCGCTAGCTTCGCGTGGCCGCGAACGGTGCGCGATTCCGAGTTCGTATGACAAAGTTACGGCGATTTGAGCGGAGATAAATTACATGCCAAAATAGGGGATTCTGCATGCTACCCTGCTTGATCGATCGATCGAGCCTGGGGGTCGATCGATCGACCCTTCATATTTTTGCCACGATTTTAACAGTCGATCGATCTACCCCTGTGGTCGATCGATCGACTGCCCTGTTTTTTCCTACAGATATTTTCTTTTCATTTTCTTTCTTCTTTTCTTTTATTCTAACTTGGTATATATACCAATTTTGTTGTAATAAGAATATATAGCAGTAAGTGAACGTTTTTAGAGAATTTTAGAAGATAGAATAGGTTAGGGTTTGGGTGATTTTCTTAGTTCTTCTTCATTTCTTCTTGGATTGACACACTTTTGGGCTTGAATGTTGACTATTCATCATCCTCTCCATTAATATAGTTTGTATTTCTTCATTTCTTGCTTTCTAGTTAATTTACAAGCTTTCTAATTTAGGTTTACATTCTTTGAGTTACTTGCTTTGTAGTATAGTTTTATCGCGTTTATTTCCCGCTTTCCATTTATCGGGTTTTTAACACGCTTTATAGGTAATTTAAATTAGGTTGTGCTTGAATTGAACTCACTTTAGTTGACGCGTTGCTTTGCTTTGGTGATGGAGTTTACAGATCTAGTTTGGGTGCGTTGTCCTAGTTATTACGCCTAAGAGATTGACGGGGCATATCATGTATGTCCCGTGCTTACGACCTTTCGCGCTTAATTTTTGGGATATTTGTTGACGCCAAAATCTTATTAGGCTTTTATGATGATTTAGGGCGTAACAACCCTTGATTTAATTAACTGTCAAAATGAGACGCACTTGTAATAACCCATCGACCCATGTAACCATTTTATACTAATTAACTCGGGTGAGGGATATTCGACGCAACATATAGTTTTACTCGCTTTCATAATCTAGTTTCAATACCATTGCCTAGATTAACATTTCCCTTTATGCATATTTTTCCTTTTTAGTTTGTAATCATCTTTTACACTTTTATTTCGGAGTATTAAATCACTTAAATTCTAGCAACTCGTCTCTGTGGATTTTCGATACCCGACTTACCGCTATACTCACCCGTTGAGTGTAGTCGTAATTAAGGTTTTTGTATAGTTCAGGTGAGCCGAACATAAAATGACTAGCGCGTAGGTGACTCTCGCGCCGCGGCAAAACCCTGCCTATCAAATGGCGCCGTTGTCGGGGACTAGTTTGTTTTAGACTTTGTTTGATTTAGTATTTCACAATATTTTCTTTCTATTTGTATTATTTGCTAATATTTTGCAGGACTTCCACATTTGAGCACCTAAAAACGCTCGAATTCTTTCCGCGCGCACTTACTTTGTGAAATCCGCCACTTCGAGTCATTTTTGGGGTAAGCATGTCTTATTCCAATTCTTTCGGTAATCCCTATTATAATTCTCAAAATTCTCGCAAACCCTATGACTTTCGATGAATACTTAGAATCCCAAAAATTTACAAATTCAAATATTACTTTGGGCGAGTATAACGAAAGTCAAAACTTAGGCTATTGGAATTTTGATGATGATGATAATGATTTTGGGCCTTTACCTCCTTATAATAGGAATTTTGAAACGAATTGCAATAGTTTTCAAAATTTCTATAATAATGAGTTTTCGTTCAAGTCCGATGGCAATTTTCAAAGTTCCCATTCAAATGCATTCGCACCTCGACCTATGACATTCGGTGAGGGTTTGCGTATGTATGAGAATGAGAAAATTGAAAATCGTTATCGGGAAGAAAATTGTTCGTGGGAACATGAGTTGGATTTATTATTTGAGTCCGACGACCATTTTGCTTCTAAGACTGTCGAAGTCGAGGAATGTTTTGAACCAAATGAGGTACTTATGCCTACTTTGGAACAAACCATTCTAGACTTTGCCCATCGCGTAATAAATATTGAAAGCGAAGATGAAATGACGTAATATCTATTTGCAATGAAATGATTTCTTCTTTGACCCCCAAAGAAGAACATTTCATTGAAAATGATATTATTTCATTCGAAACTCAAACTTCATGTGATGATGACTCATCTCATGAGTTTGAATTTCATTCATACCCATTTTCATTCTCTATTACCCCACCGGAACAAGTACCCGATGATTCGTTTTCAAACTTTAATGTTTTAAACCCTATCGCCGATGAGGAGTACTTGCTTGAGTCGCCCTCCACGATCGCATTCGTGTGCGCCACCTCCCATTCCAACTTCAAAATCATTGGGAGGATTTTCGGCTTTTCTCGGTCCCCACTTGTTTTTTTCACCCGTCCTATCCAAATCCCCCATCCTCCCTCCCAAAGTTTCAATTGGGGATGGTTCACTTTTACCGCCTTACACATGCCTTCCGTCGTTTGAACGGAATTCCTATTTTTCGGAAGGCATGCATGTTTGGGAGGGTCCACCGTTGATCCACCAAATTAAAATTGTGTTTTGGATGGACCCTCAAAAGTTTCAACTTTTAGTATATAACTAATTAGAGTTCTAAATGTAGTTGTATATAGCTAACTTCTTCATTTTTATTTTTCTTAATATTCGCCTAGTGTAATTAGTTAATCTCTTTTTATTTCTTTTTGTATGCTTGGTTCTAACTCTTTTGTAGGTTCAACGCACTTGAATTTGCGGAAACTATGCATCCCGGCACACATTTCTTAAGAAAATGATCAAAAAAGCCCCAAAAATATTTTTTCGTTATTTCTCACACGTGACACACGTGCATCCTCACGCATTTGCATTTGTTTTTCTTTTTTATTTTATTTTATTTTTCATTTTTTGTCGTGAACATGCGTGTGTGTTGCTCGTTGCACATATGTTTTAATTTTTGGTTAGCATAGGCCTATTTGTGTGTATATTTTAGCCTATGTCTATTTAATGTTATATATATATATATATATATATATATATACTTATATGTACTATATATATTTATATTTTATTTAAACCCCCTAAATCTCCCATAATTGCAATTTCCCCCCACTTTTAAAACAGCAAAGCAATGTGCCTAAACCTGCTTGATCGATCGATCAAGCAGTATTAGGCCGGCAGCTGCTACTTTTTTTCCCCTTTCCCCTTATTCTCTTTTCTCCGCTCTAAACTGTTTTGTCCCTAGATTTCTCCCCCACCACATTTCTTCATTTTCAACCATCTTTCTACACTTTCAAGGTATAATTCTTCCTACTTTATTATCTTTTTGTAGATTTGGGTTGATTTTTGTCACAAATTCCATGTTTTATCCATTATTTGACAATTTTCGAATGTGTTGCTCTTACCCCTGATTTGTGTTGTTCCAGCCCATTTCATTCATGATTATTGATGTATATCCACTCATGAACACATGTATATTGCTGCATTGTTGTTTTGTTCATGAGTGGGGATTTTTCGTTGGTTCAAAACGGTATTTTTCAACCTTGACGCACATTGCGCACGCCAAGTGTTCGCTAAAATGCCCAAAACATTTATCAATCCCATTTTTGGCGCACACTTGGGTGATTTTCACTCCTTGTCGCATTCCAAAATATTTTTTCGCAATGTTGCAATTTTTTCCTCGGTTTTACGCACTTGCACCCCCATTTCAACTTGTACACTAACTAACCATTAATTGTGCTTACAATTTTTTTTGTATTGTGTAATTCTTGTTTTGTAGGTTGAAATGGCCCAACTAAAAAAATACAAATATACTAGGTGCTTGCCCGCCGGGGGCGTTGAGGGGTTCCGCTGCGATCAGGAGCGGGATTGGTACCACGCCCACTTTCACACATCCGAGTGTCCACTTGGGTATCATTTTGCGTGGACCATTGAGCATATACCGCGGGAGGCGCGTGTTCTTCTGTGCCGTCAGGGATGGGAGCCCTTTCTCGCTACCAACGGGCGCATCAACGAAGAGCTGGTACATATTTTCTATGCGACGTTGGTAGAGGTAAAGGGGGATGGGCCGACTACTTATGAGGCGATGGTTCGTGAGGTGAGGATTCCTTTCAGCATTTCTGATTTGGCTGACTACATGGGTGTGCCAAACCCCGGGGACTTAATCAGTTTTATGTATGGGAACATCTTCGGCCGTGGGACATTGATAGAGGCCCTTGCACCGGGGGAGGCATGGAAAAAGGGTGCTTTTCACTCGGCTGCAATGGAGGACTTACCGAGGTTACTTCACTACATTAATGTCCACTCTTTTATGGTGACGAACAACCGGTCAGAGGTTCGTCACAAGCACGCCGCATTCATTTACACACTGATTAATGGTTTGGGCAATATCAGCTTGCCCAATATATTTTTGGACATGATGTGTGCGACTGCAAAGGATATTGCTTGGAGGTATTCCCTTCCCTTTCCTGCCCTCATTACGAAGATATGTATATCGCACGGTTGCCCAGAGTTTGATGCTGACCGTAAGCACGATCCACTCGGGCTTCTCTCCAAGGATAATATTTCAACGATGCTTAAGCACGAGTGGGGGCAACCGGGCAGCAAGAGACATAGGGAGGAGGTGGCTAATGAGCCGGACGATGAGGAGGATGAGATTCGGGAGATGGAGACTGGTGAGGGTTCTCACGCTCCACACACTGATTATGATGCACGCTTTGAGGCATTCCAGGCCGTGCAGTACCAGCGCTGGGAGGAGACCCAGCTTAGGTGGGCTACATGGGAGTCCCACCTGGACCAGTAGCAGGCCGAGCAACGACATCATTGGGCACAACAGCAAGCCCAGCAGGAGAAGTTTCATCCCAAGCAGCGGCAGGAGTGGGCCCTGCAGAGGCAGGCTAGAGCGCGGCACATACATGAGTACAGGATGATGCAACAAATGATGAGAGATCTTTATTCGCAGCGGCATGATTTCGATACAGTGCTACCTCCTCATTTTCAGGACCCTTCTGATCCTAGTGGTTCTGGCCACTAAGCTGCTGTTGTACTGGGTCATTTTTTTGGCATTCTGGGATCGGATATTATATTATACTTTTTATTTTTATTTTGTATTTCTTTTATTTCACTAGTTGTAATGTATTAAGTGATTTTGTATTGAACTTATGAAATGAGAAATGAAAATGTAGTCTGTGGTTGTTTATTGGATTTTTATGTGTGTGACCTTCCATTTTATAAAATCAAAAAGTTCACCATTAATTTATCTAGTATTTGCACTTCAGCCCCTCTATATTATTATGACTTATGACATAGATTCTCTTAACTTAATACATCGGTACATATTCTTCATATGCTTTGTACTAACTTGTTTTGCAGCTTCATGTGGACTTGTACTTTTGGATATCGCTCCAAAGTTGGGTAATATCATTCTTTTCCTATCTTTGTGTTGTGTTCTTTAATGGACGCATTGGGGACAATGCAACATTTAAGTTAGGGGGTGTAGGATATTCTATCCATTTTGCTGATTAGTACTTGAATTTGATTACAATTTAGTTACAAAGCATGTTTTTGTTAAAAAATTTCAAAAATTTCAAAAATATTTTCTTTCTTTTTTCTCCTTTATTGGGCATTTTGCCCTTGTTTCCGATGATAAATTTTAATAATTGCCCGATCAATTAGACAATTCAACGATGCATGTTCTCGATTTTAGAAGTTATTAGACTTTAGTCCTAAATCATTAATATTATGAATAACTTCATGAATTAAAATTTATCCCGTGAGCACATGCACCATTCTTGTTATATTGATGTGGTTTAAGATTTTTATAACTCGGTATGCTTTTGTTGCATTGTATATACTTACACCGAGTGAGATTAGAGACTTATCTTCATTTGTGAGTGTATACACTTTTCTTTCCTCTTTGAAAATGTTACAGTCGTTGGTAATCTTTTTATTCTTTCATTGACCGTTCATTAATTGAGTTCATACTTGAAATGTGTTACTTGAGCATGATTTTCATATGTTGTTTGACTCGATAATTGCGTATACTTTTTGAAATGATCATAGGACATCTTTGATATATCACCCATATGACCTTGACCTCACCCTTTATATGTTCCCTAGTCAACCCACTTGAGCCTAAATACTAGCCTTTCTTTTCATTACCCAAAATCCCATATCCAACTCCACATTGGATTTTTATACCATACATATTACCTTACATACCCTTGTTTGGATTGTTACTTGGGATTAAATGTTATTATTGTGTTGTGGTTGCAATTTGAGTATGAAAAGAGTAAGAAGTGAAAAGAAAAAGAGTGAAAAAGAAAAAGTTAAAAATAAAAGAAAACAAAAGAAAAAAAGTGAGAAAAAGGAAGAAAAGAAAAAGAAAGAGAAAGTTGTTTATAGTGTTTGTATGTGATTCAATAATCCTTGTTACTCTCTCGATTGTTATATCCAATGCTCGTTTGGAAATCATTGTTCAATTTTGAAATTGTCCACTTTTCCCCATTTTCCCGAGTTTCATCCCGAAACACTTTGAATTCGTATATACATCCCTTTCATTTCGTACCTTAACCTAGCCTACATTACAACAATATTAAAGTCCTATGTGATCTTAGGTTGATGTAATTCAAATGTTTACATAGTGTTGATAATCTGTGAAAATGCATTTCGCCTCTTTTTTATGTGCAGTATCCTTTCACTGAGGTTGCAATTTTTATTTCCTATATAGCGTTCTTCATTTGCGACATGTGCACGACCTAGTTTCCATTTACATTTACTCTTTATGCCCTCATGTCCCGTATGTTACCTCCCTGTTTTAAGTGAATTCATTTGATGAGTGTAATGCCCTTGAGGATTGACTTTTATGCATGCTTTGACATTTAGTATCAGAGTTATTTAAGTTTTTCGCCAAATCATACTTTGCATATGCTCACTCCCCTCCCATATGTTAGATTTTCAATTCATTGAGGTGCATTTGATAATGTTAATAACTACGGACTTTTCATGCGAATTCGTTTGCTATGCTAATAACATGTTGAAATCTTGTTCGCATTGATGAGTTTGTCATCCTTGATTGGTCATATTTTGAGGAAACTTTATGATGTTTGTGGGTACCATCACTGAAAACCCTCACGAGATGACACTCGTCCACAAGAGTAACCTAGGGGTTTAACGGCTTATTGCATACGCTAAATGCAATCGAATCGCCCGTGAAAGTGGCTTTATGATTTTATACCATATTTTTGTACTTATCCTGCTTTTGGTGATTGTTGTTCTTGTTTCATCCTATTTCATTGCTAGGGACTAGCAATGTGTAAGTTAGGGGGTGTGATAATACGTAAATATCGCGTATTTCATCCGTCGAACCTACGCATTTTAGCCCCCTCGGGTGCCTTAATCTCTATATTTAAGACCGTTAACCAAACAACCTCTGTTTATATTGTTAACATGCTATATGAGGTATAATTGGGATTTTGTAGGTATTTAGGTACCAAGTATGGGATTCGAACGCATTCCGCGCAATTTCCGTACACAATCGCACGTTCAAGGGCAATCCGATCATTTCACATCTTGGGAACCGGGCCCGATATCTACACGAAAGTTGTATCCCTCCTCGCTAGCTTTGTGTGGCCGCGAATAGTGCACGATTCCGAGTCCGTATGACAAAGTTACGACGATTTGAGCGGAGATGAATTACATGCCAAAATAGGGGATTCTGCAGGTTGTCCTGCTTGATCGATCGATCGAGCCTGGGGGTCGATCAATCGACCCTTCATATTTTTGCCACGATTTTAACAGTCGATCGATCGACCACATGGGTCGATCGATCGATCCCCTGTTTTTTCCTGCAGATATTTTCTTTTCATTTTCTTTCTTCTTTTCTTTTATTCTAACTTGGTATATATACCAATTTTGTTGTAATAAGAATATATAGAAGTAAGTGAACGTTTTTAGAGAGTTTTAGAAGATAGAATAGGTTAGGGTTTGCGTGATTTGCTTAGTTCTTCTTCATTTCTTCTTGGATTGACACACTTTTGGGCTTGAATGTTTACTATTCATCATCCTCTCCATTAATATAGTTTGTATTTCTTCATTTCTTGCTTTCTAGTTAATTTACAAGCTTTATAATTTAGGTTTACATGCTTTGAGTTACTTGCTTTGTAGTATAGTTTTATCGCATTTATTTCCCGCTTTCCATTTACCGCGTTTTTAACATGCTTTCTAGGTAATTTAAATTAGGTTATGCTTGAATTGAACTCACTCAAGTTGACACGTTGCTTTGCTTTGGTGATGGAGTTTACGGGTCTATTTTGGGTGCGTTGTCCTAGTTATTACGCCTAGGAGATTTTACGGGGCATATCATGTATGTCCCGTGCTTACGACCTTTCGCGCGTAATTTCCGGGATATTTATTGATGCCAAAACCTTATTAGGCTTTTATGATGATTTAGGGCGTAACAACCCTTGATTTAATTAACTGTCGGAACGAGACGCACTTGTAATAACCCGTCAACCCATGTAACCATTTTATACTAATTAACTCGGGTGAGGGATATTCGATGGAACCTATAGTTTTACTCGCTTTCATAATATAGTTTCAATACCATTGCCTAGATTAACATTTCCCTTTATGCGTATTTTTCCTTTTTAGTTTGTAATCATCTTTTACACTTTTATTTCGGAGTATTAAATCACTTAAATTCTGGCAACTCGTCTCTGTGGATTTTCGATACCCGACTTACTGCTATACTCACCCATTGAGTGTAGTCGTAATTTAGGTTTTTGTATATTTCAGATGAGCCGAACATAAAATGACCGGCGAGTTGGTGACTCTCGCGCCGCGGTAAAACCCTGCCTATCAATCAACTTTGGGTTGATTTATTGGCTTAGAATCATGTTATGATGAAGGTTTAAGGGTTAGAAGTGATCATTTTGGGGTTTAAAATTCGTGGGTTTTGTGAAGAAGAAGAAACCTTCAAGGTTCTGCAGACCCGAATCGATTCTCCCCTAAGCGAATCAATTCGGCTTTGGCAAAAGTGGCAGGTCTGCATGACCAAATCGATTCGTACCCAAGGGGAATCAATTCAACTTGAGACAGAGCCCCAGGTCCTTTGGACTGAATCTATGCGCAGATGGAGCAAATCGATTTGCCCTTGAGACCAAATCGATCCGGGCTAGGCCGAATCGATTCGGAAACAGGGCTGTTTTGTGGTGTTTTCTGGAATTAGTTCTTATCATTTTTGGTTGGGTTGATTGATTTGGGACATGATTATATGATGTAGGAAAGATGTTGTGGAGATTTATAGGAAGTTTCTCGCATGATGAGATCGCGGGTACTTATCGAGTTATTTTGGGGACTTATATATGTATGTATTGGAGAGGGTCATATCGAAATAGTAGGTAATCTCATTGAGAACTGAAGTTCCATTTCGAGGTCATAGGAGAGTTTACTATGACGTACGGTTTAGGACTCTTTGAGAGAGAGTGGTTAGGGCGTGACGTGAAATCGTGGGCCGATGAGTGTATCGAATCCGAATATCGATAGGATTCTAGTTAAGTTATGATTGGGGGCCAACGAGAGAGATAGAGTGGTCGCGTATCCTTATTGATGATGAATTTAAGGAATATATCGTAAATGTGTTAAGATTAAGGGTTCAGAGGGACAATTGAACCGTAGTCAGAAATCGGGAGCGATTGGATAGTACTACCAACTAGAATAGGTTGTGTGGAAATTCTAGTCGGTATAGTTTCTATATATAATTGTATGGAGGTAACAATGGGAATTCCAATATGTGATGGAATCTTCGAATAAATTTGAGATTGAGCTTGAGGTTTTAGTCTATTAGTTATTTGCATACCAAGAATCGAAATTAGTACGAGATATACCGATGTGATTTTGGATATTGATGGGAAGTGTAGTGATTGTTATACACATTAAACCTTGGGGTGATAATCATAATGTTGAATATATTGGAAGACTATTCATATCATAGGGGCAATGGATGAATATACTTCCAGTGAGGGATCGTATTTATATAAGGAATTAAATTAAATACGTTCGGGACGAAGACTAGTATAAATAGGATTATATACACGTATAACCGAGTTTATAAATTTCATTCATACGCATGAGAGATGGTATATATATATATATATATATATATATATATATATATATATATATATATATATATATATATATATATATATATATATGTATGTACTCATGGCGTGAATATCTAAACTGTATGTGATGGTTTAATTATATGATGTAATCATATGGATATATATATATATTGTGTATGTGAATGATATATATACTTGTATTGTGAAGCATACCCCGCACATGTTATCATTGGGAAGTTGCGCGATGAGGGTGAGCACCCTGGCTTGAGGATCAGAGTGTGGATATTCCCCAGCTCATAGCGTCCATTGTGTTATTATGTGATATACATTTTTTTGGGATGAGACATGGTGGGTATGTTTCGTCTCATTGCCGGTTAAGAACTATGACTACTTCCCGGACGTCGTGTGTGTGTGTTGTTCCCGATGTCAGTGATATTGAGTCCAACCGTGGTCCCCAGGATGGTATATGCGTAATGCCCTGGAAGATGATAACATGGTGCAGTATATTGGCATTCTATAGCCGGTTATATTATGTGTATGGCCATTGTACGTTATATGTGTTATGTACACGTGGCTATGAGAATGAATGATTGTGTATATATATATATATATATATATATATATATATAGTAAAGTACAAAACTTATGTATGTCATAAGACCAAATGATTATGTCATCTCTATAAGTTTTTCAGCACTACCTATTTTGCCCCTTAAAATTTGGATTCCCCCCTATTTTAACACACTCTAATTTGTTTTCCCCATTTTTTTCAAAATTAAAAAACATGGGTTGAATAGTCTTTCCCTATTCTCCCCCTTACACTCGATCTCCAAACCTACGCGTCTTATTTTTCTCCCTCATTTTACTCTTCCTCCCCCTCTCCTTTTTGTCTTCCTCTCGGCACATGGGGACTCTCACTATCCTCTTAAACAGGGAGACTCTGACATCACCATTTCACCGGAACCCTATATCTTTCTCTCGAACGATTGATTTGTACGATTTGTTATACAAATAGGTATATGGAGTAATGGTGTATTACTTCAATTTTTGCCCTGGACTAATCGTGTAAAATAGAACAATACCGATTTTACTTCAATACGGTTACTTTAATCATTTTAGACCATACGATTAGTACGATATTAAACACCATACGCATTTGATATGGGTTTTGTTACAGTGAAATAAAAATGGAAGAACATGATAGCTTAGGACCCTAGAGTGTTTGAGGGGGAGATCGGTTGTTGAGAGAGTGGCTTCAAGAGTTTCCACAGAGGAGGTAAATCAAATGGGAAATATGGTCTCTATCTTTCTCTGTGTGTGTTTTCATATAGGGTTTAATCTGCTATTTTTCTCTCTTGGTTAGCTTGAATTTCTTTTACAATGCTTCTATTTTAATAATTTTTTTGTAAAATTTAACACATTGATTGATCTGCTATCTCTGTCCCTTACAAAAAAATACAGCTGATTGAGGTAGGGAAATAGTTTAGAATAGAGATGAAATCAAGGAACAGATCTGGAAAAAAGGCTAAAATTCCAATGAGGGTTTGTCTGCATGGTTTTTATTTTTTCCTATTTCTATTAATATGCATTGTATAGTTACACGAGTTGGTAATTTCGGCCCCTGTAAAGTGGAGTTGAGCAAGGTATTTTAATTCGACTAAATAAATTAGTTTTACTTCACATGCTCTAATTTTTGTAAACTCATTTATACTCAATGTTTTATAGGTTTTTATGTTTTTTATTCTGCAAGGAAAGGTTGTTTCCTCCTAAAGAAAGAGGTTGATAGCAGAATTTTGGGAATCTTTGTAGAAATCTGATCAGCATGAGGTAAATCCAAAGTTTTATTTCTGTTATTTTAAATTGTAATTCATATTTCTCTTTTATTGTCCATATCCCTTTAGGATGTGATTTTATTTGTACTTTACATCTGAAACAAACCATATTTAGTACTTGACTATGTGTTTATTTTTAAAGTAGTTATGCTTGATACCATTTATGTTATTTTTTATAAGTGATAATCTATTAATTGTGATTTAAGTAACTCTTATGAACTCTTAGGGTGCTTAAGAGAAATTAATACCCCCAAATCACCATTGTGCGATTGACAAGGGTTATAATTTCTCTTTATCTGTCACTATTTTTTAACCTCATTTTTCAGTAACTATACTGGATTGTTAGGACATAGAGTTGGCTTGAAGATGTTCAATGTCAAGGTAAAAAATATAGGTATCCATCTTTTTTTTTCTCTCTAGTTATATTTCAAGCTTCCTTTTCATTATTTTTACTGAATATGGGTTTAATAGGTTTTGGACTATACGGCTTTTCCATCAACTTTTGTGCATTGTCATGGAAACACGGCCTTTACGGACTTTGACATGTGTAACTCACAACTGCAATGACATAATCAAGTTCATGATGTTTATATATGATTTTTTCGTTATTCTAAATTTTTAGTGGGTTCCTCTGCTCAAATTCATATGGCATTCGTACGTTTATTTAAAAAATCTATAAATGTACTTAATATGAAGTTAAGGTGTTTGACAATATGTTGAAGTGAGTTTATTTTTTATTCCAGTGAGCATTGATCAATATGAACTTAAGATGTCCTTGATATGAAGTTAATGTGTTTGACAAAATCAAGTTTGATTAGAACCCAATCTTCTGGAAGGAAATTATATATAATTATATATGCATACAACCCTTTAATACCTTTGTTTTGGTATGAAGAAATTTATACCAAATGATTAAGAAAGGGTGAAGATAAGCCTGGCTTGCATATTTGCATTTCTGGGAATTAGATGGTCGGTGATTGTATACACGACAGGGATCATGGGGTGGATCAAGTATAGATTTGAGTGGGAAGAAGTTCACAAGCTAAAGGCTTTGAATTTCAATAGTGATTTGACAACATTTATTATTGGTTAGCTGATTTATAGGCAGTTTTAAGTGTTGTGATAGAGATTGTTGTTTATGGCATTTTAGTATTTCATTGAAATAATCAATTTTCGGGATATTCATCTTATTTCAATATTCGTGTGTTGTTTTTTCTTCTATTTTTTCATAATTAAAAGTTCTTAATATTGGATCTTTGAGTCTTTCTTTTCATACTTTCAATCTTAATTTTTGTTTTAGTATGTAATTGTCTGCAAGATATATACGTTTAATAATTATTTTAATTATCTACATTTTGTTCGAGTACTTGAATTTGATATTGGAACACTGCTTTTAGTCAAGTAACTGAGTTTGAATTTGATATTGTAGGTTTCCACATTCTTGATGATCGAGTGGTGTATGGGGTTTCTATACAAGTTGGAAATTGTGGGTTATTTGAAATCTGCACAACAATACCTGATTTGCAACATCATACATACAAATGTATTTATTACTTCCTCCATCTAATATGTAATTTCCATTAGCAGAGTAACACAAGGTTGTGAAACACTTGATAAAATTGGAGTTAGCTGCAAATTTATGATCAGTCATCAAACTCCCTCAAACAATGTCCCCACGGACCTTAATTGTGAACATCAACAATCTCTCAATTGGGTCCCAGAAAAGGATTTGCCCATCTAAGTTTGAATGACTTGAATATTTCTATAGGTGTACTTTAATTGGAACATCGCATAGAGTAGCGTAATATATGGAAAATCAACCGGTGTTCTATGTATGTATATTGCTATACTGGCTATTTTTTAACGGTTTCTATTGGTTTGAAAGTGGTCACTGTGTGTACATATTTCTTGAATCAACCTTTTCTTAATTCATTTGTTTTGTAATGAACTTAATTTTCAATTCCAATTACAATTAATAGTAACTAATACAATGTCCTATAGGTCGGTCAAGTTGGTGCAGCCACTACTGTAATAACAACACAACAAGATGCATTTCCATTTTCAATCTGTAACATTTATGGGGATGGCTTGGAATATGGCTTGCAATAACAGCACAACAAGTCTCATTTAACAAATCTGATTTCATACTCCCCATTTCTCACTTCCATCAAACCAAAAACCAAATATGGCTTCGCAAAATAAGCCAAAAAATTTGTTACTTGATCACGAGGGGGTACTAAAGATTACAGACCTTGGATGGTCTGTACAATCGAGAAATAAGAGATGCACCATGTTCGGGACTTTGGACTATTTAGAACCAGAAATGGTGGAGAAGAAAGCTTATGACTATGCTGTTGATAATTGGACTTTGGGCATTCTTTGTTATAAGTTTTTGTATAGAGGCCATCCATTTGAAGCTGAGAGCCAAGAGTTTTTGTATGAAGGTTGACCTTGATATATGATTAAAGAACATGTTAAACGTATTCTGTTACAAGTGGCAGGTCCTTTCCTGGATAATTGTGGAATGATTTGGTTACTCGAATTAATGTGTTTAATGTCAACTTCTAACTACATTGTTTGTTAATTACTATGCAGAAACGGTGTAAGGGATAAGTGCCGAAGCAGGAGCTGAGTGAAAATCTCAGTAGATAAGACTTCACATTGTCTTTTATACTATCACTAAATTTCCAAAGTTCCTTTGTAGACCAGAACCACCATTCTTCTAGATAATATGGGGCATTATAGGAGAATAATTTCCAGCTTTCTTCAGCGATTCAACAGAGCTTAATCTAATTTTGCTTAGGCATGACCAATGTGATATTATTGAGGTTTTTTGTTATGCCTTTAATTTCATTTTATCGAAACATTATTTTCCTTTTTGATATGTTATATTTTGGGAGAAAATGACTGAAAGTGATTCTTGGTTCTTCAAGTACCTACTCTCTATGGTGGATGAACATTCACGCAAGGAGAAAATGTGTGAAAGTGTTCAGATTTTGGATGGTCAATGGTTCACACTCCTTCATCTTCTGGGTTGTTGCTTTCTTGATTTTGTTTCAGCTATGAAAAGTGTGGTCCGGGTCCAAACTCGATTTTTTATCGCTTGAACTATGATTTCATATGTTTGGTGCAGTGATTCCATTTAAAAATTATTTTTTGATTATTGTCAAGCCTGGACGAGGGATGTTTATTTTTTTTCCTTTTCCAATCAATAATTTGAAGTCTAATCGGATCTTGTTTACATGGATGCAGGGCAGGTGCTTGATAAAATAGCTAGGAGATGGGGATGAAGAAAGATGTTATAATATACAATCACAACTTTCTTGATTTTTAGACACCATTAAGAAAAGGTAAGTGATTTGACAGAAGTTTGATATTGCTTCTAATTATGATTACGATGTAATTTTAATTGCAAGGTTGCATGTTGTAATTGGAATTGTAAGACTAAGATAATAAAAAAGATATCTTGATAATGGGGATGGATTCACATTTGTAGTTCTAGCTTATTTTCTTCCATTTCCATTTCATGTTTATCACTTCAATTAGGATTTTTCTTTTCGCTGCTCCAGATTCCATGGGTGCTAAGATCAGTCGTATTTCCTGTTTGATGGAAGTTCAGGCTGGGATTTTGTCACAATATCTTTTAATCGAGAAGTGCACTCGACAAGATGAAATGAAAAGTAAGCTACCTGACCGACTTAAACGGAGAACTTGCTTTTATAGACATGAATTATGTTATTTGTTGTGGTGTTGTTTAATGTGAAAAGAAGTTGTATATTGGTTTCATTATATCTCAGATCGACAATGAGGATCAATCGGGGAAAGCGAATATCGCGTATAATATTATATCTCAAAATATTGTGTATAACATTATATCTCAGATCGACAGTGAGGATCAATCGCGAAAAGCGAAGATGTTGGCTGACATGGTGCAAGTCAGTATGCAGCAGAGGGCTCTGGTATGCACTCCGATCTACCTATCACTAGCTGTGCTTCTGAAGTTCCTTTAAATAGATCATTTGTTTTCTAATTTTAAATATGGGTTTTACGAGGTTAAAAGAGTGGTTTTTGTAGTTGTTTTTTGTAAAATAACTGATGTATGAACTATTTACTCAAAATGACAGTCTTAGCATTTACAACATTTCTAGATTTTTTTTATCAATCTAGCCAAGTGCAATAGCACAGCTACTTTGGAGGTCTAATTGACAGGTTGATGTTACAAGGAGGATGATAACAAAAAATGTCTAATGGTTGTAAATATATCAAAGTGTGTTTGCCAAATTTTGTAATTATTGTACAATTATATACAATTTTGTAAGGCGAAGTTCATTATTATTTTCATTTTAGTTATAGATGGAAATTTGTAACTTAGTATTCACATTGGACTAAACATTGACTGTGTAAACTACAGGATGGGAATTCTGAATTTGATGATGAACATTTTCACCAATGTCATGGGCAGCACTAGCACTAGAGAAGTAGCACCCATGCGAATCACAGTAGTAGAAGCAGCTTCACTAACATGAAGTAAGGGTTGTAGCATTCAAGGCATATGCATATATAACATGAAGCAGCTTCACGTGCTCGAGGAATGGACATTAGAAAAAAACATATGGGAATTGAGTAAGTCGTTTCATTTGTTTTACATTCCATCTTTTATGTTTCACATTTGGTTTGATTTACATTCAGTTACAAATCGTGATCTTTACATATTGTAGAGGTACATTTGTGGATTTACTGTTATGGAATTTGTCATATGCCACTTCCACAGGGATTTAAATTTCGTGTTTGATGGATTATATATTATACAAAAACTATAAAATGGTCTCAATTGTGATCTTTATAGCTGTACATTTTGTAGAGGTACATTAGTGATCTCAATAGCTGTTTTTGAAGTTTGACTACAAGTTCTCAGCTAAAAGTGGTCTCAAATTTACATTTTGGACTCAATAATGCATATAGTTGTCGTAGTTCTATTACATGATTGAATGTTGTTATTTATTATGATTAATTTACATACTCATGTGACAGGGAAATGGTGTATGTATTAATGCAACTAGAGTTGAGACAAACTAAGAGTCCACAAGACAGATTTTTTTTCTTTCGAATAACCTATGTTTTTCCTTTTCTTATTGGACCAACAAAAAATAAGGTTCGCCCAAGATTCTCTTAAACAAAGCATGGGAAAAACCAAACTCTTTAATTGATCAGTTTTTTAGTTATATTTTCGCTTCACAATTTAAGCTAATGCGATTGTATCATATTGTAGGTTGAATACCATAATCAAGTAGTTCTGGCCTCCATAATGCAGAGGTGATGTTTGATCAAACTATGCTTGGGATGGTGTAGCCTATTGAAGTGATTTCAAACATCTTACCGCTTCGCATCATCCTCAGTAAGTAACACAACCAATGTAGCAATCAACACAACCAGCACAGTTGTGTAGACTCCACACTAGGAGTTTGAATAGCCAACACAATTGTATAAATAAATTTTGAGTCTGTACGAAATTGGGCGGTGTTGGTCATACATTGGTCGGATGTGTGGACACCTTAAAGGTAAAATTGACATT
Source organism: Sambucus nigra (assembly GCA_949130495.1). Lineage (NCBI taxonomy): Eukaryota > Viridiplantae > Streptophyta > Magnoliopsida > Dipsacales > Adoxaceae > Sambucus > Sambucus nigra. Next base: position 47,351,346 of record OX422211.1, read on the forward strand.
CATATGCACATGTTTTTTTTATCAAATTTGTTTATCGATCAAGTTGTTTAATCGCTATTCAATTTTGTTCGTTTGTTGTTTTGATTTCAGAAATCGTGTGGTGATTTAAGTTTCTGCAATATCTGGACGTTCTCTATTAGGTATGACCTATAAAATAATCTAATGTCTATGAAGCGCCCAGTTATTTAAGTTTGATTATTTTTTCACAAGAATTTAATTTTTTTAAGTGTTTACTTTTGACTTTTGGTTCAAATGCACGGTGAAAGTACTCAGTAATTGAAGGAAAACGAGTGGAAGGATGAAGAAAATTATTAGTCTGAAAGAAGGGTTATTGTGAAGGCCAAGATGAAGTTTTGTTAGATGAATTTAGACTTTTTAAATGTTGTTGAATTGATCGTTATCCCTTAAGCAGGGTGGATAGTCCAATAAACAAAGGAGACTGTGCAATTTTTTTTAAAAAGTCGATACTTTGCTCTGATTCAATGTAATTGAGTATATTTGGATTATGTTGCTTATACGAGGTACAAAATTGACTATTTGCTTTGTTGAATTAATTTTTTATTGCTTAAACATGGTAGATAGTCCTATAAACAAAGAGAATTTTGCCCAATTTTTTTAAAATTGTTTACACATTTGTATTGTAAAATAAATTTATAATTTAAATTTAGACGATTCAATACATCTAAAATTTACACTTATAATATATAAAACACATTATTTATACTATACACAACTTTATACTTTTAAAATTATACGCGTGCCTTTATTGAAAATTTTCGCCGTTTTGCGATTATGTACTTTTGAAACTTTTACCTCTTCGTGATTATTTACTTTGAAAATTTTCATCGTGCCTTCAAGCACGGGCATACCCTAGTATATATATATCTATATAATAAAGTAGCAAATATATATATGTCACAAGCTTAAATGATGATGTCATCAAGATGAATTTTGTGTACATTTTCTATTTTACCCCTCAAATATTTGATTTCCCCCTCTTTTTCACTTCTTAAATTTACATTTCAATTCAAAATTGGGGGTACGATGGTCATAATCCGTTCAGACGTTTTTTTGACACACTTTCATTTCTCGCACAAACCTCTCACTATCCCGTCATCTCATCAGTAAGCCAAACCTCATCCGCCTACCTCTCTCACTCATCCTCTCCCCCACACTAACCTCGAGCCATGTGCGCTACAAACCCTCTGCCCCGCCGCTGTCATCCCATCTCCCCACCGTCGCTCCTCATCACAGTCCCCCTGTGACCCGCAACTAATCAACCTCTCCTCCAGCTATTCCTCCCTGCTATCAATAGGTATAAATTAGGGTTTCCACCATTTTTGGTGGTTTTGATTTATTTATTCTCTTTCCATTAGAGTTTTGTTGTTGTTTACTTTTGTAGATGTGAATCGAACGTATGCCCCTCATTTTATTGTTCCTATATTCTTTATTTGGTTTTTATGGGTCTATATACAGTAATGATTTGAGATTTGGTTTCCCATGATTTCAGATTTACGATTACAAAGGTTAGATATATCTTCTTCAGCTTTATGATTTGTCCCCGCGATGTTAGATTTATGATTTGGGTTTTGATATGTATATTTGTTCTAGCTTTGTATATGTTTGAAAAAGGTATTTTTTTATTCTAATATATACTTTGGTTTTTGTATTATTGAGATTTAATGAATGTATTATGGGATTCAAAATGGATTGAAGAGTTGGTGTTTATATTTAAGTGGGTTCATAAAACTCTTTCCCCTTGGTTTATTGAAGATTTTTATGTTAAAAAATTAAATAATGGACATAGACTCTGATTTCTCAATTTTGATACTTTTAACTTTTGTCAAGTTTCATTTTTGGAGGGAATATTCTTAAACTCTATTTTTTATTGCCAAAATTGCTAAGCTTTTAGAAAGGAGAAATCCTATTTATTAGAATTTGTAGATGTTAGAAATCTACTTGGCACTAATTTTATTGTTGCTTTTTTTTTAAAAAGTTTTTATGCTCTATTTTGGAGATCGACCTCTAATTCTACTATGCTAATTTGAAATTTTTTATGCTATGTTTTATTTGTGGTTCTTCTATTTTCACATTATGATATTTAGTTTTAAATTTTTGGTATTTTTGGTATTTTTGTTATGATTTGCTTGAAAAGAGTAATTTCCATGATTTTTTTCTTTCATTGTTAATGGTTTCATCCTTTTGGAATTTCAGTCACTAATGGTCCAATTTTGTAATGGTTTAGCTGCCTCTACAGTTGATCAGGAAGTGAAACGACCCTTAAAGGTATATTTTAGTTCACTCGGGTGTTTATGATCTTACACCTAATGTTGTACTAATTTTTGTTTGTAATGTATTTGTTTGGTTCATCATTACATGGTTCATCTTTACGTGATTATGATCCAGTTTTAATTTTATGTTTTGGCACGTTTAAGGTCGAGCGCTTATTTTGATTCATTACGTTTTAGTCTTTTAATTGTATCTTAACTGCTATTGTTCACAGGTATATACTCCTATGGTTCAAATGTGAACCCGAGCATAGGTATGTGTTAAAATTATTTCATTTGAGTAGTTTAAATAACGTTTTTTGAATTAATCCATCCACCATTCAAAGTACCCTCTCACAAGAAATTTAACCACACATAATGTCCAAGTTTGAACCATTATGTATTCTATCACAAATGCATACTTCAATGAGGTTTTCATACTCATCGTGTTTTGTTGTGTGGTCCTCATATAGTTAAAGAAAATGATATTGGACTTGGTTTAGTATTTAGCTTTTATGTAGGAATTTTTAAACTTGGCAAAAATAAGAGTTCTACATGGATCGTTTATTTATATGTTCTTACATGGATGGTTGATTTATATCGCAACATACAGTGGATTCTTCTACATTGGATGAAGAATTCACCCAATGGATGAGGATGTACCTACGAAGAATGAGGAAGAGGAGTTCAACACCAGACACGTGAGAGCTTTTGATCGGCATTGCAACTGGGAAAGGCAAGAAGAGAGCTTTTATCAGGTAAGGTCGACTTAACCGTATGCCTATTTTTTTAATACTTTTATCAGCTTATTGTTACTTGGGATTTGAATGAATGCCTGTTTTTAATGCTTTTATCAACATATTGTAACCATTTTTACGACTTTTATTTCTTTGGAATTTGAATGTAGCTTTCAATTGGTTCTTGATATTAAAATACTTACTCTATTTGTGACATAGAACTTAGGAGGCTTCATGTATTTGTTTACCAAAATATTTTCACACTTCATGTCCGTGAACTAATATGTCACGAGATGTTTGGTTTTAGCAGTTTTCTTATATATTGTTTAATTCGAAGCTTATGTTCCATGGGTTTATCGTATGGGTTCAATTAAGCTTCATTTGTGATATTATAGCGATGAGTTACAACATGATTGGGCATTATTTATCGTATGACTTCAATTATATGTCCTTAAGACAGGTTGTGTGTATTATAGCGATGTTCTTATATGTTTTATGACTTTTCTATGTGATTTTATTGTGATTTTGTATCAGATTTCGGAGGCTAAATCTCGATCAAATTTGATTTCGGAGGCCGACTCTTGGTCAAATCAGGTATACTCTCTCTTAATTTTGTAGTGCAATCTTCTTCTCTTACTTTTGATTTATATATGTCGGATCTGAGTTCTTCTCTTACTTTGGAGGTATGGCATATCTCTTAATTTTTGCTCCCTTTTGTGCCCTTGAACTGATTTTTTTAGAGGTTAGGCATTCAATTTTTTTAGAGGTCTAGCAACTGTTGAGTGTCCTTCATGTAGGTTTTATTTTTAGATTGGGGTTTCAAAAGATCTTAATTGTTTATGTCATCCACCAAACCTATCACATCATTATCCCTCTAATTCATGTGTTTAGTATAAGCGTGTGCATATGGAACTAGACATTTCATAAATCAGTAGCCATTTTATTGTAATCCTATAGCTACCTACGTGTTTGACAAAATGTCCACTTGAATTCCTAGATTTCGTCTTTCTATGTCCGATGTGTGATTTCTATGTTCTATATGTGATTTCGTAGTTTGTATTGATGTTGTTTAGCCTTTGGAATGAGTGTTTTTTAGACATAATTTGTATATTGTGTATCATTTGGATTTTGGAGTTTGAATTGTACCCATCATTTATAAATGAACATGATCCATTTCAAACAGGCCCGAGTATTGTGCATTATGCAGTAAATTAGGTTATACTCAAGACCATTGTATTATTACTAAACTAGGTATCAACAAGGTGGAGGTTAACAAAAAGGTGTTGGACAAAAAGATGTTGATCATGACAAGATGCAGGGTGTTTTTTTTCCATTTCAGGTTGTTCGGGTTTGAGATATATATTGGAAATCTAGGTATCATTATTCTTCTCTGACTAAAATTTGGTTATAATTTGGTTTCTCTACTGTTTAAAACACATTGCATCTCATTTCCTGTTATAATTTGTTGTTCACATTCACATTTGATATATTTGTCAATAAGGTTGGAGAAAACTCGACTATAGATATATCTGAAAGTGAGAGTGAAAAAGGTCGATCAACAATTTGGGGAAGAATATGCAACAATTTGGGGAAAAAACTTACTGAAGAAATTGAAAAATATGTTTGACTTAAAGGTTTGGGGGGGGGGGGGGGGACTCATTGCGAAGCAGATCCTAGATTTGTAGCGTCTAACTCAGAGTTCAGTTAAGCCCATATCAGCTCCTAACAAGGTCAATAAGGTCTAAATGATTTGGCTTATCTATATTTGTTAGTCATGCGAGGATGCGATGACAAAGTTTCATTATGTGTTGTTTCATTTTGTGTCGAAGCGTTAGGTTTCATTTTTGTGTTGTACAGGGGACTTGCTTCAAACATTTAGTTGAGCATCGGCCTAAAATCAGTATTTTAGTCGATGAAAAATGTAAAGGTTGATTTGGTTGTTTAGCAGATTCCCAGTGTGAGACTATGTCATGGTTTGGTTAGTTAAAAATCTGGGGTTTTGATACCAGTCTTCGTTCAGCACTACCATTAGTGACCAAGTTTAATTTTGTGAAGATTTATGTTTAATCGAGACGAGATTTAGCACCTCACTAACTATTTTTTCATCAACCTCACCATGAACGTTGAACATTTGATTGGGCATATTCATATGTTTCTATTCAAATGCCCAAGCAAATGTCATAATTTGTCACAACCATTTGAAGCCTTCATACCAGTCATCATGGCTTTACTGACGAGCATTTGAGGCCTTCATAGCTGCCGTCATGGCTTTAGTCACGAGCATTTGAAGCCTTCTTTTTATCATTTTTGTTTCAGTTAAATGACTTTTTATATTCGTAATTTATTTTATTGACACTTACTCTATTTTTATTTTCTATTTTTTCATCCTAATAGACACTTTGTTGCAGGATTTTTAGTCAAAGGGATGTTCAATGTGGCTGCATCAAAGGGATTGAGGCTGCAACATTCAAGCATGCAATTGATGCTGCAACATTCAAAGGTATGTTCAATTGTGGGTTTCTCTTCATTGTCATGCCTTTCAGAACACACACACACACACACACCTACGTACTCACCACACCCACACCTTTGTACTCACCCCACAAACACACACTCATATCTTCTAACCATGGGATTTAAATCTCTGTTTCACTATGGGTATTATGCTAATATATATATAATCTAGGTGATTTGTTTTCAATGAATTGAATTGACGGGTTTTATTTGCAATTTTATATATTTACAGGATGGTGGCCACGGAATTCTACAATAAAATACACTCAGCTCTCTATCGCTACCACTACATTGGGTAACCTTCGTCTCCATGGAAGAACTACGACCAAAACTTAAAACCTTATTGCATTTTGGAGACAAAAAAACTCCATCTAAAACGACTTACTTTTCCACTCATTGTCAGTTCTCACGATATTTGATTGTTTTGTGTTTTATTAAAATGAAATAAGTGTTTCGAAACTATATTATTAAGCTTATATTTTATTGTTTTGTAGATCATATTCTTTGATTCACAACACCGAGTCAAAATAAGGTATATTACTGTTACAGCGACAACAATATACCATTTCTCCATCTTTTTTCGTGTCAACAACAGTTCCAGATGCATTCTCTGCTGCCAGACTTTGCTGTAAGTTGTCTGTGATAGAAAGAAATCTACTGTTACAGTCATTACGTGTTTTTAGTTCTCTGGAATACAGTTCAATTGCAACTGTTTACAGTCGTTACGTGTTGGTCATTTTTATTCAGTGTGAATTTCAATTGCAACTGTTTTAACATCTGTGGAACCACTGACATTGTTGGTACACACATCCGTGTGTTGAATATTGACGCCCCAATAGATGTGCTCATGGGCTTTCACATGAAGAAGTTTTATAGTGCAACACTGAGGAGTCGGCTGAGCTCATCAAACAGCTGCAACAAACCAAGACGAATTTGCTTAATTGGGCAGTTGATCTTATGGCGGATGTCGTTGAGCAAGAGGAATCTAACAAAATGATTGCCAGAAATATTTCCATAAATTTTGCACCCAACATGACTCAGGTTAGTAACTCAAGCTTCAAACCCCTTTATAAGAGTATCTGCAATGATATAAGAAAAAGTTGAATGTTGATTAAGGTTAATAAGATTGATACACATAAAACACACCTTTACTAATTTCTTCTAACAATAGGTTTTTGAACTCAGACATGATACACATAATGTGAAATTTGTGTTACAGCTAAAGATGATACTGCTGCCCTCATAAAGGAAGGTGAGATAAAAAAGCCTCTTGCTGCATTTATTGCTGGAGTCATTGGACTACCTAGCCGCAGAATGGGACATACTGGACCCATTGTATTGGGTGGAAATGTTACTACACAAGATAAAGTCAAGACGCACAGGGAAGCTAGCGCGATAGCGGTCGAGTCTCCAACAAACATTGGACCTGCAATGCATGAGGTCTTCAAAAGGATGTCCATTAGAATAGGTCTTCTCACTTACTATTCAGTTGGCAATCATAATCTATATTAGTCTTATCTAGAACAGATCCTTATGGACTTGATCACATATATTTATGTGTGTATTCATTGTTAATGAGAAAATGAATTAAATATGACGTAATGCTTTCATTATATAATGTTTTTTTTTAATATGATGTTATTTCTACTTATAAAAGAAACTCATTTAATGTTAGTACATATATCCATTTGCTTGGTGCTCGGTTGAGAAGATAAGAATTTTCATTGTTTGAGATTTTATTTAATAACTATGGAGTAATTTAGGCTCGGTCATACTTTAGGTATGTAATGTTTTGTAATCAAGTATAATTGGGGCCAAGTAATCTGACATGAGTTGAAGAGATCTTTGGAAAATTGACATAAGACACATATCGATCGTTGGACAATTTCCGTCGTGCTTTCAGGTGAAATAATGAAATTTGTTAAAATAAATAAATATATATATATATATATATATAACTAAATGGTGCGTGTTTGATAAAACTAATTAAATTTGTTGAAATTATAAGTAACTACTAATAATTTGCAAAAGTTGATTAAGTTCTATACATAAGCATGTGGTGGTTGATTTTTTTTGAAAAATAATTCATTTTCATTAAAAAAAATGGGGTAGGAATCAAATCATTTGTTCCCATCCACAACTTTTAGTATTAAATTTATTTTGATAACACTATTTAGACCCACTAATGTTTTAATTCTTCACTAATTGGCCTAATCGTGTCATGTTGGGTCGGTTCTAATCATGTCATATTGAATCGTATTTACTTATCATGAAAACATTTCGTGCCGTGTTGAGAAAAAAATGCTTCTATTAAGTCATTTCAGGTCAAGTGAAAAACGACCTGTTCATTCGTTTTGTCGGACCTAATATAAATACATGAAAATTTTCCCAATGTTTTAAAATTGTTTACAATTTTGTGTTAAAAAACAATTTGAAAATTATTTATCTGTTGCGAACTAGATATGACGTGTGGTCTTATAAATGAAATACATTATCAAAATTTTGCAGCGTGCCTTCAGGCACGGGCATACCCTAGTATATATATATATATATATATATATATATATATATATCCTATAGGTGAAAAAGGATATGAAATTTCTATGGTGTACGTCTTGGGTGATTATTGTGTACTAGATTGTTAGGGGTTGATGTATCGCACTTAAGGAAAATTTCGGTTATATCAACCCAAGGATTTTATGGAAACTTTTAAGTTGTTCTTAGATAGTAATCTAGATTATAGTAGTATTTGTGTGTAGGACATAATGTATCCCTACGATCGACATTGTCAAGGAGTAGTGTATCGGGGGGGTTCCTTATTTGAATTTCGCTTTGAGAGACGCCCCAAGCACGAAACGTAGTTCCATGTTGAGAGTAGAGAGAAGTTTTGTCCTTTGTAATTTTAGGTAACAGTAGTGTGACATAATGGATCCCTACGATCGACATTGTCAAGGAGTAGTGTATCAGGGGTTCCTTGTTTGGATTTTGCTTTTCAAGACGCCCCACGCATGAAACGTAGTGCAATGTTGAGAGTGGAGAGAAGTTTTGTCCTTATTAAATTGTGCATGTTATTTAGAGAATAAACTCTAAATTTGAAGTTTAATGTTAATACGTGAAGTAATAAAATGGATAACTGATTAAGTTAAAAATCAGAATCAATTAAGCCTAGTATGGCATATATGTGTATATATATTTAAGTGTGATTAGAATGGGAAGGATTCTCGGGTTATGTTAGAATGGAAGATTTTGCGGGTATAGGTCGTGCCTATTGTAAGGTAGGTTGTCCTTATGGGTAGGGTAACTTAATTAAGGTTTTAGGATGCGAATAGGCATGCGCGCTGTTAGATGAGAGGTGAGTTGGTGTTTCACGAGAGTGCAACTCCACTTTAATTATGAAATAAGTGCATAGATATTTATTATGCACGGTTAACACACTCGATAAACATTTTTACACCTCGGGCTTTGAACCGTTTATATTTCTCTGCTGCTATATGTATATATTACTACAGGTGTCCTACCGCATGGATGCCAGATGCTTTTCTATCCAGAGTCTTGGGATCCGTAACAGGTGCGGACTGTCGCGGGACTTAGATTGTAGTCGCTTCCTATATCCTTGTAAATTTAGATAGGATTCATGTTGTACATCGGGTTTACACCCAAGGGTTATATGTAGTTGGTTATATTTATTCTTTACGTTTATTGTACTGTCTGTGACCCGATAACTTATTCGGGTATATTTCCTTGTATATACTCAGCTCACTTTATTCTAGCACTTCTTTTATCATGGTACTTGTGTTCATGTTACCTTTGCTAGATATCTATATTATTGGTTTGTTGTCCGTGGAATGTTTTATTTAATTTTGGCATCTCGCTTATATGATTTCGGGTAGTTAGCCTTATTTATCTTAGTATTGTCAGTTGATGTTGAGACTGAGCCATATGAGATTCCTGATTTAATGTAGTATAGGGCTGGCCACTCGTTATTATTTTAAGCGGGTTGTTACAGTTTCATACCCACAAAGCATCCTAAATAAAGTGGAATCCACAATAACCCATATAAACCTTCAAATAAAACCATAGGCAACCTCATAATTCATTCAATTATTTACATAATAATTTATCACAATTAACAAGGCAAATAAATCGTATAATTATTTCAAATTTCCAACTACATGCAAAGTCCCATTATCCTATCATGATAATTTGTTGTAACACAAGTAACCCATTTTTAATAAGGTTTAACATGATTTATTTCATTAATAACTTTCCTACGCAACCTCTAATTGTATGCGTCATCTACGCTAAACATACACGGATTATGATTTTTAAAACATATTAAAGTTTTATATAAAAATAGTCCCAAAATCTTGTCACTTTCCTTAATTACATATCTAATTTATTTTAGAAAAACTTGTGTATTAGTGTAGGTTACGATCAAGACACATAATACTAAAGGAAAGGAATAGAGTAACCATATCTGAGATTAGTTGAATAAAAATCAGATCGTACGAGTGTGTTCCTCTTGAAAAATTAACAAAGATCCTCTCTTGGATCAACTTAAGAATTTTTTTTTTTTGGCCTTCAAAACTTGGAATGAAATCAGGGTTCTAGTGGGGCTAGGTTTTGGAGATAGAAGATGGTGAAAATATTGGGGTTTACTACTCTAAGGCGTTTTTAAAATGTGAGTTTTAAAGTCCTAACCCCGAACTAATTATATAAGAGAAGGTGTAAGGGTTTGGGTTAAAAACGTAACTCCAAACAGCAAGCCAACCTGGGTTGTCCGTCCCTACCAGATCGATTTAGCTAGACACCAAATCGATTCGCCCCTGGTAGTGTGCCAAGAACACCCAAAAATAAGTTATAGGTTAAATAAAATCGTCATTTAAACCCTGATCTTAATTCCGATTAAAATCCTATTTTTCAATATTAAAACTCAACATTTTTAATTACTAAAAATATTTAAATCCAAAATTTTATTTTTTCCGAATTTCTAAATTAATTTAAATAAATACCAATTTAAACTGACGGGGTGTTACATAATGTGAGCATTGAGAATAATGTAACACATAAAAAGATAAGTGAATATCTGGATGGTGCCCAAAAATAATTTAGAAGGGCATGACGTCTCTAATGGTGAAAGACCCCAAACCAACTGCAGTAGCATATGGTTACACGGTCATCGAACTGTGAGGAATTGGCAGAATCCCAAAGATAATTATAAGTAACGAATGAGAAAATTCATGAAGTTGTGGTAATTAATTAGAATAACTCTTAATAATTATTTCGTTAACATAATTGGAATTAATTAAGTCCCTCACACGGGGCACCGAAAATATTAAGTGTGATTTTGGGAACGTAGCCCCGGTGCATTGCAGGTAGGTGTATTAACATGTAAAAAGAAGGTTAATGTTTTTGAAAATACTAAAATACATTGTATATTTGTAGTATTTTGTTTATAAAATTATGGCTTAGTATTTCCCATCACGCTAGGCATTTCACCCATATCCCTTTTTTAAAACCCCACCCCTAGGTGTGTCAGGTGGAGTTTCAGGAATGGACAATGGTAAGTCCACTGAGGGTACTAGCCAACGTTAAAGCTTTGTGCCGCACTTTATCATTTGAGAATTTATCATGTTATTGTACTATGATTTAAATGCTGGACTATAATTTGAACTTGAACTTTTCTGATGTAATAATACAAGGCATTTATTTCTTTATTTAGTGGTTTAATTATGATGAATGTTTTCATGAGTAAATCGTTCAATGAACATAACTAGCCGATGTTAGAGCTCTGCTCCTCAATTTATCATTTGAGATATTATCATGTTATTGTACTATGATTTAAATGTTGGAATGTAATTTGAACTTTAACTTTTTTGATGTAATAATATAGGTCATTTATTTCTTTATTTGATGGTTTAATTGCGATGAATGTTTTCATGAGTAAAACGTTAAATGAACGTAACTCACATGATAAGTGGTCACCTTTTTGTGACAGCCCGCCTAATAAAATACCGAGTGATCAGTCTTATACCAAATTAAAACAGGAATCCCAGTTGGATCATCCTTAGCGTCACTGTCGAAAACTTTTTAAAACTTACTAACCACCTAGTATTCCAAAAACTGGTGCCAATTTTAACTTTTTTTAATTAAACAAAACAATACATGCGGAATTAAAATATAAACCATTCACACAACTGAATGAAAGTAAATAGAATAATAATTACACAACTTGCCGAATAAATCACCGGCCACCAAATAAATAATCCAATACAAATATTCAACACCTGAATGAATTACACCTGGACACTGTACCGAGAAGTCTGGGCTACAAGCCCTAAATAAAAGTGAGCCTGATAAAAGATTCCTACTCTAGGAATGAATGAAAGACGCGTTTAATCCAAACTCCTGCTAGCATCCACATATGCCGCAGCTCCGTGTCCCTGGAATAGAATATCAATCCTGGCGTCCTTGTGGCTGGACACCTAAAAGGTTTTGAAAATAGTTTTATAGCAAGGGTTAGAACCCAAAACATTTTGAAAATATTTAGCAAGTGAATTAACTGCAGTAATTTAAAATGCATGAATGCGCTTCATATTTAAGTTAGTGTCGCACTCCCTTGAGGACATTCTCACCCCTCCACTATTGTCCACACCTACCGGTTACCTTAACCCCGCCTAGTTGTACTACCCCGTCCAACTAGTCCTGATATAACCTTCCCTTACCATATTACTCTAACCCGAGTATAATAATTTCTTGAATTATAAGTTATCTCTCAATTAACTTAATTAATTCCTCTTAAATAGTAGCATATAACCGTCTCACAAGTTATATAAAGTAAATACATCACACACTGTATTATTCCCACAAATGAATAACTTAATTAATTTCTCATTAATTAACAACATATAACTGTAACCCGAGTTATATAAGGTAAATACATCACACACTGTATTATTCACCTACATATAATATTTACTACCATATTATACGTACCTTTACTAACATCCACACATATATCATACGCGTATCCATCCTTCCGAGTATACCCTCACCGGATGATTCACTCTAAAATGCCATCTCACTAGGTGTGCTCACAAAACCTAGTTTTCCAAGTTGGATTCTCTCACCAACCTGGTCTACTACATAAACGAATTGGAGGCGGTCATATTCCTTCCTGAAAGTGAGATAATCTCCTCACCCATGTACCAGACGCTATGACCTGGGGATATACTCGCCCTACTCCTCAAGCTAGGGGATTCACCCACATCGCGCAACCTCCCTTGATAGCATTAGAGTATTTAAATTGAATAAATATCTAGTCACTGATATTTACTATCATACACAATATATATACACATATATATATATACTATCACTACACCGTTTATATATAATATAAACTCCGGCTTTACCGTGTACTCAAATTATCCCGTATACTGCCTGAAATTTCCTAAGTCTGTGGCTCGATTCCAATTAAATTAATTAACACACCTATTAATTTAATGTCTCCCCGAATCTATAACCCAACTCTAATTAAATTAACTAACACATTGTGGGTACCCAAAATAAAGAACTATGGGCCTGGACGAGTAGCCCAGTTCTGGCGGTCCAAAATCCAGGCCCCTCATCTTTTATAATTGATCCAGTCTCCCCCCACGATCCCATGAAGGGAATTTATGGGGGAAATGGAAAACGTGGAGTAACCTATCACCCCCACGCAACTACATGCACATGTATATATGAAACCCTAGGTCCGGGGCAAAAGGACAAGTTGTATTCTCTGTAATCACTCTCCGGAGTATATAGAAATAACATCGACTGCACCACCGTGGACGTAGGCACATTTTGGCTGAACCATGTACATCCTTTGTTGTGTGATTGGCATCTTGTATTCCTTGTTCTCTTCTTGATACTTTTCTCTCATATTTATTTGTGTTGCATAATAATTGCATCCACAATTGGCACCATTTGTGGGAAACGTTCATCTTTCCTTGAGAAGAGCCCACATCAAGAAAGGAGTTTAAGATGTCTGGTCACAGCAGTAATGCCCCTCAAGCAGGAGATATTCAAGAGCCACCGACTCCTCGGAGGATTAGGTCTGAAGTCGGACGTTCAGATCAGAGAGCTCGCCTGGAAAGACCAGCCTCAGAAGAAAGTCAGGGACCAGCGAGGTCCACGTAGATATCCAGGTTGATTGATGCGTACGAGGCAAGGCTTCACGAGCAGAGAGAGTCTTCTCGTAGGTACGAGGCTGAGAATGCTCGCTTGAAAAGAAGACTGGAAAGACTAGAAAGGGAGCTTCTTCCTGATAATCGGAGACGCCCATATCGCACTCCTAGCCCTCAGGCGAGCAAGTTTCGCAGCCGAGGAAGAAGCCCTAGGCGAGGATCTCAAAGGGACGAAGGAGGCAAGTCATACGACGACCTCCATGAACATCTACGAAGAGCTCTCCGCCACAAGAGCCCTGCTCGCAGCGACGAGCTCATACGAAACATGGTCCGAAGGGAAATGGACCAGCATCCCGCTCACCACGGGGCAAGATCAACTAGAGAACTCGCAAGGCGAGCTCTCAAAACCCAGATGAAATCACCATTCACGAAAGAAATCGAAGAGGAGGAAGCTCCCAAGAAATTTTCCATTCCAACGTTCAAGGTTTACGACGGAAAGACTGATCCCATCGATCACGTCAGGAAATACCGACAGGCAATGACCCTCTGAAGTCACCGGGATGCCCTGATGTGCCGTATTTTCCCCTCGAGCCTTCATGATGTAGCACTGAAGTGGTTCGAAAGGCTCCCCCACTGGTCGATCAAGAATTTCAAATCCCTAGCCGAACTCTTTACGGCCCGATTCATTACCAGTAGTTCCTATCCCAAAAGGATGGATGATCTACTGACAATGAAGAAAACGCCTCAAGAAACCCTCCGAGAATACGCGAAGAGGTACTGGGAATTATTCAATGAGATCGAGGACTGCACGGAGGAGGTGGCAGTGGCCTCCTTCAAAATTGGGCTCCCTAATTTTTCCCTCCTCTACCAATCCCTGACGAAGAAGGAAGCTATGACCATTGACGACCTTATGGCCCGAATCGAGAAATATGCCAAGGTGGAAGATGTCACCCGCTCTAATACAGGAGAAAACGATCGAGCTAAGCTCACTACCAAGGTAGGTGAGAAAACTAAAAACCAGAGGAAGGGAGGAAATAACGGGGGCAAAAATGGCTCCAAAAAGGGAGGGAACCAGGACTCATCGAAAGCATTCCAGGCGGTCAACACCGTCTTCAAAGAACCAATTTGCAAGGTTCTCGCGAAGATCAAGGATGAGCCATTCATCAAGTGGCCCAGGAATATGGGGGGAGATCCCTCGAAGAGGAATAATGCATTGAGATGCGCTTTTCACAAAGAGGGAGGGCACAAGACTGAGCACTGTAAGGCTCTTAAGTCTCACCTCGAAGAATTGTCCCAGTCCGGGCATCTGAATGACATTGTGGAGAAAAGGGCAGAGAAAGTGACTGCCAACAGAGAGATGAGACCCGAAAATGTGCTGGAGGATGATGCTGGACACGAGTTCGTCGTAATTCATGGAGTATCTGACGTCAAGTAGATACAAGGGAACTCAGCTCGAATGGAGCTAAAAAAACTTACAGCGGTAATGCAGGCCTTTCAAATCGATCCAGCAAAATCATAGTCAGGAAAGCGTCGACGAGCAGAGGACGTCAACTATAACAAGCATATTGTTTTTACGGATGAAGATTTGATGGGAGTAAGGACCCCACATCATGATTCCCTGGTCATTACACTCAGGATAGCCAACTTTGACATCGACAAGATGCTCGTTGATCAAGGAAGCTCATCCGAAGTAATGTACCTCGACCTGTTTAGGAAATTAAAGTTGAGCGTCGCCGACCTAAAGGAAGCTACTGTACCTTTGGTCGGCTTCACTAGGAAAATGACCATGCCACTAGGCAAAATAGTGCTGCCAGTTCGTGCTGGGAATGTCTCCAAGATGATTGAGTTTTTGGTAGTTGACATCGAATCACCGTACTAGGACATCCTCGGCAGAGGATGGCTTCATGCAATGAAGGCGGTCTCCTCGACCTACCATCAGAAGCTCAAGTATGTAACCGAGCGAGGAGTGATGGAGATCCACGGCGACCAGGTGATGGCGAGGAAGTGCTTCATAGCAGCCATCCGACCAAAGCCAGAGAAAAAGGCCGGTCAAGCCAGCGAGGAAGTTAAAAAAGGTGTGATACCTTCTAAATAGCAACTAAAGTATGGAAGGCCAGGAGTAGAGGAGACCAGGCTCCTCCCCTCCGAGCGTGTCATCGAGGATCTGGTAGAAGTTATAGCCAAAGTTGGTGACAGTAGCAGAGTCTTCTTGATTGAAGCATCTCTCACCGATCGAGAACAGAAGGAGTTGACGACCTTGCTGAGACACAACGTAGATGTTTTCGCATGGGAACCATACGAGCTGCCTGGCATTGATCCTGATATGGTCTGTCATCAGCTGTACGTTGACCCCACGTTCAAGCCAGTCACGCAGAAGGCACGAAGAACTGCACCTGAGAAGGCTAAAGCGGTCGAAAAGGAGGTCAAAAAACTGCTGGATGCAGGATCCATACGGGAAGTACAATTTCCCAAGTGGTTGTCTAACCCAGTAGTAGTCCCGAAGAACAATGGGAAGTGGAGAGTTTGCATGGACTTCACTGACCTCAACAAAGCATGCCCAAAGGATAGTTTCCCCCTTCCAAAGATAGACCAACTAGTAGATGCCACTACAGCTCACGAGCGAATGAGTTTCCTGGACGCATACTCAGGATACCACCAGATCCCATTGTATGCCCCAGACCAGGACAAAACGGTGTTCATCACGACGATTGGGTTGTATTGCTACAAAGTCATGCCATTTGGGCTCAAGAATACAGGAGCAACCTACCAGCGACTGGTCACAAAAATGTTCAAGGATCAAATGGGAGACACAATGGAGGTCTACATCGACGACATGCATGTTAAGAGCAAGAAGAAGGAAAATCACCTCTCAGACCTGTCAAAGACCTTCGAAATCCTTAGGAAGTACCGAATGAATCTTAATGCCAGAAAATGTTCCTTCGGTGTCCAGTCAGGAAAATTTCTTGGATACTTAGTCAGCAAGAGAGGCATAGAAGCTAATCCGGACCAGATCGATGCAATCAACAAGGTACAACCACATTAAACAATCCGGGACGTGCAAAAGCTCACTTGAATGCTCGCTGCCTTAAATCGCTTCATTTCCAAATCCTCCGAGAAGTGCAAGCCGTTTTTCCAGCTTCTAAAAGGGAATAAACCAATAGAATGGAGTCCGGACTGCTCGCGAGCATTGGACGAGCTCAAGTCTTACTTAAGCTCTCCACCGCTGCTTTTCATACCACAGCCAATGGATTCTTTATACCTATACCTCTCAGTATCCAGTCATACTGCCAGCTCGGCATTAATATGCGAGATCAAAGGAATCGAACACCCCGTTTACTACGCGAGTAAGACCTTATTAGACGCCGAGCAAAGGTACTTGCCATTAGAAAAGCTTGCCTTTGCACTAGTGATAGCCTCGAGGAAACTGAAGCATTACTTTGAAGCTCATACTATCATCGTGCGGATTTGTCAGGCAGATTGTCTAAGTGGTTAGTCGAGCTTGGCCGGTTCGACATCCAATTTCAACCAAGGACCGCCATCAAGGGACAGATCCTTGCTGATTTCATAGCTGAATTCACTAGAAAATAACTCCTTGACCAACCTCAACCAACAAAGCAAAAAGAGAACCCAGCAACAGTGGAAACCTGGAAACTATTCGTTGATGGAGCCTCCAACTCAAAGAGGGCAGGCGTAGGCATCGTCCTCATCACCCGAGAAAACACCATCCTTGAGAAAGGAATCAGGCTTGGATTTGCAGCCTCCAACAACGAAGCAGAGTACGAAGCCCTAATAGCCGATCTCCAAAAGGCGCAAATTCTGGGAGCAAAACGTTTACAGGTGTTCGGCGATTCTCAACTAGTCTCCAATCAGATAAGTGGAGATTGCAACGCGAAGGATGAAAGGATGGCAGCCTACCTTGCCCTAGTGAGGAAACTAATGACGAGCTTTGAGGAGATCAACATCCAGCAGTTTCCCAGAGGACAAAACAGTCATGCCGACGCCTTAGCAGTCCTAAGCTCGGCAGTCGATTCTAGTCTTAAAAGGGTCATTCCCATCGATTTCCTCACTTGTCCAAGCATTAACCACAATAGCAAGCTGCCAAATGTGGAACAAATACTCCAGGTGGGATCAGCCCCCAGCTGGATCGACCCCTTAAGAGACTATTTAAAGGAAGGCACGCTCCCTGAGGATAAGAAAATCTCCCACCAGATTAGAGTCAAAGCTGCTCGCTTTCACTTATCCACAAGAGGCGACTTGTATAAGAAGTCCTTCTCCGGTCCCTACCTTAGATGTGTACACCCAGGCGATGTCGAGCAAGTGCTACGCGAGCTTCACGAAGGAATCCGTGGAAGTCATGTCGGAGGAAGCTCTCTAGCCTTTCGAGCAATGAAGGAAGGCTACTGGTGGCCATATATGCAAAATGACTCCGCAGTATATGTCCGCAAATGCTCGAAATGCCAGCTTCACGCTCCAATGGTCCACCAACCTGCCAGCGACCTAAAATCCCTGACCAGCCCGTGGCCCTTCACCCAATGGGGGATGGACATCGTGGGACCACTACCCACTGCTGCCGGTAATCGCAAATACTTGTTGGTTGCAACTGACTACTTCACCAAATGGATCGAGGCAGAACCATTGGCAAACATCCGAGACGCTGACATGATAAGATTCATATGGAGGAATATAATCACTCGATTCGGAATCCCCAGAACCATCATCACTGATAATGGGACACAATTCGAGAGTGGCCCCTTTCAGTACTTCTGTAACGAGCACAGGATCAGGCACAACTTTAGTTCGGTGGCCTACCCACAGAGCAATGGGCAAGCAGAAGATTCCAACAAAACTGTGATCGATGGATTGAAGAAGCGACTAGAGCGAGCCAAGGGCGCATGGGCAACCGAGATACCCCATATTCTATGGGCATACCGAATAACTCCTCGACGAGCAACAGGAGAAACCCCATTTTCGTTAATATATGGCATGGAAGCAGTCATTCCACTAGAAGTGGGCTTGCCAACAATGAGATCCGACCTTGTCGACCAAGGCCAGAATGATGGGGCGTTGCTCACTGAACTCGACCTCGCCGACGAGCGTAGAGAACTGGCCCTGGTAAAACTTGCGAGCTATCAGCAACAGCTCGCAAAGTACTACCACAAAAGGGTTAATCCGAGAAGATTCCAAGTTGGGGACTATGTTCTAAGAAAAGTCCTGGGCAACGCGGTGAAGTCATCAGATGGCAAGCTAGGCCCAAACTGGGAAGGATCGTTTAAAATAACTAAAGACGACCTGCGAGGTGCCAATCATTTGGAAACGATGGAGGGCAGATAGATACCACGAGCATGGAATGCAGCTAATCTCAAGAAATTCTATTTTTAGTTTTCTTGTATTTGTTATGTGAAAGGACAGTTCATTTCCCTTATTACTAATGAAATCAGTAACAGTTGCATTTCATCACACATCTTTTCCAAATCACAGGCACGATGGTCGATATAGCAGGGGAATACCCCTCCTCAGGTCATCGTCATGAAACACGAGAGACCTCTTAGCATTGCCCCTGGAAATATATAAATCCCTACAGAGGATTCTTAGGCAATGCGACCAGATTTTATACTGGCCATCAAACCTACTTTGGTTGAGCAAAATCCTGATCGGATGAAGACATCCAATACCAGGTGTGTCCTCGCCAATTGCCCTACTTAGGCCTAAGGGAGTGTGACGACACAACCTAAAAGGTAAAGTGGGGCATAATGGTATTTTGGTATTATACTGGACTGGGGGGACACTTGCATGGCAAAATAAAAAGGATTATCAAGCAGCAAGAATATAAAAAGATTGGATGAACATGTTTAGTCGGTAAAATCGCCCAAAACACGAATTTTTTATAGATCTCTTATATTTACAACAGTGATAATACATGTTTAGTCGGCGAAGCTCGCCCAAAGCATTTACATTATTGAAAAGGACAAAAGAATAACAGCTTGTTATATTTACAAAAAATATAATACACGTTTAGTCGGCGAAGCTCGCCCAAAGCGTTTACATTATCAAAAGAAAAAACTTGTAAAAAATTCAAGGAGGAAGCCTCCGAGCAAGATAGTCTGCCACCCTAGCTCTTCGTCCATCATCAGGAGCAGGAACCAGCTCTTCCACAACCTCATCTGCGTCCGACTCTAACAGTTGCCGAGGAATGGCATCAATAGGGATCCATCTATCATCCCTCCTAAATGGATTGGGCAACAGAGTGGAGGAGGACATCTCGTGACGATACCACAACACTGAGTTCCTCAAGACCTGGAGTTCTTTCAAGGCACTCAACCACCCTCTGATAAAAGAAAGTTCTTTAAACTCGGATAGTCTTGTGGGAGCATCTAGCCAGCCTTGATCATAACCATCAGCCCATGCTTGTCAAGGACCCTTCTTGAATAAATGCCGCAATTGAGTAACGTCCCTTTGAAGCCCAACAGCAGTTACATATGCTCGGCGGACATCATCACGGAGATCTTCCATCTCCTTATCCCACTGTTCTTCTGCTTCCCTGTTCCTGCCCCTTGTGCTCCTAACAGCTCGCGGGAGGGGAGGACGAGTGGAACCTCGCGGCATAGGAGCATGTCCAGCTCGCGAAGACGAGGAGCCTTGCAGAATCGCTGAAACAGTGCTCAGCGCATGCTCTCTAAGTTGCAGGACTTCCCTCCTCAGGCTTTCATTCTCCTGCTGGAGGAATTCCCCAACTTGATTTATCTCGGTGGCCTCTAGCAACCTTACTCTCAGTACGTTGACTTCCTCTTGTACAGAAGCACTAATGCCTTCCATCTCCTGGAGCCTGTCCTTCAGCTTAGCCACTAGCTCTAACTGATCCTTATATTTTTGGTTCCTTGACTTAAGAGACTTGCAAAGCCTAAAAAAGGTCTGACGAACCTGAGGACTGGCATTGGGACCAAGAGTCCTGCCCAATTGAGATGTGGCAGGAATATAGTCTTCTACATCAGTCAACTACAAGACATAAAAGGGCATGGGAAAGAGAAATCAATCAATGCATCGGAAAAAGAAGCCTTTTTATTTCATTAATAAAGGTCTAGTACATCGAGCTGGAAATGAAAAAAATTACAAGCAAAAGTACAAAAATAGCCCTAAGGGAGGATTAACTAGTAACCTCAGGCTGCCCAGAGGTGGCTGGCTGCTTCCCCTTGTCAGCAGCAACAGAAGCATCCCCCTCTATAGACATGCCCTCATCGACAGGAGTTGTCTGAGAAGTAAGATCAACACCCTCGATGGCCGGGGCAGGGGCTTCTTCTTCCACGGTTGGCCTTGGACCCGGGTCATGCTCGTCGAACAGAGGAGACTCAGCGTCAACACCAGCAGCTAGGAGGGCCTTGTTCCTCCCCTTCTTGAAGTTCAAACGGTTGATATAGCCTATTTGAACTTCGGCGTCTTCATAAGCAGCAGTCCATCCAGAGTTGTATGAGTCCTCCTTGATGGAGGCTACCTGGGACTCCTTCTCCTTCAGCTGCTCGGTCAGAGCCTTGTTCTCCTCTACAACACCCAGTTTGCTCGAGCAGACTAGGTCATAGGCCTGCCTCAACTCGCTCAGCTCCTTGACCGCAGAATCCCTCTCTCGGTTAGAATTTTTAAGGGCCAGATCAGAAGAGGCACGGGCGGCGTCAGCAGCCTTCAGATCAGCCTCTAGCCGAGAACCCCTACCTCAACTCGTCATTCATCCTCACCAACTCATCGCGAGAATGGTAAAGCACAGCAAAGTCCGTCACAAACTGCCAAAAATAAAGAAGGAATCAAGAAGGAGAAATAATTAAAACTCGTTAAGGAATTGAAAAGGGAAAGAACCTTACTAAGGCCAGTCTCTAGCTAGCTTGGAGGGATAATTGATCAGACCCCAGTGCCCTCTGGCGATCTTCAGGAAGAACTGCCCTCTCAAGCAGTGCAGGAGCCAACTGAGGGGAAGTGGCAACTGAGGCCCCCTCGGGCAAAGCTGACACCGGGACCAAGGCTTGCCCAGCCTTCATCCTCGACTCCATCTTCCTCCTCTCTTCCTCTCTCTCCCTCTCCATCCTTTTCCTCTCCTCCACCTTCTTCTTTTCCTCCACCTTCTTCCTCTCCTCCTCCTTCTTTCTCTCCCTCTCTCTCACCTGCTCTTCTTCTCTCCTCTTCCTCTCTTGCTCCTGAGTGGAAGATCGAGAGCCAGTAGCCACGGCCCCAGAAGAAGACTTTTATTTCTTTGACCTCTGTACAAGAAGCACATGGTCTTCGTCATCATCGTCTCTAATCAGATTCTTCCTTGGAGGCATCTCTTCACCTGAACTACTGGAAGAGCTCGACGATCCTCGAGCTTCAGAATCTTCTTCAGAAGAACTACTACTGTCAGAGCTCCCTCCACCCAAATTGCTCGCAGCTCCCGCAGGCTCACTCTCAGAACTGCTCTCCTCTTCATCCAACTGGATAGGCTCAGTAGTAGTCTCTCCGAAAGAATTAAACTCTAGAACACTATCCATAGGCCGTGCTATGAAGCTGGAGACTACGTTCTTGTACTCGAGCAAAAAGGCAGCAGACCTGGGGTGCTCGTCGTCACCCAGAGGCTCCCTGATATTCCAAGCTTTCACCAACTCCGAAATGCGGACCTCGCTGAGAGCAGGCTCCAAATTCTTAATCCTCGTTGTGGAAGAAAAAGCAAAGAAAGTTCAGAAAAGTCACAAGTCAGCAAAGGTTGAAATAACAGTACAATGTCTACCTATATATTCTTCCCCATAAAAAGGGATAGTGAACCTCTCAGACCTCGACCCATCAAACTGGGGAGGGAACTGCCAATTCCTAACAAGGAAACCCTCTTTCCAGTAGTCCTTATGGGAATCAGGTAAGTTTACTACCAATACCCTATCAGGACTCCAAGCTTTGAGGTATAAGACACCTGAGCTAGTTCAAGAGAAGGAATAGCAGAAACAGATCTCAGCAAGTCCTAACCTAGTACCATACAACTGGTTTATTCTATGGACGCCATTTACTATTTTCCACACATTGGGCGAGCACTGTGCGGGAACAATACTGAAATAACCAAAAAAGTGCAGAAATAGATCATTAGGGGGAAAAGTGAGTCCCCCCTGGGAGAGCAACAAGGCATGGATCCAGTGGGCATCCTCTATATCCCTAACGTTCCTAGGAGGGGAAGCACAACATTCAATATCTACCCATTCAGGAATATTGTAGAACTTCCTGAACTCAGAGATTGACCTATTTCCAATCTTCGCCATTGAAAAACTCAAAGAAACTCTACAAACCAAAGAGAAAGTGCAGAGAAAGGGCACGAGAAACTTACAAAACAGAAGATCGGTTCGAGCGATGAAGAAGCACGAGCTCAAGACGACTAAGAAGCAATGGGAATGGGGATTCAGCGAAGAAGGTACGATGCATTAGAGTTCTCAGAAGAAGGAAAAGTACTGGAAAGGCTGAAACGATGGATGAATAGTGGTTATCCTAACTAGCCTTCAATTCTAATCATAGCGCACGGATAGCGATGCGGGTGCCGCCAAAGCAACTGCATAGTTTTCGAAGAATCACAAATCAGCCATGATGGCTTCTCATTTAAATCCATTGGACCCATAAACATGGCCCAACAAATTTAGGGGCAATTGTGGGTACCCGAAATAAAGAACTATGGGCCTGGATGAGTAGCCCAGTTCTGGCGGCCCAAATCCAGGCCCCTCATCTTTTATAATTGATCCAATCTCCCCTCACGATCCCATGAAGGGAAGTTATGGGGGAAATGGAAAACGTGGAGGAACCTATCACCTCCACTCATCTACATGCACATGTATATATTAAACCCTAGGTCCGGGGCAAAAGGACAAGTTTTATTCTCTGTAATCACTCTCCAGAGTATATAGAAATAACATCGACTGCACCACCGTGGACGTAGGCACTTTGGCTGAACCACGTACATCCTTTGTTGTGTGATTGGCATCTTGTATTCCTTGTTCTCTTCTTGATAATTTTTCTCTCATATTTATTTGTGTTGCATAATAATTTCATCCACACACACATATTAATTTAATATCTTCCCGAGTCTATCGCCCAACTCTAATTAAATTAATTATTACACCCATTAATTTAATATCTCCCCGAGTCTATCGTCCAACTCTAATTAAATTAATTATTACACCCATTAATTTAATACTTAACCGAGTCTACAATCCGACTTTTATTTAATTAATCTACACATTAATTAATCAACACATATCCGAGTCTGCAATCCGTCTCTAATTAAATTAATTATCACATTTATTAATTTAATAACTTGGTGTCACCCAACCATTATCCTCGGACTCTCTCACTTGGCCCTTACCTCCACATTTTCCGAGTCAATGTTCCGACTCCAAACTAATTACTTTCACTCTATAATTAATTTAATACCTTGATATCACTTAACCAACATACCCGGACTCACTCACTTGGTCCAATTTACATCTCATAATATAATACCCACATTTTTGCCTACAATGTGTCACACCTTTATTTCTAGAATTTTTCTCAATTATATTTGCCTATAATTATTAACATACCCGGACTCGATTCACTTGGCCCGAAATTAAATATTTCCCCCGAGTCTATATCCCGACTCCAAATTATTTAGTTTATCTCCAAACTTAATTCACTTCCTTGGGTCGCTTTACCAATATACCCGGATTCACTCACTTGATCCGTACCTCACTATTTTGGAATAAAGTCTCTCAAATTTATCCATTAAATGTCCCACATAAATTCATCCTAGTCCCAATTACTTCCTCCCATAATTGCTAGGAATATTTGTTTCACAATTATTTACCACTAATAATTGTATGGAAATTATTTTATAATTAATTCCCCCTTATACCTCACCCAAGGCCGAATTGCCCAGAATTTCCCATCGTCGATCGATCGATGCCCCCGATCGATCGATTGATCCCTTCGTGCCAGCGCTCCTTCCTCGCTGAATTCCACCATTAACGAAATTTCAAGGTTTCTTTCCTCAAAAACCAACCTCAAATCAGTCTATTAATCATCTTATAACATTTCTCATGAGCCACAAACATCATCTAAACCTTTTAACATCATTAACACTATAAATCTTGACCCACCCAAGAACACAAATTTCTAGGGTATAATCCAAATTTCAAATTCAAATTCCATCCTTTTATATTCCGATTTTTCTCATTCAAACCAGATAATCATACTCAGAATTATATATCACAACTAATTCTTACCTTAAATTTCATTCAATGGTTCCATTATCAAAACCCCCTTTTTGTACCCATTTATCCCCAAAACGAATTTTGGTTTACACATCACTATGATATGAATTGATTATCACACTTTAAGAATCAAAACAGTTAACCACTTGCCTCAAAGTGTTTGTAGTGTCTGATCCGTTGTTGCTGTCCTTCAATTTGGCTCCAAAAACCTCCAATTTGTTCTTGATTTGCTTTCCCCCAAATCCCCTCTCAAACCCTATGTTTAGAGATATTTTGGCTGCCATTCTTTAATCTCCCAATTAGGTTAAAAACCCTCCATCCCGTTTTTAGCCTAATGGGCTTAATTAAAGTGGCCCAACTCACCCCGTGTGGGCCCGATCATGCCCAAAATTACCCCGAGACCCAATTACTACCCCCGGGTACTCTTTTCTGACTATATCGACCCATCCGGACTCAACCGCGCACTCAGAATTGGCGTCCGAATTAATTTATAAAAATCCTTATCTCACACCCAATTTAGTCTATACCGACTCCCGACTGGGCTAAGTGTATACCTTGTCATTAATACTCAAAATGGCGTAATTAAATTATTACTATTCACTTAGTAAATAAATTTCCCTAAACATTAACCATTCACTCCCCGATTAATATTTAAATATATATATATTGCCATAATTAATTCAATTAAAAATACAATACACAAGTAATTTAATATTCCCGAATTAATTAAATATTAAATGTATAAAAATACGGGGTGTTGCACTTTTCATAATAAAATTTGTAAATACTTTTGTTGAGCACAATAAGGTAAATGCTTTTACTGATAAAAATGAATTGAAGTTACCGCCTTGTAATATCCTACCCTTGTAAATTAATAAATTATGTATAGATTATAGATGAGGAGAATCAATTATAAATGTAGAAAATTGTGGGTAACAAATTGGATTATGTAAAGATAATTACCGGATTTTAGATTATGTGGATTATCGAATTATTGGTTTCGATTAAATAAAACTTTATATGCCTTTGAATAAAGTTGGAAACTATTGGGGCATATGTGAAAAGAATGAAGAAAGATTAAATTAAGTTAAGGAATTTGTTATTTATAAGAGTTGTTATTTCGTTGCACAATTAGGATCTCCTTATCAGGTTTTAAAATTGTTGGTGTTGAATATGAGAAACATGGATCCGTCTCTTGAACGACGTCAGAGGTCGCTCGAACAATGCCGGATGGTCGCTCGAATGACGTGGGATATCGCTCGAACGACATATGACAATCTTGTCATTTGCATTGTCTAATTGTTAACCGTTGATTTAGTCCCATTGCCAGCTCTTGGAGCCTCTCCGTTGAGATCAACTGGAGAAATATTAAGATGGGTTAAGTCTTGTGTATCCTAGGGTGTTATAAGAGAGGGTGAGGCGTGGGAGATGAAGAGACTAACAATGCCAACCACTTCCCCCATTTTCATTAGCTCGTAGCTCTCTCTCATTGTCTACTTTTGTCTTCCACCATTATTATGAGGGTAGTGACTAAAGTCATATACGAAATAACCGTTTCTTCCCCCATTATTAAAATAGAGACACATACTTGGAGATGTTTCCTGGGAGTTTGGAAGAAGATAAATAAGTGTATATTGTTGGAGTTTTTTAATGGGTATTGAAGGAAGATATTTGTTGAAGAAGAAGATGGTTTTGTAGTGCATTTTATGGAGTATTTTGGAGCTTCCGTGGAGGCTATTTGGTGGAGCTTTTGTGACTCTCTTTAGGTCCATCTTTGGAGGTGGGGGAGTCACCCATCTTCACCACCACCACCACCACCACTTTGGAGTCATTTGAGGTGGGATTCAAAAACCTTGGTTTAGGTTTATTATAATTGCAGTTTGTTATTAGCATATATTAGGCTAAATATATGTATATTTGTGATAAGTTGTATTAATAGAGTTGCTGGTTGATTTCTATGGTTTCATGGGTTTTAGAAAAAATTTTAAAGGAAGGTTTAGAACTGAATATAATTTCAGAATATGAATATTCAGCATTTATGTAACAAAATGTATTCTGGTGTAGTAAAAAGAAATAACGGACATTTTTATGGAATAAAAATGTAAGAAAATATTATTTGTTTATATTTCCTAGTAGAAAGAAATAATGGACATTTTTATGGAATAAAATTGTGGAATGATGTGAGTGTTGTCCAAAATATTCATGATATAAATATTTTTAAGTTTTTTGCAAAATGGAGACTTTTTAAAAATGGACATTTGTCGAGTTTAAAGAAATTGATAAAATGTCTTATTTTACTTGAAATGTATGTTTAACCCATTTTATAGTATTTTAGGATTTAAAGTCATCTTTCTATGCGTATAAACTTGTAGTATTTTGATGATAATTATATAAGAAAGTTGTGTTGAGTTTTAACATAAAATTAGACAAAAGAAAATTTTGGTGTTCCAATTATGTGGGAAAAAGGATATTGAAAATGTGAAAATGTGGAGTATAAGAATATATGTGTTAAATGAAGGAAATGGTAATTTCTATGAAGGAAAAAGTAATCATGTGTAAAGGGTGCTATTTTAGGTGTTAAAGGTGTTCAAGTAACAAGTGTGGAAGTTGGGCAAAAGTGTGATATTAAACAAGTGTTAAATTGGATAAAGTATTTAAATGTTAAGTTGGAAACTTAATAACTATTTTGAGAAAATAACACTTGTTAAAGGAACTAAATTTCAAGTTTGGAAAACAAATGGTAGATTGGTAATTTGCTTAAAGTGGAACAGTTTTATGGAATCAAAATGTTAAAGAATGTCTTTACACTAATATGTGTGAAAATGAATTAGGTCCTAAAGCGGGAATGATTTTAGTATAAATCACGTGTGTGTGGATATGGAACTTAAAAAAGAAAAGAAACGATTTTCCAAATGATAATGGAAAAACGGACGGTTAAGTTCGGGCTTGGGCTTCAGCCGGGTAAAAGGAAAATAAGTGGAATAATGTGGACATGTGTAAAATGTTAAACACATTAATAAGGATTTGTAAGCAACCGGGAATAATCAAGAAGGGCTTGAAACCCTTGGGTGAAAAGACCTAAATCACTGGCCAGAGCATATGGCGCGCATACCCGTCGGTGTGGAGCCGTGTAAGTATGCAGTAAAGGTAAAATGCTGATAAAAGATAAAAGGAATAAGGAACATGTCAAGAAATGGGTTGTGTTGTTAAACGTGTTAACACAACCTAACTTGAATGAATGACATAAATATTCCGATAGAGGTTAAATGGGCAAGTGAATACATACATCTATAAATGTCCATAAGTTGAGGTAAAAAGGGTAAAGTAAATTGGGTAAATGGGTGGTTGTGTAACCCAAGATATCAAATCCAAATTTGCATTAGTATGAAATGGAAGGTTTTCAAATGACAAACAAGTATTTTCTAAAATGGTGAATGTGTGCATTGAAATGGTAATTTTCAATCAAAATATTAACATATATTCTAAATGAATAAAAAAGGGCGATTCTGATAAAGCAATGGGTTGGAATAAATCAAGTGTAGTGGTGTTAAGTGTGGAACCGGGCTTGTCAAACAAAGTGAGAAATGATAAGTATAAATAAGGAAGTCTTTACAAGATTAAGGTAATTTGATTTGGGGGAGTTAGGTTTTGAGAAGTAAAACGGTTAATACGTATTTTTCAAAGGTATCTCTCTCTCTTTCTCTCTCTCTCTCTCTCTCTATATATATATATATATATATATATATATATATATATATGCATGTGATTATGGCGTTTGAGTACTCTTTTCTGTCATTAGTTTCTATACTTCTTTTTATTTTCCCACTGATCATAGGCTCACATCCTCGCTTTGTTACGACAGGTCGGGTCCGGGTTCGGATTTTAAGGGTATTTTATAGGTAAGTGTACCTTATTTGTTTACGTTAGTAGCTTTGTTTACTTGGACTCGAGGTGTTCTATATGGATCTCACACGTTGTTTATCTTGAAACTAGAATTGATTGCTAAACAAGTGAAATGTTAGTTAAAATAAAACTAAACGAGCATTATTATGTAGATTGTTTCATTGCAGTTCACACCTAACGCTCGATTCGGATCAGGTTGACTAACGGATAACCCATATATCCGGGCTGGGGCGTAACGCCCCTCCCCCTTAACGCCTTGACTTGGATGTAGGTTAATGGTAATCCAAAATTGGATCGGGGAATTACATAAAGGTTAGCAGCGATGCGGTAAAGGTTTATATAAACGAAAATTTACTCAAGTTTGTGTGAGTAAAGAGTTTGTAATTTTTTTTCATTTTGAGGTTCGGAATGGAGTCTTAGTGAGCTTAAAGGCCTAGTAGTTTTTCATTTTCCGTTTTGTCTCGAAACAACAAAGGAGAGATTTGTAAGGATAAATTTTTATATTGAGTCAATTTGTAAGTATTAGCTTTACTCCTGTGTTTGGATAAAACTTATTTAACTCGTAGGTTAGGACTTAAGTTGTGTGTCCTTCAAGCCTATGATGTGTGATTGAAGATTATGTGGCAAAGCTAAAATGACATCAATGTTACATTGGATTGCATGCTGAGTTCTCGTCATTAACTTTCAAGGGATCTTGATGAAGGTATGAATGCATATTAGTGTTTGATCCCTGGATACGTTTGGGTGTTGTTTTATAAAAAGTTATTTAACGCCTTTTCGTAAAATGTTTTTGAAAGAAAAAATATTTTTTTGGTTTTAGTTTTTTCGAACGAGTTTGAATAGTTCGTTCTAACGAGATGTGAATGTTGTTAGAACGACCTTCAAATGAACATCAAACGGGGTAATTATTTTTATCATAGGTATATCGTTCGAGTCTATTTCGAACGAGATTAACATGTTCATTCGAATGAGGTTTTTATTGGTTCGAACGAGATAAGGTTTCCATTTGAACGACCTATATATTTTTGTTAAAAAATGCTACCTCGAAAAATGTACGACCTCAAAATTCATGTTTTCTATAAATACTAAGGTCTGAGATCAGTTCTTTAAGAGTTTTTTTTGTGAAAACATTTTTCCAAGGTTCATATTATGACTCCCAATTCCTAGTTTACACTCAAGTTTGAACCTCAAGAATCCTACATCTATATGTTTATTTGAGATGTCTTTTGTGCGGCACCATATCTTTTTAATCTTCATACTATGAGCGTTTTGAGCAGTAGAAACAATGTTTGTGTTGAGCTACGACTGGACTGGTCACAAGAGAATTAAGATCGATGGGATACCGAGACGTGGAAGTGCGCCTGCATTATATGGCTATTGGAAGGCATCTAATAGTGGAAGCGAAGAAGTTTACAAGGAAAGAAAAAGTCCTCAAGGCTTCAAGTTTGTGAGTAAGTCTAAATTGTTCTTTTAAAATTCCTATAGACTTGTGTGGTAGGGCCATCCGAGATTTTTCCTTATTGTGCATTTTTCTTGTACTTTATCGTGTTGTGGTTTGATTATTTTATTATTGCTTATACTCACCTAGATTCATTCTTAGGTCAAGACTAAAATTGGTAAAACTTCTTAACACAACAGTTGTGGCTTAAAAGGTGCAAAGTTTATTAAAATTGTAAAAAAAATAAAACTTGGTGTTTCTCTCTACAAAACCTTTGGGACCATATATTTATCAACCTAAATAGAGACTTAATATCCTATAAGAACAGTTGTGATGAAATCCTAATAGTTTGTCTCAAAGTACGGAGACCTATTTGATTATTCCAGAACTTATTTGATTGTTCGACAGAGGATCGTGATCGATACATCCCAGGAATGTATTAAATAGAGCCACCCATGAAAGTTGAGTCTAAGGGATATCTTGATTAGACTGAGGACATGTCACACCATTTGCTAATGGTGCATAAATTCTTAATTCTGAGAATTACGAGGATTGGAATACTTGTGCAAATGCCATTTTAAGTGTTATGGGTGCAATTTGATTTAATCAGGTCAAATTATCCTTGCATATTGGGTGATAATTGTGTAAGTAGGTTTGAGATCATTATTCGGAGAAATCTAAGTATAGGAGATACTGTGCATTGTGATACCCACTTGACAGATACATATGTTTTGTTTCCACCAAGTAAAACCCGACTGGTGGATTATTTTATAATCCTCATAGAGTAAAAAATAAGTTAAGCCTCAGGATCAAGGAAATTGATTAGATATTGGTTAAAGTTGTTTCAGAGTAAAATAATTTGACCAAGCGGGTATCAGACACATGAGGCGAGTAATCATATTATGTACGATAATCAACTTTGTAAATAAGACCTCATTATATCCAAGTGATTTTCTAGATAACTAAATTGAAGTGCAATTGTGAGTATTTAGTGGAGTTAATTCAAGATTAAAAAAAAGGAAATAATTACGGTACTTATAATTGAGATTTCTGAGTATTTATTTGTAGATAATTTAATTATTTATTATGGGTCCCTCGTGTAGTCCATATACCCAATTATTTAGGCTTATACTCTAAAGAAACCCACTTTCGCACAATCCCAACTTTTTTTTGCAGTATATAAAGGTGTGAAAAGGTGTTTTAATCATTATGATGGTTCATTAAGGTTTGATAGTTGTGAAATAAATTACTATCCACATTTCTATGAAGAGAGCTAGAGAGAGACCATCATATCTCAATCTTAAGCAAGGATTTTCATCTCAAAAGATGTCCACCCCCTTACCTGACTTTGGGGAGGATCATAAAATAGAACATCCTATTGTACATAAGGTTTAATCAATGTCACGACCCGACTTTTCGGAGAATTAAATATACGATTGATTTAAAATTCCCAACCAATATTCCAACATACCAAATCCCAGTTTAAATATAATGTCAGGCGTACATCTCATTTTGGTAAGGAAAAATCCAAAATGCTCATGTTACCAGAGTTTAAATGGCCATAACCTCAACTATCTCATCTCATATAGGAAAAACATAATAATATTTCACTCCCAAATGAAACAGATAATAAGTTTCAATCATAAAGACAAATAACTATCAAAGGTGGCCCGCATTACAAAGTCCAAAATAAGAAATAAAGATTTAAAATGAACTGTATATTAATTTTACAATGATTTCAAAATTTTGTACTCCACTACGCTACGTCTACGAAATCCTACCAACTATAGTTGTTCCTGCTTATGATTTTTAGTTGCATCCATTTGAAATGGATATGCTCGAGTGTGCACAAACACAACTCAAGTCAGTACTTAAAATACTGGTGTGAATTAAGAATGAAATGTCCAATTATTTAAGAACATAACCATATTACTCATAAATAATAACATACCGAACATTAATAGTTCAATGGAATAAGACTATTAGTTTTGCTCACATTCCGAGACAAGAACATAGTTTTTCGTTAGTGGCGGCGATAATATCTTTTTCGTACTCAACTCTCTCATTTTAATCATTCATATTTAAAATAACATGTGGAAACACAATATTTATTATAATAGGGTCCAATCTCTTAAAGTGAACTAGCATAAATAATAAATGGATCTAAAGTTTCCATTTATGTATTTTTGCAATTTCAGAGCAATATTATAAACATATATTAGTTCAATATTTTTGGAATTAACATAATAATTTATTGTTGGAAACTCTTAAACTAAATTTATATTAAAGGATTCCAATATTTTATTTTTCATCTTAATTCATTCCACTTTGGCCTCTTCTAGTTCGACCTATATGGATGACTCCCCCTTGCCTCCCCATGATGATAAGACCTCTCCGAATCCAAAATTAGATTGGGGCATCGGTCTTGGGTTTGATTTTTCCAACAGATGGTTATACATTATGTTTACACCACAATAATGGTCCACGCCTCACATTCATAACTAGACAATAACTTTAGAAAGGACGAGCAAAAGGCTTTAGGGCATCACGAAAACAAAACAGAAGGTCCCACACACTCCTAGCCATCATATAACAGTTAGAAAATCATCTTGATGACCAAGTTCACTCAAGAGTTTTAAGACCTTAATTCAATATACCGGAGTATTGGTGAACTCTAAGGATCTATCTAGGATATTTTTACTTAATATTAGTTAAAACATCTTATATGTAATTCAATAATTATTTCATTTTATCCATTATACTTTCTTCCATACTTCGATAAATTTATAAATTTGACTCGTCACTGTCAATCATCCAAAAAATCCTTCCATTTTATTTTTGGAACATTTAATACATATTCTTTATGAAATCTCAACTATTATCATTCAATCATATAATTTATCATTCAAGTTCGTTCAACTTATTTATGATACTCGTACATTCAATACTATTTATTATTTTTAAATTTTATCAACATACATAAATAGTTACCATTCATAATCTTTTCATTATTCATTCTTTTGCTAAATTATATTTCGAATTGATAATCATAGAATATAAAGTTTTGAATATTCAAGCATTATCTTTTGATATTGAACAATATGCAAAGCTAATAAGATGTCTAGAATATTACTGCATTTCTTTCATTCTATTAAAAAATTAGCAAATATTCATGAATAGTAAACATGCTATAAATTAGCCAAATTTCATGTTTGAAATTTTAGTCAAAACATGCCAATTCTTGTTTATGCAGAATTTAAAAAATTATAAATCGAAACAAAATTTAAAGCCTTAAGAAATTATCTACATTTCACTTCATATATATATATAAAGAAATATAAATATTTATAGAATATAATTCTATTTTACATCTAAGCGTGAGGATTTCAATTTAAATAATTTATTTTATGAAATTACAAATATATTTAGCATATTCTAAAATAAAAGAACAATTGTGTCTCACCTTGATATAATCTCTAAGTTGGAATGAAGATAAAATACTTTTGAAATAATCTAAGCTTACCTCTTTGAATAATCTTACTATTTTTTTTGTACTTCTTCTTCTTCTTCTTCTTCTTCTCTTAGACCTCTGATTACTTTTTTTTCGTTTGGCATGTAATAGAATGAATATAGGGTAACCAACCCCCTAACTCTTACATAGAATTTCTTATCATCTCATCCTTTCTATTTCATTTTTTTTTATTTTTTTTTATAAAATTTACTACATAATTATTCCAACACACTCATATACCCATCTATCATATTTTCTTTGTTTATTTCCTTTCAACACACATAGCATTCATCTTATTTTCTTTTTGATTTTTTTATTACCTAACTAATCACACATGTTCTTACACGTCCCCCACTCCATGGTCTTTGTAAAAGCGGTGAGATGCGCAGTGTGCGATGTCGATTCAAATATATTTGCAAATTCCCAATTTAAACTTATTTAATTAGATTCAATTTTTAAACCAAGTTAATTCAGCCCTTAACATACAACTACGTGTGTGCGTGCACCAAACTATCATAAACACAAATATGCTAACTCACAGATTTTAGGAAAATTTCCCAAAGAGCAAAACCTTTTATTTCACTATGAATTAAATTGCAATTTACAATCACAATGAAATCTGCAATAAGTTTACCTCGGCAAACCTACATAGACACGTAGCCTAGAGTCAGCCAGAATCGTGGCATCAACTCAGCGCAGGAATGCCCACAAGCACTTCCTATCGACACACAATATTCTTCAGTCCAGTACTCCCCTCAAGAGCACCTAAATCAGAAGTAGATATCCTCTCTACAAGAGAAACTTGAAACAAGATGTATTCTTGGGTTCCAAAATAATTCACACAAACTATTGGGATCTTGTGAATTGAAAACAAAAAGGGATTAAATCCCTAAAAGTGAGAAGACAGAGTATTCTGCCAAAGCAGTTTCGTCTCTGTTCAAAATCACAGGTCTTCTGATTAAAAGCAAAATTCGAAAAACTTTTTTATAGAAAATATAAGGCGGTGCTTCGCTCGAATGAAAAGGCTATCTAGATAGAACGAGGACACGTGTCGCTCGAACGAGCTTCACGTGACATAGGGATATCGCTCGAACGAAATCTTCTATCGCTCGAATGAGAAAATTAAAAAATAATTTATATTTTCCCAGAAAATATTCCGCCTTAAAACTTTAAAAAAACTTTTGACTAAAAACTCCGCTCCAACACTTAAAAAATAACTTGTAAAAAATATCCGAACACTCCAAGTGAAATGCTAAGGTACTTAAACACAACCTTACGAAATTATTCCCGTGCAGGCTTGAATGTTGAAGAACTTTGATATTCGAATCCGTCTTGACGCATGATTGATTTTGAATATTTCTTCGACGGTTGTAATGGTATAAGACATACTCACATGTAAGGCACTCAATAAAATAAAGTCCTTACACTTTTTTTATTAAAAAAATTATTCAATTTTATTCCCCTCCCCACACTCATTTCATCTCCCATCATCTTTTATTCCCACATTCACATTCTTCCTAGACACACATTCCTCTCCATTTTTTTTCTCAAATTGGCCACTTTCTTTCTCCTCTGTTTTAATAATTATTATTTTTATTTTATTTTTTAACAAAAATCATTGACAAGTTTTAATACAAAAATTTATAATTAAAATTATATTCAACTTATAAAATATATCTCTCGCATAAAATGACTTAATTGACATGGTCATCATGTCAAGAATAAGGTGACGTGCGTAGTAAAAAAAATCAAATTGTATATTCAAATTAATTAAAGTTTTTATTTATCGACATAAATAAATTTTTTATTGTATTCGCGTGAGCGTGTGTGTGTATATATATCGTGCAAAAATTTAAGGGCAATTATATTGATAAAATTTGGTGAACGAAAGAAATAAACTGGCGGTTCAAATTTATACTAAAAATACGTGTGTGAAAACTGAGGTTATTACATTATAATTACCTCAAAGAAATCTCGTCCCAGAATTTCCCAATGTAGAATATTGGGAAAATAATTCACGATAATATTACAGTATCTTTTCCTCAAGTTCCTATATGACATCATCATCATTCACACTCCATTGTACCTTTACTAACCTAACATTCTTATTCCGTAATTGTTTAACACATCTATCTAATATCTTAATTGGCCTAACAACATACGTTAGGTGATCATTAACTTTCATCTTGGGAGGAAAAATATCCTAAGTCAGGTCTTTCATATATTTCCTCAACAGTGATACGTGGAACACGTTATGAATGGATGATAGTCTTGGCTGCAATTCTAGCCCCTATGCCAATATCCTGACTTTCCTAATAATTTCATAAGGTCCCACAAACCTAGGGGCAAGCTTCCCTTTTTTACCAAGCCGCATGACTCCTCTCATTAGTGAAACCTTTATGAACACAAAGTCCCCCTCATTCAACCAATCTACCTTCCATTTTCCCTTGGCATAACTCTCATATTGACTATGGGCAGTCTTAATTCTATCTCCAATGATCCTCACTTTATAATTTATCATCTGAACCATCTGTGGTGCTAAAACATGTACATCCGCTACCGATCTCCAACATGCTAATGTCAAATCCATACTTGATTGATAGTTATTATTATACGCAAACTCTACCAATGGTAAATCCTTCTTTTAATTACCATAAAATTAACTATACATTCCCTTAATATGTTCTCTAGAATTTGGTTTACCTGCTCGGTTTGCCCATCTGTCTGTGGATGATAGGCGGTGTTAAGTTCTAACTTTTTACCAGAGATAGAGGATATAATCATCACTGTCATACCATGTAAATTTACTATCTTACGAATTTATAACTGGATCAACTTATCAGTAGTCCTGTGCACACTCACGGGAATGAGATGTGCTGACCTGGTTAGTCGATCTACAATAACCTAAATAGATTCATTGCCTATCTGGGATCATGGCAGTCTAACTATGAATTCCATAGACATACATTACCATTTACACATAGGTATCTCTAAATATTTCAGTAACCCAGATGGTTTTTGGTGCTCTGCCTTACCTGTTGACACACAATACAGTGATTAACATACTCATCCACATCTCTCTTTAAACCTTTCCACTAAAATTTCGGCTTCACATCATGATACATTTTGATCCCACCGGGATAAATGGTGTAATGGGACCGATGTTCTTCATCTAAAATATCTCTCTTCAACATAGTAATGTTTGGAACACAAAGTCTACCCCGAAATCATAAATTTCTCTCAGAGTCACTAAACCACTTTATAGGACAGTCTCCAATTACATCCACTACTAAGTCATTTAGACGACTCACTAAAAATAAATTGGTTCTTTGCATTTGTTTAACCTTACTCATCAAGGATGCTTGAATAATCAAACTACAAATAAATACTTTCTCACTCTTCTGAACTGGTTGAACATCATGAGATGTAATTACTTCGAGAGACTTCCATTCTCGAGTCATCAAATAAGCCATCACACTGTTCTTTCAACTGAGTGCGTTAGCCACTACATTTACCTTTCTCAAATGGTAAGGTATCTAAAAAATATAGACACTGAGAAACTCAATTCATCTTCGTTTCTTCATATTCAACTCTTTCTAGGAGAATAAACACTCGAGGCTCTTATGATAAGTGTAGAACTCAAATCCTTCCCTGAAAAAGTAGTGTCGCTAAACTTTTAATGAAAAAACAACTACTACTAATTTTAAGTTGCGTGTAGGATACCTCCTCTTATGAGGCCTCAACTATCGGGAAGCATATGAAACCACTATATGGTTTTGCATCAGTACATAAACCAAACCGATCCCACTCACATTGGTAAATACCACCAGTGTTCCTCCTTCCACTGGGATTATAAGAATTAGAGTTGTGGTCAACCATTACTTTAACTCTTGAAATGCATTCTCACATTCATAAATCCACATGAACTTTATATTCTTGTGAGTCGCCTTAGTGACTGGGGCAGCAATAAGGGAAAAATTCTCGATAAACCTCTGATAGTACCCAACTATTCCCAAAAATCTTATTACTTCTATGGTATTAGTTGGTTATGCCCCTTCTTTGACTATTGTAACTTTTTCTAGGTCTACAGATATGCCCTCCACTAAAATCACATGACCCAGAAATCTAATTAATGACTCCCAAAAATGACACTTGTTGAATTTTGAATACAACTTATGTAATATGAGAGTATTTAATACAATATTCAAATGTATCTTGTGTTCCTCATTATTTCCAGAGTATACCAGAGTATCATCAATGAAGATAATGAAAAACCAATTTATTTAAGGTCGAAATATTCAGTTCATCAAATCCATAAAGAATTCTGGATCATTTGTCGACCCAAATGGCAAAACTAGAAATTCATATGATCCCTACCACTACGAAATGATGTAAGGGGAATGATCTCTTTGACTACACCCATCTGTAGTTACCCAATTATTAAGTGAAACCGTTAAAAGACAACTTCTCCCTTCAACTGACCAAGGAGATCATCAATCATTGGAAAAGGATATTTATTCTTAATAGTCACTTTGTTCAAGTAATGGTAGTCAATACACAAGTGTAATGTGTCATCATTCTTAGACACAAAAATCATTGGTGCTCCCCGCAGTATATTACTAGGGCGTATGAACCCGAGTTATACACACCTCAAAACTATTTTTCTTACTTACAAAAAAAATACTATCAGTAATATATATATATATATATATATATATATATATATATATATATATATATATATATATATATATATAGATATAGGTGGAGGCTCACATACATCATGCTGTATACATCATCCATACATCACACCTAATTGTAGGCCCTTAAAAAACTTTTTTTCAAATTTTTTATTTTTCTCTTGAAATTAACCTTCTAATAAATCCATGTTCAAAAACTTAGGTCAAAATAAATTTTGTAGTTATTTTTTAAAAATCCACAAAAAACTGTGTAAAATACCTTATTTATAAGGGTATGCGCCAGCAGTTTTTTGTGGATTTTTTAAAAATAGCTGCAAAATGTATTTTGACCTAATTTTTTGTATATGGGTTGATTAGAAGGTCAATTGCAAGAAAAAAATAAAAAAATTGGAGAAAAGGTTTCTTAGGACCTAGAACTAGGTGCGATGTATGGTGTGATGTATATATACATCATGATGTAGGTGAGCCTTCCTCTCTCTCTCTCTCTCTCTCTCTCTCTATATATATATATATATATATATATATATATATATATATATATATATAACTATTACGGTATTCTCACCCTGTTCTAGAATCTCCTCTTGTTGCTTTTTCATTTCGTTTATCTCTTTATATTTCATGCGATAAGCTGCCTTGGAGATATGTGATGTGCCATGTAAAAGATCAATCTTGAATTCAACCTCCCATCTAGGTGGAGGTTAGAGAATTTTTTGAAATACGTCCTCAAACTCACATAAAATCTTAACATCAGTTATATCTTTCTTCGTTGCTTCTACCAAAAATTGGAAACTAGCCATCATCGATTCCCCACTGTCTCAGTAACTATGCATAAGGCGCAAAAAATTTGGAATATCTACGTCAATAGTCCTCTCAGCACAATCTATGGATACATGTGTTTCCTAAGCCAATCCATTCCAAGGATAATGGAGAACCCCTCAAATCCCAATACAATCAATTTTTCTAAAAGGATTTTACTCCAAACTCTATGTCAAAGTCTCTAAATTGTTCATATACTGTGATTGATCCTCATAGGGGTGTCTCAATGCATAAAGGTATGAATAAAGGGGTAATAGTGTACATATAAAAACATTCTTAAGAACAACTAATATTAATCATGAACACATTAATATGATTAAACTTTAACATACAATTGTTCTTAATAAAAGGATCTTGGATCTTCATGTTTTCACAAAATACGTCTAAAAGATAGAAAATAAGACTTACATTGGTCCAATGCATTGATCAATCTTGATTAATTACTCCATCAATCTCCTAAACATGGAAAATTACACTCAATTGGAATCTTGGAATTTCTCTCCCACCTTAGAAATAGTGTGTTATGAGATAATCCCAGATGGTGTAGGGCTTCTCTATTTATAAGGGGAAGAGGGCCGGAATCCTAGTCAAGGTGGGACTCTATTTCAAGTCTCCCACTAATGTCACTAACCATCATGTGACTAACGGATAAGATTGACCCAATCTTCTAATATTCGTATTTATCACGTTCCTAATTAATTATCTGATATTTAACAAGACCACATAATTGGGAAATTCATAAATTCAGAATTTAATATAATTGAAATTAAATAATTAATTTTGACACTTAATATTAATTTCCAACAGTCTCCCACTTGGTCTTAATAATCCTCATAATTAAATTAGGTACCATAAGGTGCACAATAACTGATAAATATAGTTTGCTTAAATCAAGCAATTCACGGATGCAAGTCATGGCGGTTCCATGCTATTCAAGAGCGTGGTTCCTTCCATGTACTACAACACCAATGTTTCATTCAACTAAGACTTTAATATTGGGTATCATAATGGTCTCATTATGTCCTTTTGAATAAGGACTATTTCTGTCAACAATAATTCATAATCATATGCACGCATTCGCAAAAGACATAAATAATTGAAATCAGAAACACTTTTATTGAATTCAAGTAATAGTGTCAAAAAACTAGGCCAAATAGGAATCATAATTTTACTAATCGAGACGCATCTCTTTAACATGTTCCATAAGGTCTTTGGAGATAGTCCTTTCGTAAGAGGATCTTCTATGTTATCACTCGTACTAATGTGATCAATTGACACTCTTTGTTTCTGAATTTCTTCTTTCACTGATAGGTATTTCATTCAACGTGCCTAGTTACTTTAGGAATACCTAACATTTCTTCATAAAGAAGATTGCAGCGACATTATCATAATATTTCAACGGCTTGATAATAGTGTCGACAACTCCAAGCCCTGAAATGAAGTCACGCTGCCAAAGTACATAAGTTGTAGCATCAAGCATGCTACAAACTCAACTTTCACAATAGTTAATGGATGTATTGTGTTGCACCCCTTCATTATATTGGTTAATAAACTAAAACAAATATACTTAAGCAAGAGTGAACTTCATACCATCCGTACAACTAGTAAATCTGAGTCATAATAATTGTTCATATTTAAATGAACACATACACCATAAATGCGAGCATATAGTCCTTTAAGTATCTCATTACTTCATACACAACTTTTAAACCCATAAAATTATTTTGATTCTCTACTTTCTAAATTCATGCTTGTATATAGAGAAAATATAGAAACTTACTCCCACTGATCTTAAGGTGTATACAAATATACAACGATTAAAAAAAATAATGATATTATTTCTTAAAATACGTCATATGGGAAACTTATGTTTATAAAATGATCTCCTAAACATATGCGCATGGTTTATAAGACTCCAAAAAGTAATTTTCACATCCACTTCATGTAACTCTCAATCATAATGAGCTACTAATGTCAAAAGAATTCCATGTCCTTACATATAATTGAGAAGGTTCATTTATAACCTTTTCTTCATTAATGGTGAAATATTTTACTACAATTTAGATTTATCTCGTTTAACTACTGTTAATGTCGCGTTTGGTCATAATGAGCCCCCTCATACTCGACTTTAGGGCATCAATTATGTAATTCAAGGAGATTTTAAACTTAGTTGTAGTCTATTAGTTTCACTTCTTATGACTTTTGAAAATAAAACCATGTAATTATTTATCCCTATGCCAAATTCATGTTCATGCAGATACACCACATAATCATCCAGGATAGTAGACCTTTTAGGATTTTCTTAATACTATTCCTGATGATTTTATCTACATTTCTCTCACGGTGACAATACTATCATTTAGTGGTTGATCATTTCTTTATTCTTTATTGTTTAGACAATCTAACAACTAAAAGAACAAGTATTAAATAAGGTTATTGGTAATGGGATAAGTACCTTACCTTCCTTTATAACCATATGTCATGATTTTCTACTACCACTAATTTCACCTTTCATAATGAATTTGACTTTAATGCAATAAATACGTGTCAATGACAATTATATGATCTATGTAGTGCCACTTTAAGGAAAGTTTATCATAATCTCCCACT
Organism: Sambucus nigra; assembly: GCA_949130495.1. Taxonomy (NCBI): domain Eukaryota; kingdom Viridiplantae; phylum Streptophyta; class Magnoliopsida; order Dipsacales; family Adoxaceae; genus Sambucus; species Sambucus nigra. The sequence continues at coordinate 47,393,253 of OX422211.1, forward strand.
TGGGCCACATAGGTCATCCTTATATTAGACATCGTAATACCTTAAGAGCACAACTCGACTATCAAAATTTGTAAGAGACATTACAAAAATCTTGTCCACGAAAATTATGAAAAGGAGTCTAGATTTAATTTAGTACAAGATTAAAAGAGTTTCATCAATAACGCTACGATTATGATGCGGGATCAAAAAAAATCTTTAAAGAACTATGTCCAAACTTTATTTTGTACAAAACATCAAAAGGAATACCATAACCCTTGAAAAAAATATACATTAAAAGATTTTTTAGAACATATCCCTCACGATCAAGTCTAGACAAACATTTTTCAAAAAAAAAAATTGAGGGTTTATAAAAACAAATGGAGATTTTATTTCCCAAGAACAAAATAAAAAGAATCTTATTAGCTTTTCTAGTTTGTTTTGTAAGAAATCCTTGCATCAAAAGTAAATACTTTCTATAACACAGTAAGTATAACTTGCAATCTCTACTAAGATGAAAAACTCGTTTCAAATCATAAAAGATACATATTATCTTTATCATTATTAGTCCGAGTGTGCAACATGTAAACAAACTTGATTTGTTTAACCAAATTAAATATGAAATTTTTAGAGAAACAAAATGGGATACAATAATATGTGATAAGATAATGAGATAAATTGCTCACTTTATTAATGCTTTGATTTAACAACACACACATCGATTACATGATAATAAATTGAGTGCATAACCGTGAGTTTTCTTGAGTAGTAACCGTGAAATATCGATTATATGATGCTTGTAAATTTCTTTAGTGGGTATAATATTATTTCATTATATTGTACACGATATTTGTGCACAACTTATTTTCACATACTATAATAATGTATGTGATCTATGATGTTCATTCAATCACTCAAAATCGATTCCATGTAAGGAATAACCTTGCTTGAAGAAATAAACTCAATATACCTCATTTATATCTTTATAATTATAAGCATCATAAGTTACTACTACCATCATCTTTACTTTTAATATTCATTGCCATTCTAGTTGGGTCACTGTAGTGACTACCAAACATTTTATAATATGAATATTACATTACGTAAAGACTTACATACATAAGTCAATAAATTTTCACTTATTTTCATTAAATATCGCATGATCAATAAACTAAATTATTCATGTTTATGGCTTTCATAAACTTAATTGGTGATATGATAGTGAAAGAAACTATGGCATCTGCGTTTGACGACCATTATTACCTTCCCAAAATATATATCACCACTTACATTTTTTTCAATTATTGTAATTACAATAAATGAATAAACAATAATATGTATGCAACATCATAAAGTATCATCATCCTAGCATTCAATATCATACATGGACATGTAGGCAACCAAAATATGCATGATATTAATGCAATAGTCCAATATTTATATCTTCTGGAATGGATCACTTTAATGAACACCAAACCTTATATTATATAAATATTAGAGATACGCATACATGTTCAAATACCCGTAATACTTAAATAATTATATTATTGTCTATTTCTTAATTTGAAATTCACGAAAAATTAGACATAATATGAAAATCAAATAGACAAAGAGTTTACATGAGATATTGCACAAATAATAGTAAATGGAAGACATAAATCATTTACTTTCGCTTCATCACTTATGTATGAGTAACAAATCAGAAATATTGACCCAAATCATTCATGGTCATACTAATGCATAATACGGTTATAATCACAATTATCATACTAGTGGCATATGTAAATATGACTTTTTAACATTCATGCCAATTATTTAACATTTACAAAAATTCCAATGTTTATTTGATTCAAATTTCAGCATGTGTTGCGTTTCAATTTAACCTTATAACAAACATTAGGATAATCTGAAATGACTACAAGTATATTATCTTCACATGTAATCTTATCCTGTATTTGATATTTGATTAAACTGAATGAATACTTACTTATGAGTCTCAAAATTTGCAAGTCATGCATTCAAATATGCATGTATGCAACGAATAAATCTAGTATCCGCACATATGAATTGTAGCATGTGTTTGGCATTTAATTCAACTTAATGGGAGTATTAGCATTAGAATAAACAATAATTCTGACTTTCAACGACATGAATCGTTGGCCTGTGTTTGGCACGAGACTCATTAAAACACGAATATCATAATATTCAACAATATTAATCATTGGCTTGTATTTGGCACGAGACTCATCAAAATATGAATATTAACAATAACGTAAGTCTAATATCCTACCATATGAAATATGCTGGCCTGTGTTTAGCACGAATATTCAACTAAAAAATTATCATTAGAGCAATGTTTTACCACAGTTCTAGATAAAACATACATGAAATATGGGAAAACTTAAAAAAAAATTCCAAAAAAAAAAGAGTTAGCATCATTGAACTGTAGAAAATTACTCCAGAATTTCAAATATTCGACGAAATTCAAAAATATCTTTTTTTGGAAGTCATAAACATTATTTATGTAAAATCGATGCCCCCAAAAATATTATACTCAAAACTTAATGTATAATTAATGGTCTAAATATAGATGCATACACAATAATCTAATATTTAAAATTATCGATTAAGACACTTTCATGTCTTCCCCATCTAACATCATATAAATATTATTATCGAAACATCAATTCATAATTATATTAGGACCTTTGGGCTACCAAATATAGATTATGCACAATAACCTAATATATCGAAATGTAATTGTCAAACACATAATTATACATCTAATATTCAAAATTTTATATTGAACCCTTTCATCAATACCAAATAATACATAACATGAATATTAGAACAACCATGAACATAAAAAACAATCCCCGTGGTGAAAAAAATACATAATATTTGAAAAAAATCGTAATTTTTGCCCAAAAAAAAAATTGAGTTAGCACCACGGAGATGCAGATAATTACTCTAGGATCACAAAATAATTTGCGGAATTCAAAAATCAATTTTCTGGAGTGAGATATTGACGTCAACATTATTACCAAATATGGCAAAAATGCAATTTTAAGGGTCTAAACGACGTCAAAATGCAAAAATAGAGTGGTGCCCATTGTTTACAATAAGTTTTGTTTATTTCAACGTTTCCAGACGACCATGTCAGTTTTGTAAAATTCCGAGTAAGTTTTGACATTTCATTCTAACCAGTGAGTATTGGCGACAGAAGAATAACGTCACAGAAAGTCTTAGACATATTTTAAGAGCAGATTCAATGGCATAAATTAAAACGTCGCAGAAAATCTCAAGCATAAGCAGATTTAATGACATAAATAAAAATGTCGCAGAAAGTCTCAGGCACATATTTCATTATAGACGAACATCAATAAGGAAAATCATGAGATCTTAAACTTTAGCTCTGATACCACATATAAAAACATTCTTAAGAACACCTAATATAATCACAAACCCATTAATATAATTAAACTTTAACATACAATTGTTCTTAATAAAAGTATATTAGATCTTCATATTTTCACAAAATACGTCTAAAAGATAGAAAATAAGACTTACCTTGCTCCAATGCATTGATCAATCTTGATTAATTGCTCCATCAATCTCCTAAACATGGAAATTACACTCAATTGGAATCTCGGAATTTCTCTCCCACTTCAGAAATAGTGTGTTATGAGATAACCCCAGATGGTGTAGCGCTCCTCTATTTATAAGGGGAAGAGGGTCGAAATCCTAGTCAAAGTGGGACTCTATTTCAAGTCTCTCATTAACGTCACTAACCATCATGTGACTAACGGATAAGATTGACCCAATCTTCTAATATTCGTATTTATCACGTTCCTAATTAATTATCTGATATTTATCAAGATCAAATACTTGAAAAATTCAAAAATTTAAAATTTAATATAATTAAAATTAAATAATTAATTTCGACACTTAATATTAATTTTCCACAAATACTAGTACGTACCGTCAAAATAAAGTGTCCATATATAAAATAATGGGAAACACACGTATCAAATAGTACCCACACTTTGGAATGAAAAGGAAGCGTTGTACTTTGCACGTTGTTTCTTCCAGGCATGGCCGCACAGACCTTGGCTAGAGCTGCTGGGCCTTTCCCTTGAGTTTTTTTCCCATGGTTCCTAGGATCATAACTAAATATATGCCCTGGATATTGGCAGCTCAAACACACTATTTGTCCTTATTGTGCTCTGCTCCATGTTTTATGGTACAGGTGGGCGATGATCAACCAGATGGACTCCACGTACGTAGTTACCCTGATTACACATACCAAAGTTGCCTTGTTGGCATTGACCTCCCTAACCTGGGCCTTGTTAACCTCGGGGCCTAAAATTCCTCTGGTTTCTCGATTATAATTCTCCACTATTGGTTGGCCTTTGCACCTGTTGACCTGTTCCACTCGGATCATAAGAATGTTACCTTGTGACACTCTTTCCAATATCTTTTTATTGAGCCTGGGAATGAGTATCTTTTAATATGTTGCTAATTTATCCTTTTCATACTTATCTTCTCTAAATGTTGGTCGTTTTATTCAAATTTTAAGGCCAATTCCACTACGTTCCTATATGGCTCCATTGTATACATAAACACTAACTTAGAGAGATAGTACTCTTATCCATCAATGAATTTCTCATATTTAATCTCATCAGTGTTTATCAGATGATGAGAATAAAGGTCAAGTTGATTAATATTAGATACATATTCAGTACTAGACATCGTTACATGAGTGAGATCCTAAAATTGTCAACTGCAACCTTACGGAGTTAGAAATGAAGTAGTCCATGAACTGTGACTTAAAGTCTGCCTAAGTCATTTTCATTAAATTTATTCGGCCATGCACAGATCCCCCTAAGAACAAAGTTGTGCCCTGCAGCTACTGCGCAAGTAGCTCCTATTTCGGTACATCATTGAGATGCATCTTCTCAAAATAGCTCGCACTTTTGCATCCATGCATCGGCCGCCATTGGACTACCTAACCCCATTGAGATGTTGGCTGCCTAATGACCAAAAGTATTCATTTTATTTTGTGGACGAATCATCCTAGATTTTTTAATGGCTGTTTTTCACCAAGTTAAGCAACTCTAACATTATTGCTCCCACTTCAGTTGTTACGGTATTGATGTGCAATGTCTACTTGCTCAATTAGAGCATTGTTGTTCCTAGTGTTACATGCTCCTCTCTTTCCATTCATTTTCTTCAAATAATAAAAAAGTTCAATTCATAAAATATATAATCATAAACATGATTCTAACTAGCCCATTATTCCAAGATTCGTAGATCCCCTAAAATCTCTCTCCCTCCGGTCTAGGGTAACTTGAGCTCTGACACCAAACTATCATGACCTAATTTTTCGGACAATTGAATATCAAATTGAGTTGATTCCTAACCAATATTCCATTGCCCAAAATCTCAATGTGAATATAATTTTAGACTTACGTCTCAATTTTGTAAGGTAAAAATCTAAAATTCTCATGTTACCAAAATTTAAATTGCCATAACCTCAACTATCACATCTCATACAGAATTTTTGAAAAACATAGTAATAATACTATACCAAATGAAACAGATAATAAGTTTCATGCATAAAGACAAAACATTATCAATGGTGGCCCACATGTCAAACTCTAAAATAACAAACATAAATTTAAAGTGAACTGTAAATTAATTATACAACGATTTCCAAATGTCTTACTCCACTACGCTGTATCAACAGACTGCTACAAACTATGGCGATTCCTGCTTATGATATTCGGCTACATGTGTTTGTTTGAAACAGATACACCCAAGTGTTCAAAAACACACCTCGAGTGTTAAAATATTGGTGTGAATCACAGAATAAAATGTCTAATTATTTAAGAACATAACCATCTTACTTGTAAATAAAATTATACTAACCATTAACAAATCAACGAAACATGACAATTAGTTCCGCTCACATTTTGGGACAAAAATGTAGTTTCCCGTTAGTGGAGGACGAATTTTGATTTTCATACTCAACCTTCTCATTTTGAGCAGTCATATTTAAAATAACAAGTGGTAACCCAACATTTATTATAATAGAGCCCAATTTTTTAAAGTGATGTGGCATAATTAACAAATGGATTCAAAGTTTCCATTTATGTATTTTTGTAAATTTAGTTAAATATTATAAATGCATATTTTGTAATTTTTTATGTAGTATAATATTATATATCATGCTAAAATTTAAGGGTAATAGTATTGATAAAATTCAAAAAATGAAATAAATAAATTGGCGGTTCAAATTTATACTAAAAATACATGCGTGAAAATTGAGGTTGTTACAATCATGGTTTTCAGATACCTTGGAAGGCAACAATGATTTCATTAGCATCTACTGTTGTCTCCTTATATGAATCAGAACAAGATTTGAAATTGTATTTTTCCTTGAAATCCTAGGTTTAATCTTTAAACCTAGTTCTTGATTTTTTTTTTATGCATGATTAATCAAAGATCTTTAAAGACGAAATTTTTTCACAATCAAAATGTCATTCCATACTTATTTTTTGACAACAATTCATATCCAATCCTCAGTTGATATTGACAGTGTATTGAAAAGTACCATGTTGTCCACCAAGAAACCCTAGGTTTGGCATGTTATATCATTCTACATATTTGGATATGGTGTTGTACTAACATGGTTTTACAGAAATTCTACGCATATATCCTTCCCATCATAGTCACATTTTTTTATTTTATGTGATTAGATCCTATAGTGGTATATCCATAGTTATTTTTCGCTCCTGGATTCAATATGACTGTAACAATTAGGTTTTTGTGATTATTTCAATATTACTGTATTTAGAGGAGTCAGTAGAGGGTTGTAATTTTTTTTTACTTTTAGAATCACGTATTTACATGGGTTTTGGGGTTGGGTAAAGTTTTACAGCGTTTAGTGAAGTTTTTACTCGATTATGTCCATTTTGACATGGTAAAATGCGTGGAAGAACAAGGTTGTCCCTAACATAAACGACCGATCGACCACAAGAGGTCTATGGACCAACCTCCCCCAGGCTTATCCCTTTTTGGAAAGATTTTGATTTTTTTTATGCTTCTTGCTTCGGTTCTTCATTCTGATCATTCTCGAAAGGGGCAAAGGAGATTTTCCAGAAGTAAATATCATAAAGAATTTATAGTTGTGATAAAGTGTGCTTCAAGTTGGAATCTATGTCAAAGGGAAGTCTTCTACAACAAGGATTCTTAGACTTGAAGAGTTGAACATCAAGAAGAAGTCTAGGCCATTATGGATAGGGGTATTTTTGTCCTTATTATTATATTTACTTATGTAATTATTTATTTATATTTGTATGTATGTCTCTTTATTATTATGTTGCATAATTTTTCATGCTAATTGGATTAATTAGGAACACCCATTTTATGGACAACGCGGATTTTAATTTTGAGACCAACCTAGATCACTTTTTTTTACTAAAAAATTCATTTTGTTTATTCTTTCCTAAACCTAATTAAATCTGGGTAATTAAATTTTAAGGTGTGAGTCAAATTGAGATATCCAGATTTTATTTTTGAAAAATTCAAATTAATATTTTTATTTTAAGAAAAATTAGAATGTGAGATCAATATATTTATTTCACACTAGTAAATTTGAAAATTACCAAAGATTTTAATTCGGTATTTTAGAATTGTATGCATAATTTTCCAAAACCCTCAAGTTTTTTTTAAATACTAAGGGGGAGAGGGGTTTCAAAATAAATCCCACGATCTCCGTCGATATTTTAAAATTGTGATGCGATTAATTTCTCATGTCAACTTGATGTTACCCCCCATCAGATGGTTCTTATCGCGGTTTCACGAAAGTTTTAAAATTCTTAAGTGATCGTTTATTAAAATTAAATTTGAGTGAGTGGGTTCCTGCGATCGAGGAAGTTCTATATGAGGGGTTTGCTTTCAATAAATGAACCAATGGTATACATTTAGACACAATTTTGATATCCTCCCCACAGGTGTCACTGTCTAGGAGTGCGGCAAAAAATTGTCGAATAATAATTATATTGGACAAAAGTTCCTTAACTGTTCGATATGAAAAATAAAATTATGTTTGGTTCAAAGTTGCGTGATCGAATCTCTCATCGAGAAAAATCACATCATAAGGAAACTGGGATGTCCAACAAGATTAATTTTAAAATTCTACGATTGAAGGATGTGTTAAACGAAAATGTATTTAATCCTTTAATTAATATTTAATTTGTTTAATTGTAATTAATACACATTTTAGTTTAAAATAATATATTGCTTTTGATGATTCCAAACATATAGTTATTAAGTTATTATGTAAATATTTCTTATTTTTATAATAGTTATAATATGATAGTACTTTTAATTAATTGCATAAATAGTATATTTTTGTTATATGTTTGTAATAGTTATAATATGATAGTACTTTTAACTAATTGTTATAATATGAGAGTCCATACTCATAGCTGTAGGTATTAAAAGGCTAATGACATATATCATACATACATATAACTATTACTATATAAATATATTGTATAATTATATATTAATACTGTTATATGTTTCGGACAATATTTTCTTTAGTCACTTTCTTTATATAGTTACACAGTTATATATTTATAAATTATAACTATATATATACATTTCCCTTAAATATTTTTTTTCACTTGTATATACATATAAATATGTACTCACACGCTAATTTATGTGACTTTGTTATAAATATTTTTTTGGGTGAGTTATATATAATTTCTTGCATATTACTTGTAATTTTCTTATTCTATAATATAACATAATAACTTTTTCCTTATATATTTATATATATTAGTTATGTTCTTTTGGTAATCTTTATTTATCTTTTATATACTTTATTGCTATATAAATGAGTTGTATATTATAATTTTGTACTATAATTTTTTTTCTACTTTCATATATGTTATTTATACATACTAGTTTTGCTTCTTTTTTTTACCTTTATATATATAATATAGGTCTTATATATATGAATCTATATATAGTATATAATTTGTAGAAGAAAATTTCTTGAGCGAAGGTGGCAACCTTATTCATCATTCTTCATAGGTCTTACATATACTAAAAGTGTCACTAAATTACTCATTTTATTCCTAACAGAATACTAAATATAATATATATATATATATATATATATATATAAAGATACATAAGCTTTAAAAAACACTTTGATAACATCTTTAGATATATATATATATAAATATATATATTTTTTTGTATATATCTGTATATCTTTTTTTTAAACATTTTTTTCATATATTTTATATTAGTAACCTTTTATATATAAATATATGTTTACATAAAAAGATATTATATATATATATTTGTTTTGTAATCTATGTATTACTTTGGTGCATGATATGTTGTTGACAAAGTCTTACTTAATAGATATGGTTCTATATAAAGAAGATATGTTTATAATATTATATTTATATATCACAACAATGTCTCATGTACTACCTTGGATATTTTGTCCTCTTTAGTTTATGAACCCATTTTTTATTCTCTAACATATTAGATTATTATATTATATGTAAGAATTCATGATATCTAGACTATCTTAGAAGTGATTATTTGCTACCACATTTAAGAATGCTACCTTTGGCCCCACGATTGAGTGTGTTGAATCGATCTTTAAAACTTCTTACACCTGCTATATACCTTGGTTTATATGAATAAGATCTGATCATTTATTTAGTTCCTTTATTCCCTTTGGTTTTCGTCACTGCCATGGGTTGTTGTAGTAATTGAGCTTATTGGTTCATTGATATCTAACCATTATATGAGCTCAGCTAAGGGACCCCCGAAATAACTTTGGTTTGACATAATGCTACATAAATGACCTGATCATTCATAAGAGCTAATGTGATCTACCAGTTGTATTCTCAGTCCAGACCTTATTGTCAATTCAGTTTGAAATATTCAAACCTTTTGTTTGGAATCCACGCTTTTCTTTTTAACTGTCACACCTAGAAGCAGTAGCGTTCTCAAGTGGTTTTTAGCCTTAACTCTTTGGACACACATTGATTGACTTGTCTGTCTTTATATCTTACACACGATTTTATACAGATAATATTATCTCCATGTGTTGACTGATGGATGATTTGATAAAGACTCATTTTTTTTTACTTATCTACTAAAAATGTTCTCCAAGATTCATTGTATATTTTATATTCCTTTTTCTTCTAACCTCTCTCTCTCAGATATCAGTCTACAATATTTTGTTAGACAATAAAAAATGGTTCTCATCTGATACGATCTATCTTCCCAAAGATATTGAGCATTTAATGCTCTCCCAATCTCTCTCTATCAGTTCACAATTAATGCTCCAAGTTGAAGAAGAGTTCAGCCCAAGCTTTCTCCAACGGTTATTATTTTTATTGGCAGTTACAAAAGAAGACCAAGTTGTTGTTGATGGGCAAGACACGAAAATATCTACAAGAGAGCATCAAAAAATTTTATTCAACTCCACATACATACAGAAAAGAGAGTTAACAGAAATTTACATTCAGCTCTACTCAAGTTTGAGACAACTACAAATTTACATTCAGCTCTACTCAACTCTACTCAAGTTTGAGACAGCTACAAATATAAGAAATTGAAGTGATCAAGAATCATTATTTCTACTACAAGATTTCAAGAGAAAGACTAGTGCCAAATTCAAAGTCATTTACGAAGTCTCAACCAAGAAGAAACACGGTCTCATTTTGTATCTTTAAAGAGTTTTAGAAACTGTACATCATTTTTGCTCCATTTGTGTAAAAATTTGAAGCTTGTGTTTTTAGCTTCGGTGGTTGTACTAGTAGCGGGTTTTTGCTGCTCGGTTGTACAAGAGGTGGTTTGATCCTACCTTCAAGTAGATCAGGACTAGTGAAGCGCGGGAGACGGAAGCTTGCTCTTGGCGCGTGGACGTAGACCGGGTTTTGGCCGAACCACGTTAAAAATACGGTGTCATTTATTTTTAGCATTTAAATTTATTTATATGCTTGCGATAGATTAATTTTATTTTTTAAGCACTTTACTTGCAAGATATTTAAATCTGAAAATTTGGTAAATTTATTTTAAGATTAAAATAATTATTTTCGTAATAATTATTAATTCCAGAATATTAATTTTTATTAACTACGAAAATTATTTATAAATTTATTGGATTTTATAATCTTGAAATATAACTTGTTTAATCATTTGAGAAGTATATATATTTGATATTCTTTGTATGAATGATTTAATATTAATTCTAGAAGATAAATTATTATTAAATACGAAAATTGATTAAATATTTATTTGGGTGTTGAAATCTGTGATTTATCTTGTTTAAATTAATTGGTGGTATTTAGTTATTTTTCATTGGTCAAATACTTTGAGTTTTATTAATCTGAATTTTGAATTAATTGTTTTAAACTAAATATTTATTGAAATTTTAATTTAACCCGAAAAGTTTTTAAAATCTCAATTCACCCCCCCTCTTGAGTATTTTTCTGGGCAACAATTGGTATCAGAGCAGGGGTGTAATTTATTTATTTTGATTTAGCAATCCTAGAGTTAAAGATAATGGTAAACTTTTCTATATTTGTTTTGAATATTGCACTTTACATTTTTATTATTTGTATGCTAAAATGTTTGATCTCTTGTAGCTACTCCTTATTTCATTATATGAAGAGAAAATGGATATGCAGTGGACCATATGTTTCCAACTTTATTTTAAAGAAAAAAATCCTTGAAAGTTCTGTTTTTGGCACACAAAATGAAGATATGTGCAACCTTTGCTTATTTGCTCACATTGATGAATCAAGTAGTCTGAAGAAGAATGTTCATTGTTTCATGGCTAGTAACAATGAGGAGGTACAATCTAACCCTTGCATTAGTAATGATGAATCATATTCTACTCATAGTGCAAATCATGATATTGTAGATGATATTGTTGATGATTATGATGAATTACAGGATGCATTTAATGAGTTGTATGAAAAATATGAAAATATTGGGAAAAAATTTATTACAATGAAAAAGACTCATGCCAAATGTGATTTTATATCAAACGATTTTGATAATCTAAAATTAGAAAATGAATCTTTAAAGAATGAAATTAAATCTTTGAAAAAGAAAAAATATGTTAGTATCCCTAATCCTCTTGAATCTGAAAATATTGAATTGAAAAAGGAAATCAAATATTTAAAGAAATCCATTGACACATTTACTAAAGGAAATGATTATTTTCATAAAATTATGGAAAAACAAAGAATTCAATTTAATAATAATGGTATCGAATATGAGGAAGAAAATGAGAAAAAGAATTATTCTAATTTATTTAAAAATGATGTATCATCTAGTCATTCTAACTCCATATGTTCATATTGTGGTAGACATACTTATTATTCCAAATTTTGTAAATTTAGAAAAAGAAAGTATAACACTAAATTAGCTTGGATTCCTAAAGAAACAATTATGTATGCTAACCCTAATTTGCCACATTCGTATTGGGTTCCAAAAGATAATGTTTTTAGGTGCAAAACCGGTATTGGAACTTGAACAGAAATTTATGAGAATTCAATTAGTGTTAGTTTTTTTTTTCATGTTTCTTAAGTTGAACACATTCTTTACTTGACAAATATTGTGATATGTTGTTTTCATATTTAATACACTTATTTTCATGGAATATTATTTCATATGATTTTTGGATTTTATATGCTTATTCATGAATAATAATCTGATTAAATTTATGTTATTCCAAAATGTATCAATTGTTTGAAAATGTGAATACCCTCACTTTTTTTGTCTAAGTCAATGCATACTAAGGATAATAAATTATTTATATATCTTGATGAATAATTTATTTTACTATATGATAAAATTGACATTGATGATTATTATTTGTTACGTACATTCTAGTATGTCATAAGTTGCGTATCATTATTGTTCTTGATGATTATCTCTTATTATGACTATGCTTGAATTTTTGATAAGAAAATGAATTCTGAAATTTTCTCTTTAATATTGCTTTATGGATCTAACACCTTCTTAGATGAAAAATAGAAAATCTTGAAAGTTGTGTAGGTTCCAAATTGAGATGGATTATGAATTATGGGCTTTCATGTCTATGATTTGGAAAGGAAGCAAAGTTGAATATGTAACAATGCCTACCTAGTGTTAAAAATATCACAAGGAGAATGTCATGGATAAATGACTTGGTATTGGTAAGGTTGTAAGGTACACCTTTCTTGAATTATAAATATCATATATTTATTGATGATATGATCTTATTTGATATTATCCCATACTTAGATTATTTGTTATAACATATGAGTTTGTTCTAGATTATTTATACATCATGTTAGTTTATACATTTATTAATCTTGATTGTTTTATGTTGTAAAACATGCACTTGATTTTGATGATAATTTTTTTTTTGAATATTCATAATTTTTTTTATTACATCTTGGCATATTTTTGTGAATAATAATATTTTTGAAACGAAAATGTCATTCGAGAATATTTTGATAAAATGTCATTTGTTTATTTGTTAGTCATATGAGCTACTCGTTGATTTTATGATATGCACTCACTAATTTTGATGATATGAACTTTTTCTTCTTTATAAGCTAAATTTATGACATGCTACATATTTAGTGCCATTAATTAAATATTAGTGGCATTTCATGAAGTATATAATTTTTTTTAGTTAACATACTTGAATAATCATACGATTATTGAGATTTTTATGTTTTAGTTTCATTGCATGTTATATGTTTGATCTGATTAGTTGAATATTATTGTCTTTTATGAAGTCCATTATTTTGGGAAGAAAATGATTTGTAAAATGCTTGTGTTGGAATAAAAATAAAAAAAAACATTTTGATTAATGAGTTTTTGAAATATACTAAAGTTGATTAATTTATGTCACATCCATTATTGAGAAATTTATTTATTTATTGATTTGAAAGTTTTGAGCAAATAATTGAGTTATTTGTTGAATACATGAAATTATTGATGAGCAATATAATTTTTTTTTTTAGTTTAATTTCTTATAGCCTCATGATATGTTTCATTCTTGAAAAATTGACTTAATGACTTTCATTGAAAGATTACATCTTATTAGAAGATAAAAATTAAGAAAGAAAATATTGATAATATTCTTTTTATCTCATGAAAAGATGCACATTATTTGTTATATGCATATATGCCATTATTGGTATCCCTTAGGGGGAGATAAAAGGTTTTTGAAAATTATTTGATTATCGGTATAAACTTGATCTTAAATATTAATATATTTGCTTGCATTAATATGTATATTGCAATATGATTGATTATTTCGAGAATCTTATGCTCGTATCTTGAAAATGGCGAAAGCTTGAACAAAACGCAATATTTTTTTTGCTATATGCCGCTATCTTCTAACTCATGTGTGCTTTATTTCAAATTATTTGAAAACATCGAGTTATGAAATGTTTTATATTGTGCGCTTAAAAGTTTATGTCATGACGATTTATACAAAAATTGATATGCACCTATTGAAAATTTATGTTGCAATTTTTTTTATTATTGAGAGAATTAATTATGCAAATTGATATATCTCTTGTATTTGCATTATTTAAAAACATTGAGTTATGATTTCTATTTATACGTAAAAAGTTGTTCCGAGAAATCATTGTGTGCAACGCACGGTTAGTGTGTGACGGCTTATTATTTATCATTTTTGTGACATATCATTTGATAGTATCAATGCCTATCCAAAATTCTTATGTATTATTTGATGATATTATTGTCTTTCCGAAAATTCAAATACTTGCTATGAGAATATTTATGAGAAAATTTTGAGATGGCACATGTGCGTATTGAAAATTTTATGCCCTTTGCGATTTATGGTTATATCCCATGCATGAATTATTTTTGTTAGGGGGAGCTTCGCACCTTTACTCAATGCCACTCGATTTATATTGAAAAATCTTTTTGATAATGTCAAAGGGGGAGAAATATTTATGATTCACTATTTGTGCTTAAGATTTCATTTTATGAATATCTGTGAATCATTGTTTGTCATCATCAAAAAGGGAAGATTGTTAAACGAAAATGTATTTAATCCTTTAATTAATGTTTAATTTGTTTAATTGTAATTAATACACATTTTAGTTTAAAATAATATATTGCTTTTGATGATTCCAAACATATAGTTATTAAGTTATTATGTAAATATTTCTTATTTTTATAATAGTTATAATATGATAGTACTTTTAACTAATTGCATAAATAGTATATTTTTGTTATATGTTTGTAATAGTTATAATATGATAGTACTTTTGACTAATTGTTATAATATGAGAGTCCATACTCATAGCTGTAGGTATTAAAAGGCTAATGACATATATCATACATACATATAACTATTACTATATAAATATATTGTATAATTATATATTAATACTGTTATATGTTTCGGGCAATATTTTCTTTAGTCACTTTCTTTATATAATTACACAGTTATATATTTATAAATTATAACTATATATACATTTCCCTTAAATATTTTTTTTTACTTGTATATACATATAAATATATACTCACACGCTAATTTATGTGACTTTATTATAAATATTTTTTTGGTGAGTTATATATAATTTCTTGCATATTACTTGTAATTTTCTTATTCTATAATATAACATAATAACTATTTTCTTATATATTTATATATATTAGTTATGTTCTTTTGGTAATCTTTATTTATCTTTTATATACTTTATTACTATATAGATGTGTTGTATATTATAATTTTGTACTATAATTTTTTTTATGCTTTCATATATGTTATTTATACATACTAGTTTTGCTTTTTTTTTTTTACCTTTATATATATAATATAGGTCTTATATATATGAATCTATATATAGTATATAATTTATAGAAGAAAATTTCTTGAGCGAAGGTGGCAACCTTATTCATCATTCTTCATAGCTCTTACATATACTAAAAGTGTCACTAAATTACTCATTTTATTCCTAATAGAATACTAATATATATATATATATATATATATATATATATATATATATATATATATATATATATATATATATATATATCTAAAGATGTTATCAAAGTGTTTTTTAAAGCTTATGCCATAATTGTAAAATTGTCTAGATATTATATATATATATATATATATATATTTCTTTTTTTTGTATATATCTGTATATCTTTTTTTTTAACATTTTTTTCATATATTTTATATTAGTAACCTTTTATATATAAATATATGTTTACATAAATAGATATTATATATATATATATATATATATATATATATATATATATATATATATATATATATATATATATATATATATATATTTGTTTTGTAATCTATGTATTACTTTGGTGCATGATATGTTGTTGACAAAGTCTTACTTAATAGATATGGTTCTATATAAAGAAGATATGTTTATAATATTATATTTATATATCACAACAATGTCTCATGTACTACCTTGGATATTTTGTCCTCTTTAGTTTCCGAACCCATTTTTTATTCTCTAACATATTAGATTATTATATTATATGTAAGAATTCATGATATCTAGACTATCTTAGAAGTGATTATTTGCTACCACATTTAAGAATGCTACCTTTGGCCCCACGATTGAGTGTGTTGAATCGATCTTTAAAACTTCTTACACCTGCTATATACCTTGGTTTATATGAATAAGATCTGATCATTTATTTAGTTCCTTTATTCCCTTTGGTTTTCGTCACTACCATGGGTTATTGTAGTAATTGAGCTTATTGGTTCATTGATATCTAACCATTATATGAGCTCAGCTAAGGGACCCCCGAAATAACTTTTGTTTGACATAATGCTACATAAATGACCTGATCATTCATAAGAGCTAATGTGATCTACCAGTTGTATTCTCAGTCCAGACCTTATTGTCAATTCAGTTTGAAATATTCAAACCTTTTGTTTGGAATCCACGCTTTTCTTTTTAACTGTCACACCTAGAAGCAGTAGTATTCTCAAGTGGTTTTTAGCCGTAACTCTTTGGACACACATTGATTGACTTGTCTGTCTTTATATCTTACACACGATTTTATACAGATAATATTATCTCCATGTGTTGACTGATGGATGATTTGATAAAGACTCAGTTTTTTTACTTATCTACTAAAAATGTTTTCCAAGATTCATTGTATATTTTATATTCCTTTTTCTTCTAACCTCTCTCTCTCAGATATCAGTCTACAATGTTTTGTTAGACAATAAAAAATGGTTCTCATCTGATACGATCTATCTTCCCAAAGATATTGAGCATTTAATGCTCTCCCAATCTCTCTCTATCAGTTCACAATTAATGCTCCAAGTTGAAGAAGAGTTCAGCCCAAGCTTTCTCCAACGGTTATTATTTTTATTAGCAGCTACAAAAGAAGACCAAGTTGTTGTTGATGGGAAAGACACGAAAATATCTACAAGAGAGCATCCAAAATTTTTATTCAACTCCACATACATACAGAAAAGAGGGCAAACGGAAATTTACATTCAGCTCTACTCAAGTTTGAGACAACTACAAATTTACATTCAGCTCTGCTCAACTCTACTCAAGTTTGAGACAACTACATACAGAAGAAATTGAAGTGATCAAGAATCATTATTTCTACTACAAGATTTCAAGAAAAAGACTAGTGCCAAATTCAAAGTCATTTACGAAGTCTCAACCAAGAAGAAACTCGGTCTCATTTTGTATCTTTAAAAAGTTTCATAAACTGTACATCATTTTTGCTCCATTTGTGTAAAAATTTGAATCTTGTGTTTTTAGCTTCGGTGGTTGTACTAGTAGCGAGTTTTTGCTGCTCGGTTGTATAAGAGGTGGTTTGATCCTACCTTCAAGTGGATCAGGACTAGTGAAGCGCGGGAGACGGAAGCTTGCTCTTGGCGCGTGGACGTAGGCCAGGTTTTGGCCGAACCACGTTAAAAATACGGTGTCATTTATTTTCATCATTTAAATTTATTTATATGCTTGTGATAGATTAATTTTATTTTTTAAGCACTTTACTTGCAAGATATTTAAATCTGAAAATTTGGTAAATTTATTTTAAGATTAAAATAATTATTTGGTAATAATTATTAATTCCAGAATATTAATTTTTATTAACTACGAAAATTATTTATAAATTTATTTGGTTTTATAATCTTGAAATATAACTTGTTTAATAATTTTAGAAGTTTATATATTTGATATTCTTTGTGTGAATCATTTAATATTAATTCTAGAAGATAAATTATTATTAAATACGAAAATTGATTAAATATTTATTTGGGTGTTGAAATCTGTGATTTATCTTGTTTAAATTAACTGGTGGTATTTAGTTATTTTTCATTGGTCAAATAATTTGAGTTTTATTAATCTGAATTTCGAATTAAGTGTTTTAAATTAAATATTTATTGAAATTTTAATTTAACCCGAAAAGTGTCTAAACTCTCAATTCACCCCCCCCCCCCTCTTGAGTATTTTTCTTGGCAACAGGATGCGATTTAAAATTCAATCGAATTAATTCTCAGATGTTAATGGGCAATTAATTTTTCAATTTCACGATTCTAAGATTTCAAAAATGAATGCAACATTTTCTCACTATTTTAGTCTTAAAGTTTTTATTGTAACAAGTTTCAAGGACTGAAAATGTAATTGGACATTATTTAAACGTAATGGAATAGCAAAATTATTTAACCCATAATTCCCATCAATATTTTAAAGTTGTAATTTGATTGATTCCTCGTGCCAGCTTGATCTGTCCCCCATCGAATGGTTTTAATTGTGGAATCAAGGCATTTTAAAATATATGATAATTCTTTTTAAATTAAGTATTACATGTGTCCCCCACCCCACCCCCCCCCCCCACCACCACCAGTTGGGGAAGTTCTATATGTACATTTTAATTTTAAATAATTAACCGTTGAGAATTTGTAAACACCAATGATTGGTTGATGACACTCAACTAAGAATCATGTTCTTGGAATGATATCGATTAGTGGATTAACAAAGGATTCTTTGAATTAGACATGATGTGAAAACCCTCTACCATTTCATAATTCGGGAGTGAGGATCATTAGTACCAAAAGGTTCGTGTTAGTTGTTTGAGAATAACTTTACTTATTTTCCAAAAGTGAGGTAGCAGGATAAGGATAAGTCTTAATAATAACAATTTATTACAAGGAAGGTTCATATTCCTCGATAGTAGTGAATTAACTGAAAGGCAAGTATTTGCATATATAATAATGTCCAGTTTTTATATGTAGTTAAAAATTTTATATCAATAATGTCTAGTTTTTCCTTTCTATGCAAGGAAAAAGAACATGGTAATGTTTTTTTTTTATTAAAAGTAAATGCATGATTCATGGCCCGATCTTTGATAACTTTGTATGTAGACTCAGGAATCACAAATCAATACTACAACTCATTGCATAGGTTCTAGATAACCGAGCAATTACTTAGAAGATAGATGTTCCTAGCTATAGGCAATTAGATAACACGTCGCTATTAATAGTGGAATATTCTTATGAATGTTGGTATATACATAAGGTTAATGTAGGTAAATTATTTAATATACCAGAAATATTAATTTCGGTTTTCTAAATTGGTTTTGAATATATTTTCGATTGATTTTATAAAATTATATTAATCAAAATTGGATATCTGTTATTGGTTTTGATACCTGGGAAAATAATTTTTACATTACACAGTTTGTCTCACCAATACTTATAAACACTAAAATGAATAATTTTATGGAATATTTCATTAAAGCAAAAGTTTCCTTCTAGAATCAAACACAATTTTGACACTTACACTTAGGTTATTTTATTATGAAAAGAATTTGAAGACTAGTTTAAAATAGACAATTGAGTTCATTGGAAATGGAGGCACTTCTAGTCTTGAATCGTGTTTATAAGGTAAAATAACCAAGGCGCCCTTCACGGCCCAAATCAAAAGAGACAACAATGTGTTGGGAATCGTTCACTTCGACTAGTGTGATTCGGTGACTATCCCATAAAGAGGTATTTTTGAGTGATTCATTGATTCCAATGATGATCACTCAAAGTTATGGATATATTTACCTTGTGAACCACAGTCTAAAATTTTTGTTAGTTCAAAATGTGAAAGGATAAGGTAGATAATGGGTAATGTAAGCTAATCCCAACTTTTACGATCTGATCGTAGCTCTTGGGATAGTCAAGGGATCATTTATCAGAGGTTGGGATTCCATCCCAATTGTCTACATCGGGCATTCCAGTTTAGAATGGTGAAGAGAAAATGAAGTAATAAGGTTCTTACGACACCCCACTTATTAAAATAAAAGGTGGCCAACCAGCTACTCCAATAAAAACAGGAATCTTAAATGGTCCATTCTTGGCATCACTATCGCATAATAATAATACGAGACAACCACCAAATATTTTAGAAAACGGATATCATATATAATTTTGCAAATTGGATAAAAGAAATTTCCATCTATTAGTTATAACAAAAGGTTGATATATATATATATATATATATATATATATATATACACTAGCATATGCCTGTGCCTGAAGGCACGAATAAATTTTCCAAAGTACGTAATCGTGAAACGACGATAATTTATCAAAGTACGTAATAGCGAAACGCAAAAAATTCGAAGTGTAATTTTCAAACAAACAACAAAAAGTCCAATAACATTCAAATAGTCTAAATTTATCAACTAAATTCACATTTAATACGAAATATACAATATTCATACATTGAATTCACATTGTGTCTCAAAAAAACAAAGTGTCATTTTTTTTTAAAAATGGGCATAATATCCTTTGTTTATGAAACTATTCACCCTGCTTAAGAAATAACAAATAGTCCAACATCCAAATTGTCTAAATTATTCAAACAAATTAACATATAAAATGAAATATACAATATTCATCAATCAAATTCAATGTGTCTCAAAAAAACAAAGTGTCAATTTAAAAAAAAAAATGGGCATAGTCTCCTTTGTTTATTGGACTATCCACCCTATTTAAAGGGTAACAACCAATTCAACAATATAAAAAAAACGTCCCAAATTCGGATATACACAACTTCATTCATAGAAGCCACCTATTTTGCAAATTTATCATCATCTGCTCTGACTTCAGTAATAGCCTCCCAACATCTTGATAACCCACTGCTTTCCATAACCTCTTCAAGTTAGTTGCTTTCACTTAATCATGCACCATTAATCTCAAGAACTCCTTGTCGATGTTTTGCAATGTGACTCTTCTACCAAATTCAATGGGAATGTTATCTATATCAAAACGTGACCTCATATGTTCCATTGGTAGCCATTTCGAGGTTGAAATCCTGAACAAAATGAAAACTTGTTAGTGGTAGTGTAATGTATACCATGATTTATTTTCAAAACCAAATTGATTCACCGTATATTACCCAAGCCATCCATATACATCATAATCCAATCCAATAAATATAATACCATCACAAAAGACAATGTAAATATATGCAATGTACACCTTACTCTAAAACGATATATATGATTACAGTAATGCATCAGAAAATTCAATTAACCAAATCATATGAAGTTTTAAATTGTATTTCTATATGCGAGAAGTTACATGGCATTGATGTAACTTCACATTTTCATATATATGCACTGCATATGCACAGCATATATATGCATATAAATGCACTGCATATATATGCATATGCACGCATATATATGTAGTGCATATATAGGGCCCATCGTGGATCTCAACTTCAATGGTGTAACCATCATTTTTTATTAGAAAGATGATGGTTCTCTGCCCACATCGCCGCATTGCCGACACATCTTATGCAGTAACCTACCAAGTGAGGTTTGGCAAATAACATTACCAATTGAACTTTACATCATATATAACATATAAAAAGTGAACTTTATTGCCATATCATTTGTCGATAATTGCAAAATGGATACCCATTGAAATGTGAAAGAACGGGGTGTTAATTTTAAACAACATTAATTATGAAGGAAGTGTGTACCCATTTTCATCCCCAAATAGCATTTGCGCCATAAACACCTGTTTGAATATAATTATGAAAGAATGAACCTACTTGATCCATCAGACCTGCTGAAAGAATGAACCTGCTCGATCCATCAAACCTGCTTAGGACACTAAGAACAACTGACTAAGGTTAGCCTCCCAATTACCTTCAACGTGAAATTCGAAAAAAATACAAATAACAAAAAATAGAAATAATGAGCTTACTTGATGAGTGAAAGAAGTACCTGTGAGTGTGATGACTACTTGGGACACTAAGAAAAATTGACTGAGGTATAGCCCTACACAGGTAATTTTCCCAATTGAATAAATCCATGATGAATTAGAATATGAGATTCATTTAATTAGCTGTTAAAAAGTGTTTCTTTGAAAATAGTTCGTGGGGCATACCATGAAAGTGATGGGGAGACATCGCCCACTGTAGTTATGTTGTATCTGGTACCACCAGGACTGCTGTGTACAGAAAGCATACCAGTGACCCCTACTGGTATCTTCTCAGTGAAACATGGTATATTTTCTCAAGCATAGTAAGAAACAGGGTATCTCGTCAATATTTTAGCGTAGTTGAATGCCACATTTTCTGAGATTTATCCACTTGAACCTTCAAAACTAACAAAGGTTATAACAAAATAAGATGATGAGTGCATACAACTCTGAAATAAATTTAGTAAAATACAAAAGATAGATTCTTTGGCACTAAATAGACATATAATACCTTCAATTTTACACGAAGTGTTTCCTGCCAATCAAGAATAAGCTTTGGTAAGCTACATAAGCCCCAAAATAAACAACAACATGATTAGAATTAGCGTGGAAGGATCATATCTTACAACCAATTCAGCATATAACCAACTCTAAAGGAAATATCAATAACAAATCATGCACATGATCTGGTAATTCAGCAATGATCTAGTAATTCAACACATGATCTAGTAATTCAGCACATAACCAACTCTAAAAACTACCTCATGGTGCAAAGAAGCCTAACAGAATTCATCATAACTACCAAAAACCATTTCAAGACTAACATGAGACAAAATAATGGGTCCACCTTGGGATTCATAGGGATTTTCTTACTTCATCAAGTCCATAACCTTGGTCGTGAATCGCTGCATTTCTGTCTAAATTAGATGACTTTCAAACTATTATATGCACGTATTGAGCCAGCAAATTAAAATTAATAATAAGAGCAAAGTAGGGTGAAAAGTTTGAATCGTTCATTATCAATTCGCAACTTAATTCCAGGTACAACATGCAACCAATCCGGGAATCCCCTGCTCATGTGAATCCAGTTGTGCAGGTGATTACAGAAGCAACGGATACCTCGACAACTTGGTTATAAAATTATCAATGGCTAATGAAATATCAATTGTACATTTTGTTTGTCAAACCAAAATATTGATTATTACATCCATTCCTATGTTTTTACATATTAAAATTCAGACAAATATCAACTAATACTTAGATATCTACGGAATTATATTTGATTAGTTATCAAACTATTGAAGAAACATAACATAAAATTCTATATTAAAAAGCAGTACATTTCACAGTCTTTACAAAGTAGTACCATTCATATCAATAGAAGTTGAGGTAGAGGAGTTAGAGCAAGGGTCGCCAGTGTATGCATAGCTTCTTCATGAAGCTTTATTTCATATTGGACTGTTTTCCACCGTCGATTATCCACCACCACAACAAAACATATTGCACGACATAATGCTCAGTTGATGTGAAAGAAACACCTTGAAACAAACCAACGAAAGATAACACAACATAATTGAAATTGTATGCAGATTGCACTGCATATATATGCAGATTGCGTGTGTGTGGCTGCTGTGCGTGTATGTATTCCTGCTGTGTGTGGCTGCTGTGCATGTGTGTTCTACTGTTGTGCGTGTGTGTGTGTGTGTGTGTGTGTGTGTGTGTGTGTGTGTTCCACTATGCGTGTGTGTATGTTCCAACAAAATTGATTAATGTATCGTCATTAAGAAAAACCACCATAAGCCCCAATTGTTGGATTAATCATTAATCCAAAAAATTTGATTAATGAGTAATGTATCGTCAACAAAATCAATTACAGGAGGAACTCATATCTAGTACTATGTTTATGGGTAGATAACATGTTGATTGTATCTGTTTACAATCTCATAGGGTGAATTATGGATTTTTATTGTGGCTTTTATACGAATTTATTGTGAACTACATATCAACATTGAGTGCAAATAATCCTATTCGAAAGAAGAGAAGATAAAAGAAAGTATACTTACACCCATTCCTATGTTTTACAGATTAAAATTCAGACAAATATCACATAATACTTAGATATCTATGGAATTATATTTTATTAGTTATCAAACTATTGAAGAAACATAACATAAAATTCTATATTAAAAAGCAGTACAATTTCACAGTCTTTACAAAGTAGTACCATTCATATCAATAGAAGTTGAGGTAGAGGAGTTAGAGCAAAGGTCGCTAGTGTATGCATAGCTTCTTCATGAAGCTTTATTTCATATTGGACTGTTTTCCACCGTCGATAATCCACAACCACAACAAAACAGATTGCACTACATAATGCTCAGTTGATGTGAAAGAAACACCCTGAAACAAACCAACGAAAGATAACACAACATAATTGAAATTGTATGCAAATTGCACTGCATATATATGCAGATTGCGTGTCTGTGGCTGATGTGCGTGTGTGTATTCCTGCTGTGTGTGGCTGCTGTGCGTGTGTGTGTGTGTGTGTGTGTGTGTGTGTGTTCCACTATGCGTGTGTGTATGTTCCAACAAAATTGATTAATGCATCGTCATTAAGAAAAACCACCATAAGCCCCAATTGTTGGATTAATCATTAATCCAACAAAATTTATTAATGAGTAATGTATCGTCAACAAAATCAATTACAGGAGGAACTCATATCCGGTACTATGTTTATGGGTAGATAACATGTTGATTGTATATGTTCACAATCTTATAGGGTGAATTATGGATTTTTCTTGTGGCTTTTATACGGATTTATTGTGGACTACATATCAAATTGAGTGCAAATAATCCTATTTGAAAGAAGAGAAGATAAAAGAAAGTATATTTTGGTCAGTTTTCTCCATTACTCGATTTCCTTTTGTTTTATTTTGCCAACTCGGTGTATGGATAAAAAAATCATCTACTATAGCATCTACATATGTTGGTGTGGTATATATAGTTCCATTACCCCCGTGTAACTGATTTTTGAAAGATAAATAGTATGCATAGGGAAAAAAAACCAAAGTTGCAATGCAATGATCATCGGCCATTACCTTAACATGTGAATTGAATCCTAGTTAAGAAACTATATCCGAATAGAACTACATGTATTGTGTCTGCATAAACTAACAGTAGGACATTGATTTATTCATGTGAATAATTACTCGCACATTGCCTAGTCTTAGTAATAAGTATACTGGGGTATGTGAATAACCATGCCAAATATAACAGGAATCCGGTGTGTATTGGTCAAGTATGACAGGAATCCAGGACAAATTACCCTACTTTATAATGAGACGTATAAATGAAATACATATCATGGATGAAAAAAGTCACAAAAAAAGAACTTAGTTGGGGGAGAATTAACTCAGTTGTATGCAAATAACTATATAGTTAATAATTATGCACACAACATGTTATATGCACGCAACTATACCTTAGGGGTTGAGAAGGACTTACACAAGCCCCCGAAGTACAATTGTGACTCTCTCAAGAGGCGCAGTCCCCTGATGTACAATATCCCCTCTTTAAAGAGGCATAGGCCCAAGCATCATTCTCTCATCGCGCTCACAATCAAGAGGAAAATGAAGTGTCTGAGAAAAGAGAAATGGGGATCGAGTGTGACATGATAGCTGCTTAAGTTTTCAAGATTTTGAATGCCAATAAATGACATCTAGCGTATGCCCATTCCAATGGCCCTACTGAAGCGTATCCTCAGTTATACACTAACCTATGCAGAAAAAATAAAACAAAATCAGTGGTAGAATCAAATGGAGAAACATTTGTAGATTAGCATTTGTAGATTAGCATTAACTGAGTAAATGCTAATCTACAAATGCTAATCTACAAATGATCATGTCTACAAAAAGTAAAATTCTATACATGAATAACAAATTTTTTTTAGACATGATCATTTGTAGATTAGCATTAACTGAGTCATTGAAATTACTCCTCAAGTTTTTTATTCATGTAAAGAATCAGCTGCATTTATAGATTAAATAAACTCCAACTATTTAAGATTAAATCTAAATCTAAATAAACTCCAACTATTCAAAATAAAAACTCATGTCGAGGTCTTGAATAGTGATTTGGTTACCTACATGATTTATGTGCATTGAGCCTATAATTTGCAGATAAACCTAATGGGATAAGAATTTTAAATTGACGATAAGGTTCAAGTACCAACTCTATACCATCCGAGTCTTTTTTTTCTTTGGTTAATACAAATGGCCAAAGATAACAAACAAAGACTTGAAATAGTTCATAAGGCTACTACTTATGTTAAAAAGTCAGAATGTACAATCTCTCCCATCAGATACACTAGACATGTGCTATGTGTTGTACGATAGGCTCAAATGAAGGGTATTTTTCAAGCCTAAAATAAAAAAGTACATGTTCCGTAGCCATCCTAAGTTTCCTAGAAGGATCAATTGTTAGGTTGGTAAAACATACCACACATTTGAGTGAGTTCAAATTATTCACTCAAAACATAAGGTAATGTATGACTTTTAATTATCAGACACATCCAAGTCACACACATCCAAATACTCATAACTTGTGCCTACGTATGAACCAAATAAAAACAACAGTTTTGCATCTATCAAATAAAAAATAATGGAATTATTTTAAGAACACATAGAACAGGGAGAGGTTATACCTGCTGCTTCCACGACCAATGTCTTACGGTTCTTTGTCTTCTTACCTTTGAGCCTACACAATCACTGCGAATTTCCTTACATAAAAAAGAAAGAAATGGAACGTCAAACAATACAATTGCATCTAATAACAATTTTTTTACAAACCACTAATGTATACATCAAAATAAAAGTTAGGAATTCAGAAGAAAAAATCAAGATTACAGTCTCAAAAAACACATACATCCAATTGGATAAATTCTCAAAAACTAAAAAAATATCCAGATTTGTATTGGATCGTATGGGAGGGATCCCGACTTGAGAGGGTGAGACAATGCCAAATAAACACTCCCTAAATATGTAAGAAAAAAACATATATGTAAATGCTAAAAAACATGAAAATAGAGACAACTAAATTAACAACGGGGGGATTAATCAATAAAAATAGTGATAGTACTAAGAAGGAGAAATTATTTAAAGAAAATGATCATGTCTAAAAAAAGTAAAATTCTATACATGAATAACAAAATTGAGGAGTAATTTCAGTTAAAACTAATCATTCAAGCATTCCCGAATTTTATATGACAAAGAGGGAATATAATGTTAATATAATAAGATTGGCACAACGGATGATTTGAGAGGCAGAGATACTACACCAAATGTAAAGCTTAAGAGAAATACAATAATTTGTAAAAGGTTAAAATTAAAAAAAAAAACCCAAATCAAACCACAAACACCTTATTTAAAATCATTGTTGTCAACTTAAAGCACATATAATTGAAATGCCAAACAAACATACAAAATCAAATGAAAAATAAATAAAACTCGACTAGAGAAACAGAGAAAGATCATATACCTCGATAGTGTTACCTAAAATTACTTAGATATGCAAAATTGAAGAAAAAATAGAATAAATTAGAACACAATACATGACGCACAAATTCAACATCACCATAACGTCAGTCACATAGCCATAGAGTAACAACTAAATGGAAACAATCAATAAAGACTAATATGAGAAGGTAAGGAAAAGGAATAAGAGAGAATCCTGTAAAATATCTATCGGTCCCTGCTTTTAGAATAACAATTCACTATTTTTACCATCTATTGAACACTCCTAATGTTGTACAACTCAAAACACCAACAATAATGTTCATAAACTCATTGGTGTGTCCCCGTAGAGCAGTTCTGGCAGCTCGTATTCCTGACATATCGTATTCCTGACATAAGAACAAATGAAAAATAGTCAGAACAAATGAAAAAGATTCAGGCCTGTTTCAATTTACAAACAAAGACCATTTTGTTAATATTATGAGGTGAGAGAATCATAAGCAAATGAAGTTGCAATGAATCATGGAAAACCAAAGAAAATATATGCAAATGAATATACTCAACTCAAAAAAGAAGATCATTTTCTCAAATATATAATGTAACCACATGATTCTCAAATATCATACATTAACCACAGGATCCCAAGTAAAGTTAGGGTTTATAAAACTTTAACTTGAAAAAAATCACAAAATCTCAATAGAAGGGAGAGAAGGTTTACCTGATTGATCTGCAAAAAAATAAATATAAAACATGAATATATAATGTAAAATAGAAACCCTAAAATCAAACCAACAGTACATCACCTAAAATCGAAAACCCAAAATCAAACCCACAGTTGAAATGTTTGTATAATTTAAGCTTAAATTGAAAACGAATTGAAACCCTGACCCCTCAAAACCACTTCCTTCATCCTAAACATGCAATTAGAGAGGGAGGCATCGGCAGGTGGTGGGGGCAGCTGCGTGGGATGGGTATTGGCAGCGTGGGAGGGTAACAATACCCAAAATCTAACAAACAAACAACAAAAATCAACAACTGGTATCTGAAAAAAAATCAAACCTCTACAAAGATGTTACAAATCAAACCCTACATAGATGGCGGCAACAACAATGATGGTGACAGCAGCAACGGTACGGAGCAGAGGCCGATGACTGACGAGGAGAAAATGAGGGAGGGTTTTGGTTTTGGGAGAATGAGATGTATGCGTATCTTTGTGAGTGACGGGAGAGTAAGTGAGAGAGAGAGAGACCGAGAAAGATAGAGGGGAGTGTGGGGCTAAAGTTATAGTGTGTTACCAAAATATCCCCATTTTTGAATTAATGTGTAATTTTGATGAGCAGAAAAAGTGGGGGAAACCAAATTTTTGAGGGTAGATTTGTAAAGAGGAATGTGAAGTGATCTAAACCATTAAAATGTGTACAAATATGTGAGTAGGTGGTATCGATCTAGACCATTAAAAATGTGTATATTTTCAAAAACTTCCCTAACTTATTATTATTATATATATATATATAACAGTTTAACAACATTTTTACAAAACATAATCGGATAAGCTTCCGATTAACATATTAATACAAAAGATTGCCCCAAGTATGACAGTATGTATGAATACTAAACTGGGGCAACACACCCGAATATACAGACGGATCATATCTAGAGTATCAAAAGAAATGATGCGTCTACTACAAAAATCCTACAACATCTGCAAAATGGCGTAGCTCCTTAACACTGGGAAGGAAGGTCACACCGGGCGCCCATGAGGCGAAGCACCTGAACATATATATAAGAACCACACAAGAAGAAGAAATATAAACGGGTCAAGGCATGGTTTGATATGATTTACATGTGAATAAAATGTATGACAGTTATGAATGATACTTTCATAAACCAATAGAATACGCTCTTCATTCAAGAAATCATCCTCACCCCTCTTCTAAGTGCATATCCTAACACGTGAAATTCATGTTAAGTTAAACTTCCCATCTACTTAATAGGAGTAACCTAACTATGTTCCACATGCCAAGTTTATCAATTGCAAACAGATTCACAAGTCAATAATCATTAGGGTCCATAGATAATTAAAGTTGTTTCACATTTTTCTTAAATCAATTAATAAATTAGGTGAAATACCATTTCAATGGGAAAAGTTACAATTATAGTAATAACGGTTCTAAGACTATCCTTCTGGGAGTCACCCCACTCGATACGCCCCTAAATACTATCATCTTTCAGGGCCTATAGCCAAGACCACCTGGGTATCCTAAATCGCAATGCATGGGAAGCGGACATATACATTCGATAGTGAGTCATAATCATTCCCGGAATTACCTCACTTCGAACTATACAATCATACAATGTAACAACCGGTATCATGGCCTGAGGACTATACTTTCCCTGCATCATTAGTCAGGGGATTCACCTCTAGCGCGTACTTCCCTTATGATAGCATTTAGAGAGGTATGTGAAAATTTGCAAGAGTTACAAACTACTTTCAGTTAAACATACGGTCCTTAAATTCCGAAACCATCTGTACGTACAAGTTTGGCTACAAGGTATAATTATTATCATACTAGCCCCCGAAGGTACAACATATACTACCCGACCCTGCAATAGTCATACTCTCATTCACTAGATGAAATGAGACATTATAAACTTATAACCATTCCTGGAAATAAGCTCGGACATTCCCGTACTATCCTAGAGTACCACTCTCCTTATATGAGGTCATATTAGTTCTCAATATATCCTAAGACAAGGTTCCTAACTCTTAAACCCAAAAGAAAAGCAATAGAAAGAAAGTCCAATTCTTGAGCTGGAAACAGAGTACAGATCGACTAGCCCCTTACCCCCAGTCGACCGCATAATTGAAATTTTCCTTGCGATGCAACCAGTAGGCTTTTCCCTTTAAATCCAATCAATCGGCGGCTTGGTCGCGGTCAACCGGTCACACCAAATCACTCGGTTATTCCCCATTTTTACATAAAAAACCTAAATCCCCAACTCTTCTTCTTCCCTGTATACCAACTATCATCAACCAATATTATCAAAAAATCATTCCTATATGATCACCTAACAATATACAACCTCAAATCATATCTAACTTATCTAGGTGGAGGTTTGAACAACTCAATCAAACCCTAAATTGGTAAAATCTTAAGAACAATAACTAATCACACAATTTATTCCACATAATCATAAGGTATTGTAAGTATAGTACTTGCCTTGTTGTTGGAGTCTCGGATTCTTCTTCATAGCAACGATTCTGGGCTAAAAATAGCAAAATCTCCTCTTTCTCTTCTTTCTCTCAAGATCTCATTTCTCTCGAACTTCTAGGTTTAGAAATACACAAATGAGGTATAAATGATCTTCCAAGACTTAAGGCCCAAATGACTTAAGTCTAACATTAAATGCTAGTACATAATCAAATTGACTCGTAACATCATATTTAAGTCATAACTAACCAAAAGTACCCCTGGAACCCAAAAACAACCCTGACACTTATTTTGACTATCTTGACCCTTCCTGGACTAACCGCGCCCTCTAAAATGACATTCGGAATATCGTTCATTATTTTCAATTCCAATGTCATATTAACATTCTAATAATAATCCAATTGAAATATAAATTATACTCGTCGCCTCAAAGTATATCGACTCAACATTAACATAATATTACACTATTTACATTCGCGTAAAGGTAAATACGCAATACTCATAAATATTAACTCTTAAATTAATACTTACTCCAATTTCCTTTATTTATATAACTAACCCACATGGTAAATTTATATTAAAATAATTACTCAAATGTAAGGGGTATTACATACTCACACCCTTACAAGGGAATTTTTCCCTCAAAATTAGGCATGCCTGATAAAAAGAGGTGTGGGTATTTTTCTCGAAAATCGTCCTCTCGTTCCCAAGTTAATTCTTCGGCATTGTGGTGACCCCACTGGACTCGAACCAAGGGCACCACTTTCGATCTTAGTCTACGCTCATCGTGGTGTAAAATGGTAGTCGGTTGTTCCTCATATGAAATATCGGGTTGCAACTCAATATCGTCTAACGAAACATGCCAATGAGCTCCCTCGCATCTTTTGTACTTCTTTAAAGATAAGACATGTAATACATCATGAATTTGTTGTAAGTGTTTCGGCAACGCCAATTGATAAGCTACGGGGCCTACCTTTGAAATAATGGGAAAAGGACCTACATAACATGGTGAAAGTTTGCCCTTCTTCCCAAATCGCATCACCCGCTTCATCGGGGACACCCTCACTAAAAAATTTTAAACAAATATTTTCCAAATCTCAAATCCTTATCTCTTTCCAATAAGTTTTCCTATAAATAGATATGTGGGAGTAGACATTCCAACAATCCTTTTTAAAGTCATTTTTACGATCAAACTCAATAATTTTTCAAACAAAAACCCCTTAAATCTTTATGGATAACTATTCCAAATCAATAAGAACATAATTCGAAGTTCTAAACCCTTATAGAGAAATTATCTACCAATTGATTTATGGTGTCAAGGCTATACGATGGAAGAATAAAGTAACTGCAATTCATAATTTTGATCGTTTGACGCCGAGGCAAGATCTGCTTGTTATGGGTGGTATTTGACCACATAACTTTCTGTTGAATATTCGAAGACTCTTGTGCATTATACTTTGTGGATCTCTAGGTATTTTCTAATTTCGTACGTGTCTATCTTATTTCTAACAGTTTTGAATTAAAGGTTTTGCTTGAAAGGGATTTTTCCTTTATTACTTGTTCTTCTTCTTTCTGTTTTGATCTTGAATTTGTCTTCACATCACCAGTGCATGTTCACTTTGATTTAAATAAGATAATATTTGGTAAAAAAAATTGAATTTTTGTGTGTGTGACCTAATATAAAAGTGAATTCATATAGCCCCTACTTTTTCATTTTTCATTTCAACGAACTCCTAAAATTATCGAAACAAAAATGGAACTTCGTTCAAACAAGAAGATAACCTTATTTTAACAAAATCCTTTTCTCGTTCAAATGAGAAAAACAAAAAAATTATTTTGAAATTTCCTTTTAAAAATGTTCCTTAAATAAATTTTAAAAACATCCAAGAATAAAATTTATAAATCTAAATTCAAAACCTTATATCATATATCTCCTCGATCGTGTAGCGACGATTATAATGCATTTGATCTTCGATCATTAATATTTGTCCAAATAACTTGGAAAGTATTTGAGGACGTGGTTTTAATGGGCAACACAAAAAAAATTAAAAAGTTAAATTATAAAAATGTGCACTTATAAATGGCTTTTTTGGTGCAAAACATAAACCGAAATTAATCCCCTAAGACAAGTTCTACTAATGCCCTCCTAAACCTAAAAAGTAAAGACACTCGAGACTTTGTCTTTAACCGAAGGGCTTTTACTTTTTTGGTCCATGAGATCATCAAGGTGGAACGACCTATATATATGAAGAAAAAAAATGTGGAGCATATGAATGTTTAGATAAAATATAAAAACTCCACCTAAATTTGTTTTCCCTCTTTCTATATGTAATAGACAAAGGGTTAGAAATTGAACATGTAATGATAGCATCACCTGAATTAAAAAAATGAAATAACATCACAAAGATAAACAAGTAAGAAGATGCGATGAAATTCCAAAGAACAAACTAACTATTTTATGAGTTTTTTAAATTTTTTGAGTATGTAAAAGTATACGAATATAAAAAATGCATATAAGTACAAATACATCATTGTGAGAGCATTAGACTAAAACCATGCTTTATGTAATAGTTTTAGTTATGGATTTATAGTTAAAATAAAAATAATTTTTTTTTGTATTTCAAATGAGAATCAACTATGGATATAATTTTGCCATATTTTATATATTGATAGCGTCTTTTATTCTATTATGAAACCATGGGAAATTAAACATTTCTGATGATCAGCTCTAAATATAAAACCATACTTGATTTTAGAACAATATAATACCATTCTTAGTATGGAGAGAACAAATGAAAGAATAATCAAGTAATATGGAAACGATGTGAAAATCCTCAGATGAAAATCACATATAGAATGTCCATAATCATTAAAAAAGAATAACGATATTTCTTTTGTCTCATGCATGAATGCCATTTCGCCTTGATAATAATTTCATGGATCACACTAAATGAAGACTTTTAGTTGAATATTTTACATTTATGTGTTTCCATTTCTTAGTTTGAGAGGGCATTAGTTGTATTAGTCTGAGGGGTCAAATTGGCTTTGGTTTGTGTTTTATAGTAGAATAGCCAATGAGGGAGATTTATAACGAAAAAAATTATAATTTCTCAGTTTATATTCATTTTTCTTATCCCATTACACCTCATTGCTCCATTGTGAATCACTGGTGACATATTCACGATTGAAGATCAATCGTCATAATTTATTCCCGAGAAGATTTATGAATTGGGTTGGTAAATATTAAAATGTTCAGGGGTCATTTTTAAATATAATTTGAAAAACATTTTTAATTTTTTTTAAATCTTGCTACTTTATTAGAATGACTTGACAAGTAAAATAGTTTTTGAGGCTCGTTAGAACAAGGTTCCCATGTTCAAATGAGATCTAAAGCGTCATCCTTTTAGTCAACTTTAGAATATCGTTCGAAGTATCATTGTAAGTCATTCGAACGAGATCGGGTACTTCATTAGAATTAGGTGATAGTTCTTTTGAATAAGTATGTGTATTGTTATTTCTTAAGAAAATATTTTCCAAATCTCAAATCCATATCTCTTTATAATAACTTTACATATAAATAAAAATACGGGATTAGAGTTTTAAACAAGCCTTTCTGGAGCTCTTTTTATGATCAGACTCGACATTTTTCAAACCCCTTTGATCTTTTAGAATCACTTTTCCAAATCAAGAAGAACACAATCCGAAGTTCTAAAACTTTATAAATAAATTAACTACCTACTGATTTGTAGATTCGAGGCTCTACGACTGAAAAAGAAAGGAATTACGATTCTTAAGATTGATCAACGGATACCTGGGCAAGATCTTCTTGTTATGGGTGGTGCTTGACTGCATCACTTTTTGTTGAAGACTCGAAGACTTTCCTATGTTATATTATTAGATATCTAAGTAGATTGTAAGTTATTACGCATCTTTTTTATTTTTAACAATGTTGAATTAAAGGTTTTCCCCAATAGGGATTTTTCCTCTATTTTTTATTATTTTCATTTTGGTCTAGAATTTGTCTTCACATCACTAATGAATGTTCACTTTGATTTATATAAGATAATATTTGGTAAAAAAAGGTGAATCTTTGTGTGTGTTACCTAATATACAAGTGAATTCATATAGCCTCTGCTTTCTCAATTTTCATTTCAATGAACCCCTAAATTCGTTCAAAAAAATGGAACTCCATTTAAACAAGCAGCTAATATTGTTCTAACAAAATCCTTTTCTCGTTCAAATGAGAAAAACATAAAAAATATTTTAAAATTCTTTTTAGAAATTTTCCTCGACTAAATTTTGAAAACATCCTAGATAAAATGTAAAAGTCTAAATTCAAAACCTTATACAACAAACCTCCTCAATAGTGTAACGACAATTCCAACACATTAGATATTCGATCATTAATATGTCTTCAAAGAACTTGAAAAGTATATGAGGATATGGTTAGTAACGGGATACACCAACATAAATGAAGAGTTAAGAAATCATAAAACATTGCTCTTATAAATCACCCTATTTGGCTATTACCCTACAAAACATTAACCCAAATTAAACCCCTAAGATAAGTTATAATAATTCCCTCCCAAACCTAAAACGGAAAGACAATCGAGAGTTTGTCTTTAACCAAAATTATTTGTGTTTAATAGTCCATGAGATCGTCAAGCCGGAATGACCTACACTTATGAGCAAAAGAAATTTCGCGCGCATATGAGAGTTCAGATAAAATATATAAACTCTCCCTCAATTTATTCTCCCTCTTTTTTTCCATAATAGACAAAGGGTAAGAAAATGAACATATAATGTTAGCATCACATGAATACAAAAACGAAATAAAATCACTGTTATGCAAAAAACTGGATCGAATCCCATTTTTATGATCACAGATAAATAGATGAAAGCAATCCAATCAAGCACATAAGAAAGAGATAAAGATTTTTAAAGTGGTTCGGCTATGAATAAAGCCTATGTCTACTGTTATTTTATTCCCAGGGGTTTACAATAGCACCATAGGGTGTAGAGAGAGAGATGATGTGTATCTTGTGTATGGTGTTTCTAAGTTCTCCTGGATCTCTTTCGGCTAAGGTAATACATGTATTTATAGTGATGGGAGATAAAGAGATTCATTGTATGTAGACATTTATGTCTACATTCAACGAATCTAATTGTTTAATTGCTTGGTATGCTATGTGTTGTCATCCATTAATATAGTATAAATGTACATTAAGGCTCATTAAATGCGCTGCCATCTTCATTAATGCACATTAAATGCATAGTTATCCTTTGATCTTCCTGGTTGATATGCCGACCAACTCTCCTCGGGTGCCGACTAATTCTCCTCGGGTACTGGCCAACTCTCCTCGGGTGCCGACTAACACTCCTCGGGTGCCGAC
Source organism: Sambucus nigra (assembly GCA_949130495.1). NCBI lineage: Eukaryota > Viridiplantae > Streptophyta > Magnoliopsida > Dipsacales > Adoxaceae > Sambucus > Sambucus nigra. The sequence goes on from OX422211.1 coordinate 47,429,653, forward strand.
CAACTCTCCTTGGATGCCGACCTAGTCTCCTCGGGTGTCGAATATTGCAACGTAGGATGACATGTGTCCTTTTCTAATTGGTCCTCGTAGATGGAGAATTTTTGCGTTAACAATCACAAAGATAAATAAGTAAGCACATGCGATGAAATTCCAAAGAAGAAACCAACTATTTCTACAATTTTTTAACTTTTTGAGTACGTAATAGTATATGAGTATAAAAAATACATATAAGTACAAATACATCATTTGTAGAGCAGTAGACTAAAACCACGCTTTATGTAATGGTTTTAGTTATGGATTTATTATTAAAAAAATTGATTTTACCTATTTTAATGAGAATCTTGTTTGGACTTAATGATTGAATTTTTTATGTTAATGGTATCTTTTATTCGACTATGATACCTCGTGTAATTAAAAAATCACGTTGATCAAGTATAAATATAAAATCATACAGGACATTTGAACAATCTAATACCATTCTCAGCATCATGTGGACAAATAAATGAATAATCAAGTAATACGGAAACAATGTGAAAATCCTCAGATGATATACTCTTATACAATGTCCATAATCATTAAAAAAATTCAATAACATCTCAAGTATACTACCTCAAAACATTCCCAAGGAATCTCTGAATAATAAAAGTCCAGTAAGTCTCAACATACAAACTAGCATACCTCCAAAATAAACCAAGGCTGAAAATTAAAAAAAGATAACTAAATAAAATAGAGACCCACAATGTATCTGAAAAAGATATCCTTGGTGAGAGATATGAATAAAAATGCTCGCTTGAACAAGGAATCTATACCGGAGGTCTAGCGCTAGAACCTGAGTTACACAGAAAAATATGGGTCAAAGCCCTAGTAAGTAACTTAGCTTCGCAACTCAAAATAGTATATGAATAGATAATAAAGTCAGGGTTTAATAATTTAATGGGTGCCCTAACAACGTATTAGAATTATCCAATACATTTTTTTTAATTTTACTCATCTCAATATTTAAGCAAACGCAACTGACATGCGCCACTTCCTCTCAGCCATTTCGTAAACATGTGCTACAATAAATTCATGTCGTTACAAAGCATTAGGACTATCTCAATTAATTTTGTTAATTAAATAATACGTAAACGTTAAGAGCCCCTTCCTATTGGACATCTCACAAATATTCGATACGCAGAATTTAAATAATTACACAAACCTCGGTCGCCCGTTACATAGTGTCGGAGTAACACATAATGTTAAATCATAAATGCCACGTTTCACGCCCTGTCGCCTCTTGGTATTTGTATGGCCGAGAATTACATACCACAATATCGGGATATCCATCTAAGATGCCCACCCATTCATTTTCATTTCGTAGTTCACTTAACATTAACATTTTTTAACACATCTTTATTCATTTCAAGCAATCTACTCAAAACCCAATGACCCCACCCTCGATTCATATCATTTAGAATTATTATACATTTTAGTTCATTTCATAAAGAGGTCATGGATCACTATCATTAGATATAACCTTCTGGAAAGTAAAGCATTTAGGTAAGGTTATGCTCGTTTGATTAAGATTTTTAGTCGGCATAACTATCCTTCTCTAAACTCCGTGCGTGGGATGTCTCATCAAAGTGAAATCCAAATAGCGAACACCCCCGATACACTTACACCTACATAGTGTAATTATTAAGACACATTAATAACGGTTTATTATATGAGAGTAAAAATAAGGATTTAATTATCTACGGGTCAATTTCTTCGACTAATACAACACTAATGTTCAACAATTATGCCAATAATAAGAAATTTCCCGTACTCCATGTATCATTTAGGTAATAAATGTATAACAACATTAATAGGGTCTTAAGTAGGGATCATATGTCGTTCTTGCATAAATGGGACATGTAATTATTTTACAAGAGTACATTACATCATGCGGGGGTCCATAAATATTTACATGTGTCCCTACTCCTTTACATTATTATTACATAAGGCCACATAGCAAGCGTGACAAATATAATTCAAAACGGACAAATGCATCAATAGGGATACTTATAATGCAAAACATGCAACCTGATAATCAAGTACATTTTTTAGAATTTAACAAGTCTAAATTTAAATTCTCTTCATATAATATTAAATCTCAATCAGCTATTCCAAAAATGGGTCAAAAATCAAGATATCAATTCTCGTGATTTAGGCCCATAATTATATTCCACATAGGAATAAAGTTCAACAAGAATTATCGAATAATTAGAACAATTTAAATATACACAATCGGAATGCAATTAGAAATACACAAAAACCCTACGGGTTTCTAATTAAGTTTTACATATAAATTAATTTATGCGAATTTACTAATTATGCATAAAAAAGGAGGAGAGTAAAAAGTTACTTGCCTCCAAACTTTATCTCGAGGAATCCTTGAATTTCATCTTGAAATACCCCTTAAAAATTATTCCTCAAACCCCCTATGAATTAATCTCATTTATAAAAGTATAAAAAATCTCTTTTAAAATGTGTTGGAGTGGTGAGCCTTCAGCTGGATGGTTCACAAATTTAGGGGTAATTTTTTTAGAAATGGAATGGAATGATAAATAAGCTTGGGTAAGGTAAGGGATCTAAAGTAAAAGAAGCTATCAGCATTAAATGATTAGAAAAGAGAGAGAAACTAAGTTATCCCATCCATTTTATCCAAACTTCCAACCCCTAAAACCAAAGGCCTCAATCATTTCTCCACATTTTTTAACAAAATAATTACATCATTAATTTTTCCCTCACATGATAAAATTTCTTGAATACAACCTATCCGTTCGTTCCTTCCCATCGTAACAAACAAGGCAACAAATCCCTCTCTGACTTAACTATTCTTTTTTGAGTGAGTCTAGGGAGAACTTCAAATTTTACACAAAATAAAAAACCCAGTGATGTGTCAAACATGTATTGGTTAATGCTTCTAGTGCAGACCCACACATACAAAATACTAAACAATACTTGTGTGAAACATCACCGGGTTTATTTTTTGTGTATAATTTTGAAGGTCTCCCTAGAATTATTCTTCTGTTTAACTACCTGTGTAAGGACACAAATTTCCAATTGAGTCCTTTGTAGTCTTGGCTCAATTTCGGACAAAAACGTTTGAGTCATAGGATAGAGTAATTGACCATCTTTCAAGCCTATGACATACTAGAGTTGAAGACGTAGCGGCCAATAGTATAAAGCTTCATCACATTGCCGAGTTTAGTCTGCCTCGTTTCTATGTCATCAATATGGTTCCATTGCTCCTAAGGTATGAATGCATTTTGAATATATATATATATATAGGACCTTGGAACAAGTTTTATTAGGTGTACTAAGTTTTAAACTGTTGTTTATTTTCAGAAAGATTTTATTAAAACTTTAAAATAAAATATATAAAGTTCTGGGCTAAAAATAAAAAAATTTCAACTTTCTGGAAGTTCATTCGAAGTGTTGTTTGAACGAGTCTGTCATTCAAACAATAATGTCGTTCGAACGAGTTTTCTAATGAGTTCCCATACTAGCCACTGGAATGTCGTTCGAAGTATAGTTCGAATGAGAATGATGGTTCGAATGAGATTTCCAATGAGATTTCTAACGAGTTCACACTGGAACTTCGTTAGAAGGCTCGTTTGAACGAAAATCTCGTTAGAACGAGTTTTGGCGGGAACAATTAACTGGCAGTTTTGAGAAGTTTTGGACCCACTTTTCCACTTCTTTTCCCACTATCTTTTGACAGAACTTAATAAGTGCGGAAATCAACTTTTTCTAATTAAATTTTTCATATTATTCCATCTCTAAGAGAGAGTTTTGAGAGTTTAATCTTCCAAGAAAAAATTCAAGTTTTTGAGTGTCTATTTTCGAAGAAAAATTTATTAAACACTCTTGTTTACACCCAAAGTTTGTTTATTCAAGTTCCTTAATATATATACATTGCTTGGAGTTTGGCACCGGTTTTTATCTCTACCGTTTGAAGAGACGTTTGTGTTTGCTTCTAAATCCCACAAAGAAGAAGAGGTTTGCGTCGATTTACCCACTTGGAGAAAAGCTCCTAGTTCAGGTGACGGTGACCATATAAAGTCCGATCGGTTGATTCCGAGACCGCGGTGGAGCTCCGGGGTAATTCGCTAGGCAGAGGTGTATACAAGAAGAAGCGTCGGGGCTTGAAAGGGATCGAGTCGAGTGTTGTAAGTCTTACTGTCTTGTATTTGTAAAACCATACTTAGTGGATTTGAGACTAGGGTCGTCTGAGTTTTTTTCCCGTTGTGAGTTTTTTTTCGTAGATCGCGGCGCAGTGATTTCATTATTTATTTTATCTTTTGCAATATTACCTAGAACACATGCTTAGGTAAAAAGATAAAATTGGTTTAAATCACTACTTGTTTAATTTGGTGCTAAATAAATAAATATTGGGTAATGTTTATGTTAATTTAATTCAAGTCAATTAATTTAATTTGATAAAATTGGTTTGGCGTAATTTGGTAATATTGAAAATATGACTTAGGCAAATTTGTAGGACTTGGGTTAATAATTGTGTTTAAATGAAATTAACATAAGTGTGTGTTCCATCATATTTCACTTTGTTTAATTTCAATTTGAATAGAAATTAAAATTGGTGTATTAGTTTTAATCACATTTTGGGGGCCTAATACATCAACAAGTGGTATTAGAGCAGGAGCGCTAATTTATCGCGTCAAAGATTCGTTTTTCGGCTTTTACAATTTTTGTGCTCCTTACATTTTTAGGTGGTTCATTTTGACTCACTCTCAATTTTTGTTTTGTATCTCTCGATGGGATGCCTTAATGATAATTTGTCCATTTCTAATGATATTGAAGTTTTTGCTATTCGAGAGGAATTTAATGAGCTTAATAAGTGTAACGAAAATTAAGAGAATTAAATTTGAGATTTGCAAAAGGAATTAAATTTCTTGAAAATGAAAATTCTTGTTTTAAAGATAAAATTGAATTTTTGCAAACCTCACTGTTGATGTAAAAAATTAGATAGCTATAATTATTCAATCACAGATAAATAAAATGAGACAAAGATTTTAAAGTGGTTCATCCTTATAAGAATGACCTACGTCCACTGTTATGTTATTGCTGAGTGTTTTGGGAATTCTCGATTACAAGCTCTATCCAGAAATTCCGGTCCCCTTGAATGAGGGTGATACAAGGTATTTATAGCCCTTAGGTTGTACATGAAAGGGTGTTACATTAAATGATACACATATGAAAGGGTAATTCATTTAATGTTCATCAAACGTGCGCGTCAAGATGATAAGCATTCAATGAATAGTTAAACTGTTGATTATCTGGCAATTAATGTTGTGGTCGAGGTGCAGCTCGAACCGCCTTAGTTGCTCGTCGTCCAAAAGTTCCTCGGAGCATTGGAGTTCCTCGGAGGATAAGAGTTCCTCGGAGGGTTGGTGTTCCTCGGAGTGAGTATGTTGGTCGGGGATATAATCTTCCTCGTTGCTATTGTGCCACGTAGATTGACACGTGTCTTCTTATTATTCGTCCACATCAGCATACTAATTTTGGTGTCAACAGAAGCCCCCAATATTTCATATTTCGAACTTTGAGGAGTACGGAACATTCTTTCTCGGTATATGGCGATATTAAATGACCTTCCTGGGTTTTAGGAGCCTTTTCTTCGTATTTAAATTTCCTTCCAAATTCGCAGAATTCGCCTTTTTGCATTTTTATAGGCGCTTCGATCTTCGTGCCCTTTTTGTCCTTTTAGCCGCCGGTAACGTAATATTTCCTTTTTGTAATCATTTCTTTCGCCGTTTCCCAAGGCAAGGTATTTAAACTTCAGAGGCAATCCCATCGTCTTCTACCTTTTCAATTTCTGCTTTCGAGTTTTCTAAAGCTTTTCTCTCTCTTGTGCGTTCATTTCCTCCTTCGTTTGTCAACAGATCTCCTTTTTCCCTGTAAGCTCTTCTTCCTTCTTCTTTTATTCATCATGGTTTACATTATCGAATCTCTTGAGAAGTTCCGCTCTGACTTCTCTATTCCTTCTTGGGTAACTTTGGAGGTTCTTTCTGAGCCTTCAAGTTATTTTGATTTAGCTGAGGGACACTGGTTCCCTAGCCTATTTATTGCTGAATGTGGATTTTCTTTTCCACCAAATCCGTTGTGTTTAGAGTTCTGTCAGTACTTCGACGTTGTCCCTGCAAAAATAGCCCCCAACACATGGAGAATAGTTAATGGGGTATATAGGTTAAGTCAAAATCAACATCTACAGCACTGAGATCTTTGTTACTACTGTCTCGACCAATAACGAAGAAGAAGTTGTATGAAAATGTTTCGAAGTCCACCACTAGCTTGGTACTAATCAGATTGAAAAGTTGGGTTCAAAAGCTAGTATGTTACTCGACTAATTATTCAGAGGAGCATAAATCAGAAAAATCAAGCACGTAAAGTTATCATTCAGTTGCTCAGCACAGGAGGCAGTTGGTCGGCTAGCAAACCAATCAACATACTTGAAGATTATGACAAGCTACAAGTTGCATACTATGGCATGGTTGCATCCAAATTCCCAGGGGTGATACATAGCACACGGAGTTCCTCAAAAGAAAGATTAGCAACCATCGATCAGCCTACATCATATGTCATCCAGGAGATAATGCACTTTATGTTGAACAAATCAAGAAGGTAGATCAAGAATTTCACGAGCATCGAGCAACACTGCAGAATAAATACTCCATCCTTTCAAGTAAACCATCAAGCATGGAGCATTGGGGGCTTCTATTAACGCAAAAATTCTTCATCTACGAGGACCAATCAGAAAAGGACACATGTCATCCTACGTGGCAATATTCGACACCCGAGGAGAGTTGATCGACATCCGAAGAGTGTTGGTCGGCATACCAACCAGGAAGATCAAGGGATAACTATGCATTTAATGTGCATTAATGAAGATGACTATGTATTTAATGAGCATTAATGTACATTTATACTGTAGATGACAACACATAGCATACCAAGCAATTCAACAATTAGATTCGTTGAATGTAGACATAATGTATAAATGTCTACATACAATGAATCTCTTTATCTCCCATCACTATAAATACATGTATTACCTTAGCCAAAGGGGGGGATAACGAGAGATATCCAAGAGAACCAAGGAGATCCGACAAGGATGAGAGACACCATACACAAGATCTACACCTTTTTCTCTCTCTACACCACATTGTGCTATTGTAAACCCCTGGGAATAAAATAACAGTGGACGTAGGCTTTTCCTTATAGCCGAACCACTTTAAAAATATTTGTCTCTCATGTGCTTGATTGGATTGCTTTTATCTATTTATCTGTGATCATAAAAATAGGATTCGGTCCAGTTTTTTGCATCAACACTCACTATCTCAAAAAGATATTTTGCGTGAAAAGCTCAAGGACATAAATCACAATTATAATATTTTAGAAATGTCCAAGAACGAGAGTGATAGTCGAGAAAAGACTCCTAGGGACAAGTTTGCTCACATCGAGGGGGAGCGAGATAACCTTCTAGGTGTAATTGAAAATTTAAAGAAGGAGCCCCATAAATTTGAGGAGTCTAATTTATTACTTGAGTTCGATATTTTAAAAATGAAAAATGATTTACAAGACTCGAGTAGTAGTTGTGATGGTTCTAGCACATCTAGTTCAAATACTTCCATTGCTAAAGCTAAAACCATTATTTGTTTTAGAGGGTCTACTTTATCCAAAGACTTTAGAAAAGGTCACACCTTAGGTAACATTTCTCGTGTTTTCACATGCTTGCATTGTGGTAGGCAAGGTCACCTTAGGTTATTTTATTTTGATCTTAAAAGAAGTCCTAGGAAGTCTATGTCTAGCATTTCATTAGTTTCCAAATCCCATCATTTTAAATATACATCTATATGGATTTGGAAATCATTTTTAGACGCGCTAGATATTAGATTTGTTGATTCCCATTTGCTTTCACGTGAAACCTCTCTTGCTAAATTTAAAGGTTGAATGTGTTAGTTTGTTTGCATACTCTATCTTTTTGTGCTTCATATTATATATCATTGCTAGGTGTATGCATGTTTAGTCATTTTATAGTCATTGCTTTATTTCATATCTCATGTTAGAAATCCTGACTTGTTTATCTTTTGTATTATATTTCTTTTGTTTGCATTAAATGAATAATACAAAAAGATTTTTGTTTATCATTTGTGTTTTACCCTTTTAGTAATTCATGCTTAATGAAAAATACAAATGATTTTTGTGTGTATTTTGAGTATATATTTTTCTTTTTGGTTGAAAATTTCAAAAACTCAAAAAGATTTTATTTTGTGTGTATTTTGCTTTTACACACATTTTGTGGCATATGTTTATATTTGAATCCTCATTTCACTTCCATGTGACTAGAACTTTTGGTTAGAATTTTAATTCTTAAAATGTTCTTTATCATGCTTACAAGGAGTAGCTTAAGTTTGACTTGCTTAATGAATTCACTTTTATATGCCTTTCCACACATGCATGAGCTTTTTGAACCTTAACGTCACATGTTATATTTGAGCTTTGTGAGGTGTTCTCCTACCAATCTTTCATCTACATATTTGTGACCTAGGAGGACTAGTGCATGTCAAAATCCGTTGCACGTGAGATTTGTGTGAAAAATAAAAATTGATAAATATAATTGTGCACGGGGAAGGACTTCGAAAGGATTTATTATCCTTTGCGAATAGTAAGCCACCATTTGTTTGGACCTAAAAGAAATACGTGTTCCAAAGGCCTAAAAGAAAATATGACATTAAAAAGAAAAAGAATTTCCAAGGCCTATGTTTAGTTGATTTATTCGTTCAACAGAATAATATATATGCTAATTGAGGGAGTTTGGATGATATATCAACACTTTGCACAATGTTCGTTTATCCTAGTTGCGTTTTAAATGTCATGACTCTATTGGTTTGTAGAATCATCAATATGCTAGCCTTGTATGCATTGTGTATGTTTTTTCATTGAGTTCAATCTTCATTGTCACATGAGGTTATATTAAAATGTAATGAAGTTTGTAATCAATTGAGAACTCCGTGAGCATGTTTTAAGTGATTGGGTCTAAATTTAATTATTGCTAGTTCACAAACCAACACTTCCGTTTCCATATGACACATTTTTGCCATACGAGTGTGAAAAGCTTATCTTATTTTGTGTCATTTGTGTGTTTATATCTATATGTGTGTACTTATGCTTAGTTTGTATCTATTGTGTATACATATATATGATATTTGGTTTAGTCTTTGCCTTGCTTTCTAGTCCATCTATGCTTTAATTCATAATTGGTATCCATCTTATTGCATTCTTTGTAGATATCACATGCTTAATACTTATATATCATATTAGTATCTCTTTCTTGCATCTTAGTTGCTATCTGTTTGTATTTGTTGGATTAGTTATGATTTTGTTGCCCATGTGCTTTAATGTTCTCATCACTTTTCGCACTATTGCATGTTTAGCTTCTTATCCCATTCTATTTATCCCTTGTTTAGTTTAAGGGGTGTTTATGCTTTAATTGGGGGATATAAGTTAAGTTTTGATTCTTTAACCTTTGTCTATTCCTGAACAAAAAGGGGGAGAATGATAGGGGGAGAAATGATATCTAATTCTATTGTAATCGTATCTTAGTTTGGGGGAGTTGTAACTTGGGGGGGAGCGCTATCTTCTTAGGTAGATCATAGTTGATAAAGGGAGAATTAATTTAGGGGGAGTAATTATTTTAATTGCATTTAATATTTTGATATTCCCTATGTGTTTGATAGTTTTCTTAAGTGTGTAGGAGTTTTACTAAATGGCAACGTTCATCATCGGGCAAAGAAATTGATCCTTGGGTTGTTTGAGTCAAGCGTTGTATTTTATTTTGGGTGGGACATTTTTGTCAGTCTAGTAGAGCTTGACGGCCCTTTAGGATTTTTGTTGGATTTTGTCCCGGAATAGCCAAAGGGGGAGATTTGTAAGGACACAAATTTCCGTCCTTTGTAGTCTTGGCTCAATTCTGGACAAAAACGTTTGAGTCATAGGATAGAGTAATTGACCATCTTTCAAGCCTATGACATACTAGAATTGAAGACGTAGCGGTCAAGAGTATAAAGCTTCATCACATTGTCGAGTTTAGTGTGCCTCATTTCTACGTCATCAACATGGTTCCATTGCTCCTAAGGTATGAATGCACTTTGAATATATATATAGGAGCTTGGAACAAGTTTTATTGGGTGTACTAAGTTTTAAACTGTTGTTTATTTTCAGAAAGATTTTATTAAAACTTTAAAATACAATATATAAAGTTTCTGGGCTAAAAATAAAAAAATTTCAACTTTCTGGAAGTTCGTTCGAAGTGTCGTTCGAACAATAAAGTCGTTCGAACGAGTTTGCCAACGAGTTCCCATACTGACCACTAGAATGTCATTAGAAGTGTCGTTCGAACGATATTTCCAATGAGATTTCTAACGAGTTCACACTGAAACTTTATTAGAAGGCTCGTTCGAACGAGTTTTGGCGGGAACAGTTAATTGGCAGTTTTGAGCAGTTTTTGACCCACTTTCCCACTTCTTTTCGCACTATCTTTTGACATAACTTCTTAAGTGCGGAAATTAACTTTTTCTAATTAACTTTTTCATAATATTCCATCTCTAAGAGAGATTTTTTATAGTTTAATCTTCCAAGAAAAAGTTCATGTTTTTGAGTGTCTATTTTCGAAGAAAAATTTATTAAACACTCTTGTTTAAACCCAAAGGTTGTTTATTCAAGTTACTTTATATATATCCATTGCTTGGAGTTTGGCACCAGTTTTTATCTATACCATTTGAAGAGACGTTTGGGTTTTCTTCTAATAAGAAGAGGTTTACGTTGATTTACCCACTTGGAGAAAGGCTCCTAGTTTGGGTGACGGTGACCATATAAAGTCCAATCGGTTGATTTCGAGACCGCGGTGGAGCTCCGTGGCTATTCTCTAGGCGGAGGTGTATACAAGAAGAAGCGTTGGGGATTGAGAGGGACCGAGTCGAGTGTTGTAAGTCTTACTGTCTTGTATTTGTAAAACCATACTTAGTGGAATTAAGGCTAGGGCCGTCTGAGTTTTTTTCCCGTTGTGGGTTTTTCCTCGTACATCGCGGCGTAGTGGTTTCATTGTTTATTTTATCTTTTGCAATATCACCTAGAACGCATGCTTAGGTAAAAAGATAAAATTGGTTTAAATCACTACTTGTTTAATTTGGTGCTAAATAAATAAATATTGGGTAATGTTTATGTTAATTTAATTCAAGCCAATTAATTTAATTTGATAAAATTGGTTTGGCCTAATTTGGTAATATTGAAAATATGACTTAGGCAAATTTCTAGGACTTGGGTTAATTAATTGTGTTTATGTGAAATTAACATAAGTGTGTATTTAACTTAATTTCACTTGGTTTAATTTTAATTTGAAGTGAAATTAAAATTTGTTAATTTGTTTATTTCAACCATCATCTCACGGTTCCGCATCCATATCTATATAAAAGGAAATCATCTTTTTGTGAAGTAAAAAGAATTTTTTCACATTTTGGGGACCTAATACATCAACAACCTGCATGTAGTCCAGCTATCACATTATTGACCTAGATGCCTACTCCTTATGTGGGTTTCCTTTATATACTCAACGTCTTAATGAATAGAAAGGCCAATATCCTTCTTGATTCCTATAATACCCCATAATTTTACCAATTTTAATTATGGAATAATTACGGATTAATTAAATTAAAAATGGGAAATTAATTGGAAATTCATCCGGATTTAAATACTAGCGAGATGAGAGTTAATATTTATTTATGCGAACTATGTTGAATATTAGTTAGTGAAAATAGTAATATGTGAATGTAGATTTATTAAAAGTATTACGAGTAAAGATACTCCAATTATTGTAATTAAGTTGGGACACACGTGTCAGTCGTGTCGAATAAATTAAATGGATTTAAAAGGGTAAATTATTCATATGTCATCCTTAAGGCCATTTTGAGTGCGTCAATGTGTTGGGAAGGATCGAGATAGTCAGAAAAGACTACTTGTGGGTTTAGTTTGGGTTGCGGGACATTTTTAGGCCAAATCGACAACTCGGGAGGGTATTTTGGTTATTTTATATTTTGAGGAATAGTGACTCGCGAAATTCAGGTCAGAAATATAAACCAACCCTTAGGCTCATTTGGGTTATTGTTTGCAACAAACTTGAGATAAATAAGTAGAGAGGAAGGAAGGGTTCCCAAAGGTTGTTAGAGCCAAACAACCACCGTCACCACAATTGAATAGATCGTGGAGAGAGGATCGCTCCCATATCATCTTCTCCAAAGGATCAGAACTTCTATTTAAGGCAAGTGATTTATTTGCAATAATTCATCATGTATATATATATATATATATATATATATATATATATATATATATATATATTATCCATGATAGTTTGGAATTGAAGAAAACTTTAAAAATGGTTAATTAATGGATTTTGAGGTTTTAAATTTTAATCTGGGTAGGTTTTGCATGTAGATTAACTTCTGGATTCATAATAGCCACGAAATCATGATGTATATGTAGAGGATCACAAATTTGTATTGAGTTATATGATGTTCTTGAAGAAAATTGGAGAAATAGGGTTTTTATGATAAATACATGAGGTGATACAAGAAAATGAACAATCCTAATGATTTGATGAATCTGGAACATTAAAAATCATATGTTTACGTTGTTATAACATTTGGAATGTTTACATTAGAAAATGGGATCATGTAATGAGTTTTTGGAGATAGAAAGATGGTTAAAAATGCAGAAATTTTGGGTTGTAACGAAGTCATTCCCTTCAGTTAGGGCATGTTGCCAATTCTTATTCTGAGATAGTAGTTCAAACTTTCATTTATTTCAGATATTGGTTTATCTATTATGACTTTTGTATTGGGATGTTATTTTAATTTGGATTGTGATAATTGGAGTGTTTACTCTAAACTCATTCTATTTATTACGTTAGTTATTCATAGGAGATTTTTTGTGTGATTTATGTATGGTTATTCAATTACTTGATTGATTATTAATTTAATTAATAAAAAAAATTGACATCTCACTTTTTAAATATTAGGTGGCTAGTAATTAATTAAAAATGTTTTCGACAATCATGCCAAGACTAACCCATATTGATATTCTGTATTAATTTAATAAAGGAGTAGATACCCGATATTTAATTAGTCGGGGTGTCATAGGTGGTACCAGAGCATTACGTTCTAGAGTCTTTAGGATCTGTACTACTTGTTATGCTTTCCATGTAGCATTCTTTGATATAGAGCCCTAGATTTTAGGACTGTTATATTCTTTAATTGCGAATTTTACATCTTCAGCTATTTTGAGATATTAACTGTAGACTTATAAACTCCGCTTTATTTTCAAATGCTGCCTCGATGTGTACCATGAGTTCCCGAGGGTGCCCGAACTGAGCCTCATCCAACACTAGTTCGGGGTACTATGAACGCCGTTGAAGTTGCCACTATGGTAGCATAAGAAATCAATGCAGCGTTAGCATTATTGCAACATGAACCACCTCAGGCACCGACAGTGGCCCGAATTGAGGCTCATGTATTCCCGACTGCTTGGGAACGTGTTAGAGATGCCTTTCAGAAGGAACATCCTCCGGAGTTTACAGGGAGATCCAATGTTGTAGTGGCGAGCCAATGGAAGAAGAATATTCAGAGGCACTTGACGATACTCGCTGGAGTAGGGCTACAGTGGTGGAAGTCTATTACCACTGCTGAGGAGAGAGATGTGCTCACTATTCAGGAGTTCTGGGTGCGGTTCAACCGCAAATATTTCCCTTCTGTCATTCAGACTAAGATGAGGTAAAAACTGATGAATCTCAAGCAGGAAAAGAAGAGAGTTGCAGAGTATGAGGTAGAGTTTATGGACCTATTGAATATCATTCTAGATGAGATACCCATGGAGGAGGAGAAAATCCAGAAGTTTATGGATGGTTTGACTTGGAGGATTCGCCAGCACCTGTTAGGGAATCTTTCGCTGACCACTTACTTTGATGTGGTTAACGCAACACTACTTCATTGCCAGGATCACCATTTTAGTCTATCAGAGAGCAAGCGAGTAGGGGACTAGCAGGGCAGGATAAGAGGTAGTGGTGCTAGTGGGGCATAGCCAGCTCATGGTTTGCAAAGGCAAGGTGATCAGAATTTCCATCAAGGAGATTCTAAGAGTTTTAGATCGAAAGATTTCTGACAAGGTCAGGAAGGTTATAGGCATGGCTAGCAGGGTCAGTATGGCCATCAGGTCCAACCGGGCCAGCCTGGCCATCAGGGCTAGCAGTAGAATCAACATGGCCAGCATAGCCAAGGGAGAGGTGGTAACGACCAACAGGGCCGAGGGAAGTAGGGATATAGAGGGGGATACTTTGCTAGGAAGTGTTTTATTTGTGGAAAGATTGTCCATAAATGCCATGAGCGTCCTGAGACGGGCAGGTTCCCACAACTGTTGTAGCAGGGTGCTCGACAGGAGCCCTAGAGATTGATATTTCCCACTGCCCTCCCGGCACCACCACATATGCCAGTGCTACCGCCTATTACAGAAGTCCCAGTTCTGCAGGGGAAACTTTAGTATGGTAAATTTTACAATGTTCATCAGGACGTAGTTCCCATGGCTCCACCCCTGATTGAGGGTATGTTTTCTATTTTAGGGACTTTCGAGGGTATTTCGTTCGACACGGGAACTTCACACACTTTTGTTACCACCATATTTTCACGCATAATGGGGTTGTTAGATACGGCGGAGAGTACTATTACGTGTGTTGACTCGCCATTGGGAATGGGACATTGATTTTCTTTATATGTTGGGGTGTGGGTATAGAAATCGGGAGTTTTATATTACCTACAGATATGATTGTATTAGATACGACTGAGTATGATGTGATCATCGGTATGGATTGGCTAGTTGCGTATAGGGATATGATCGATTGCTTTAGTAGGAGTATTATATTTTCTATACCGGGTGAGGAGATGTTCCTGGCGGTGATGCCTCGTCCAGAGGGAGAATCTTCACTCACTTGTATTATATAGAGGAAGAGACCTCTAAAGAGGTGGTGATCCCACTTGATTCCATTCCTGCTGTTCGGCAGTTCGCTGATGTATTTCAGGATATACCAGGGTTTCCACCTAGCAGAGAGATAGATTTTTTTATAGATTTGGCACCGGGAACTTGGTCGATAGCCCGTGCACCTTACCACATGGCTCCAGAAGAAACGAGGGAGTTATATGATCAGATTGAGAAGCTATTAGGACAGGGGTTCATCCGGAGGAGTACCTCACCTTGGGGTGCTCCAATTCTATTTGTGAAGAAAGGGATGTATCTTTATGGTTGTGTGTTGATTACCAAGAGATGAATAAAGTCACGATAAGGAATATGTATCCGTTGTCCCGAATCGATGACTTATTCGACCACTTGCGAGGAACTACCTTCTTCTTGAAGATTGACTTGAGATTCGAATACCATCAGTTCCGTGTCAGGGAACAGGATGTGTCTAAGACTGCATGCTTGATGAGATATGGATCCTACGAGTTCAGGTTTATGCCATTTGGGCTAACCAACACACCAGCTGTGTTCATGGACTTGATGAATCGAGTGTTGAAAGAGTTCCTTAAAAGCTTATCATTATCTTCATAGATGAAATTATGATATATTCTTAGACCGAGGAGGATCATGCCAAGAATTTGTGTTAGGTGTTACAGACACTGCGCTAGCATCAGTTATATGCCAAATACGAGAAGTGTGGATTTTGGCTGAAGGAAGTTCAGTTTTGTGGGCACATAGTATCTGACAAAGGTATATCCGTCGACCCATGCAAAGTGTTAGTGGTGAGGGAGTGGGGACAACCCACGACACCGATATAAATACATAGTTTCTTAGGCCTAACAGGACACTATAAGAGGTTTATTCAGGGATTCTCGAAGATAGCGGGTCCGTTGACCCATCTGACTCGCAAAGGGGTGCCGTTCATCTGGGGTGACGCCTATTAGTTGGCCTTTGATGAACTGAAAGACAAGCTAACTTCCACACTAGTTTTATCACTATCCACACCGGGGGTGGAGTATTTAGTCTACACTGATGCGTCCTTACATGGACTTGGGGTGTGCTTCAGCAGAAGGATAAGGATATAGCTTATGCTTCCCAAAAGCTTAAGCCTCATGAGACAAATTACCCCACACATGACTTGGAGTTAGCGGCGATCGTGTTTGCACTTCGCATATGGAGAAATTATCTCTTGGGGGATAAATTTCATTTATTCACTAATCATAAGTCACTACAGTACCTCTTCACCCAGAAGGAGTTGAACATGCGTCAGCGTAGGTGCCTCAAACTTTTAAAGGATTATCAGTTCGATATCCAATACCAACCGGGGAAGGCTAACGTAGTAGAAGACACATTGAGACGTAGGCCAGTAAATGAAGTGGCTGCGGTGTGGAAAGATAAATGGAGGAGTTGGGACACCAAGATGCAATAGCCCGATCATTTATGTCTGTTATGACAGTTACGGCCCAGATCATTTCGAAGGTGGTACAGGCTCAAACAACAGATCCATTCTGCAAGGAGCAGATAACATAGCTTCTAGCATAGGGGGATGAGTCTTATATTTTCAGTTTGGATGGAGGTTTTCACTTCAATGGGAGACTGGTTGTTCCTGAGGGGGAGGAATTATGACATGATGTGATGACAGAGTCGCACGGTTTGTGATTTGTGGCACATCCTGGCGGGGATAAGATGTATCAGGATATGAGGCGAAAATACTGGTTGAGTGGAATGAAAAAGGATATTGTCGAGTTTTTTTTTAAATGTGCCACTTGTCAGCTGGTAAAGGTGAACCATCAGAGACTGGCGGGACTTTTACAGTCGCTAGAGATTCCTATGTGGAAATAGGAGAGCATTTCTATGGATTTTATCACGGGGTTGCCTACATCTCAGCACGGTCATGATTCGATATGGGTAATTTTGGATCAGTTTACCAAGGTAGCTCATATTCTACCAGTTCGGACTGACTATATTACGGGCTAGTACGCTCAGATCTTTATAGCCTAAATAGTAAGACTTCACGAGGTGCCCCTTGATATCATGTTCGACAGGGACTAGATTTTTGTGTCTTGGTTTTGGCAGAGTCTCCAGGAGGCTCTGGTTACAGAGTTATGACTGAGCTCGGCTTATCACTCGCAGATCGATGGATAGACCGAGCAAACAAATCAAGTGTTAGAGAATATGTTACAGATGTGTATCCTAGATTTTGGCGGGGATTGGGAGCAATATCTTCCTCTGGTGGATTTTGCCTATAACAAATCCTACAAGTTTACGATTGGCATTGCTCCATTCAACACGTTATCCGGTAGACCTTGTCGCTATCCATCATGGTTAGAGGTGGGGGATAATAAGCTACTTAGGCTAGAAGTGATTCAAGATACCTCAGCCAGGATGACTTGATTTGAAGCCATATTCAGATTGCTCATGATCGATAGAGGAGCTACGCCAATGCCAAGAAGTTCTTCCGAGAGTTCAATATGGGAGACTAAGTGTTGTTGAGAGTATCTCATATGAAGGGGATCATATAATTTGGTAAGAAAGGGAAGCTGGCACCGAGATATGTAGGCCCTTTTCCCTATCATCGAGAGGATTGGGCCAGTTGTTTATAGACTTGGGCTACCGGAGCACTTGCATAGGATTCATGACGTGTTCCATATTTCTTCGCTGAGGACATATATTCTGGATGATTTGGCCCATACTCACATTGCTTTGGAGGATATTTATTTTCAGCCCGATAGCTGTCATAGATCGTAGAGAGGAGAAATTGAGGTCGAAGGTAGTACCGCTAGTGCGTGTTCAGTGGCGGCATCATAACGCCGAGGAGTCTACCTGGGCGTGTGAGGATGAGATGCACGACAAATATCCAGAGTTATTTTTACTAGGTATAACTTTATTTCCGAATATCAGGACGAAATTCCATTATTAGGGGGAAGTATGTAATACCCCGTAATTTTACGAATTTTAATTACGGATTAATTAAATTAAAAATGGGAAATTAATTGGAAATTAATCCGGATTTAAATACTAGCGAGATGAGAGTTAGTATTTATTTATGAGAACTATGTTGAATATTACATAGTGAAAATGGTAATATGTGAATGTAGATTTATTAAAAGTATTACGAGTAAAGATACTGCAGTTATTGTAATTAAGTTGGACCACACGTGTCAGTCGTGTCGAATAAATTAAATGGATTTAAAAGGTTAATTTATTTATATGTCATCCTTATAGTCATTTCGAGTGGGTCAATGTGTCTGGAAGGGTCGAGATAGTAAAAAAAGACTACTTGGGGGTTTAGTTTGGGTTCCGGGGCATTTTTAGGCCAAACCGACAACCCAGGAGGGTATTTTGGTCATTTTATATTTTGATGAATAGGGACCCACGAAATTCTGGTTAGAAATATAAACCAACCCTTAGGCTCATTAGGTTTATTATTTGCTATAAACTTAAAAGAAAGAAGTAGAGAGGAAGGGCTTCCCAAAGGTTGCTAGAGCCAAACAACCACCTTGCACCACCGTCACCACCATTGGATAGATCATGGAGAGAGGATCGCTCCCATATCATCTTCTACAAAGGATCATAACTTCTATTTAAGGCAGGTGATTTACTTGCAATAATTCAGCATATATATATACATATATATATATTATACATGATAGTTTAGAATTGAAGAAAACCTTAAAAATGGTGAATTAATGGATATGGAGGTTTTAAATCTTAATCTAGGTAGGTTTTGCATGTAGATTAACTTCTGGAATTATAGTAGCCACGAAATCATGATGTATACGTAGAGGACCATGAATTTGTATTGAGTTATATGACGTTCTTGAAGAAAATTGGAGAAATAGGGTTTTTATGATAAATACATGAGTTGATCCAAGAAAATGAACAATCCTAATGATTTGGTGAATTTGGAATGTTAGAAATCATATGTTTACATTGTTATAACATTTGGTATGTTTAGTTTAGAAAATGGGATCATGTAATGAGTTTTGGAGATAGAAAGATGGTTAAAAATGCAGAAATCCTATGTTGTTACTGGTCGATTGATCGATCGAGATTCATGAGTCGATCGATCGAGATTCATAAGTTGATCGATCGAGATTCATAAGTCGATCGATTGACTTCCCCTAAATTTGTGACTAAATTTCCTTTTAATGTTTAACCCAATCCCGATTTTTAAGAATTATTGATGTGAACTATTTGAACATATTGGGACTTAGGGAAGGTCAGTAGGGGTATATTGGAAGCTAGAAAAATATATTTGGTTTGGAATTAAATGATAAACTTACGAGTGTCCAACGAGTTAGTTACGGTTGGAAATTTTAGAAACTTGAATATAATTCGATTAAAGAAAGACTTAAGGTTAGAGACAGGAGGAGGAGGACTTTAAATTACTAAAATAACCTTTGAGACAAATTGGATATGTAGTAACCTTTTGGGATAGGGTTAAGTCGTTAGATTTATACGACGAGATTTATCGCGCTAAATATATTACCTTGAATAATCGGGATGAAATTATACTATGTATGAGATTTGTTACGTAGGGAAGAAGTGCTCCTATATTGAAATGATAATTATTTAGGTTGTGTGACTACCTACTGTATGAATTATTATGTGTATGACATACCTACCATACTTGCTATCACAGGAGGTTAATTTTTAAGGAAGAGGGCAATCTTATCTTTGTGTGCCTTCCGGAGGGGGGGGGGGGGATTTAGATTTGGTACCTCAAGAACATAGGGCTGTGAAGACTTATTTGTGAGCTGGTACGTCAGTAGACCATGGGAGCGTAGGTATGTGCGTGACCCATGGGTATGTAGACTATGTTCGCCTCTAGTATGTGTGGTTTGTATTGACACGGTTCCGGAGTGATTCAGAACGCGTGATCCTTATGTAGGTGATGTACCGGAATTTGATAGCAGATTATGCATTCATTGCAGCTCAGTCTAGGGGTCCATATTTATATTTATTGAGAATGATATAAATATATATTTGAGATTTTTCTACTAGGTTGCTTGGTAAATGGGAATTATAGAATAATGTAAACTTGTGGAAATTCAAATGAGTAAGAAGTTTCTGAAATTGAATGAGAAATATAGGAAATGGAAATCAATGAAATTTGGGTAATACGGCTGGTTTAGTATGGTAAATCCTATAGACATATTTAATACTAATAAAATAAGTGGGTAGTATGAATTAGGATGGGCAGTAAATATAGGTTAGGCGTGCATATTAGTTGAAGGGTGGGAATCTCAAGTGAAAGCACATGACTTACATGTTTAATATATAAATTGTTTAAATTGCATTCAAACACTTTCTACTTTTAAACTGTTTTCAAATCGGGCTCTGACCCATTTTCTTTCAAATCTATTTTGTTTTCTTAGAAACCTTTTAGGTGCCCAGCCACAGGCATGCTAAGCATAGGAGTTCAATTGTGTTGACATGTTGTAGCTGCTGTGGAAGCTCGAGGATCTTGGTATTAGACGCCTCCACATCTATCCTTGCTTCTCTCGAAGTCATTCCCTTAAGTTAGGGCATGTTTCCAATTCTTATTCTGAGACAATAGTTCAAACTTACATTTATTTCAGATATTGGTTTATCTATTCTGACTTTTGTATTGGGATGTTATTTTAATTTGGATTATGATAATTGGAGTTTTTACTCTAGACTCATTCTATTTATTATGTTAGTTATTCATATGAGATTGTTTGTGTGATTGATGAATGGTTATTCAATTACTTGATTGATTATTAATTTAATTAATAATAAAAATCGACATCTCACTTTTTAAATATTAGGTGTCTAGTAATTAATTAAAAATGTTTTCGACAGTGATGCTAAGACTGACCCATCTTGATATTCTGTATTAATTTAATAAAGGAGTAGCTACTCGGTATTTAATTAGTCTGGGCGTCACAATTTTGTGGTCAGTCAGCTGAACTGGTGGCCCAATTAACAAATACAAATCATCTCACGGTTTAAACATTTTTAAATAGTAAAAATTGAAGTCAATTTATCATGGCCCGAAAAGGCCTTAATAGTAAAATCAATTAAACTAGTATTACAATTTCAATCATGTATATACTAACCAGTAAAAACAATTAACATAAAAATTTTCATTTTCATTTCTAATAATTGTATAAGTTTGTCACATAAATTTAATTTAACATAGTCACATATCATAACTTTAATCTCTCCAAATAAAATTTGGATGTTTTCTTGAATGATTGAATCAGTAACCATTTATTGGATCATTAAAAATAAATGGGTATTACACTACTTAGTAAGTGTCCTAGTTTTTAGAGTATGGCTTGCACACCAAGGATCATATCACAAATTCTCATAGAATATAAGTTTGATTGTTCACAGTCTTAAATAAAACTAGACACACCACCTGTAGGGTTTTAGCATAAATTTTAATAGGTTTATTTTGATTATGGGCAAAGTATAGTTTAAACTTATTGTGCTAGTACATTTTTTATGTACTGAACGAGTTCACTTTAAGGTCCATATTTTTATACTGATTTCATAAAACAGTATATACCTCTGATTATTAGGTATACTTGTCTCTTAATCAGGATATGATTAATGAATACATTCATAAGTTATTTATTAATTTAATGTATTTGGTCAGAATCATTATTTGCTCAATAATGTTAATTTATTGAGTAGTAATGATTAGTGTATGGTGAAACTCTTTATGGATGGAATTCATATCTCATTATAGAGATTAGTGAAACACTTTAAAATTCTTATATGTTTTGTATGTGTCAAACATATCATGTGGCTTATGTCTATTCAGAACTATAAATGAGTAAAGTTGGACTACTCGAGGACAAAAAGAAGTTAATCATATATATTATCAGTAATTTATTTTATTAATGGGTATCTGTCACCTTAGTGTGGAGAGAAATAATTAATTAATAATAAGGAGATTGAAGTATAATTTTGAGTTAAGGGTTGGAGTTGCAATTATAATTATGTAGAGGCATTAATTATAATAAATGGAATCAGATAATAATCTGGGTTGCATGAGGTTTTCTCACACCATTAGGAGACACGTCCTTATATCTCCTTAGGTTCCCTTCCATAGCCTATATATATGCACCATAGGCCCAGTTTTCCTTAAGCAAGCTGTCACCATTGAGACTCAAAATCGTGATTCAAATTTATGAAATAGAGGGGTACCGGAGAGAAAAATAATGAAGTGAAGGTGGTCACGAAGGAAGGAATCACTCTTTGCTCATGGTTGTTTATATTGGCATACGATAGAAGATCACGAGGTTTATCGAGCATGCGTTAGAGATCAATCATCATATACTATTCGCGTTGCGATGAGATCAAACCCGAGAGATCTCGAAGCTAAACCCTAATTTTTCCTTATAGGGTTTTACGAATGTGAATTTTTTTTATATGTTTTATTAATAAGCGTAATCAGCAGACCCTGGGTAAGCCTCTCCAACAATAGGTATCAGAGCCTTGTTGATATCGCATCTGGGTCTTGTCCAATCAAGACTACATGTGCATGGATGTTGGATAAAATATAAATCTATGCTAAATTTTATATTTCATCAATCCAGTCATGAAATTATGGTCCCGTATTTATGTTTTTCCTTTATATGATTGGATCCCAAGATAGTTTTTTCATAGTTAATTTTTTTATTAGATCGATGAATGTAATGTTGATGTAAAATGTGAAATCCTTCGCAGAGGAATAGTACATGTATAAACTGTTACTGTTTTGGAGGTGATTTTCGATAGATGATTGGAAAATCTGACAGGTGGAACCTCGTACGATACCAACGTACTGGAAACATGAAGTGTTAAGGTTCAAAAATGACTGTTGAGGACTCCTATCTACAACAGATTTGCATCTTTACCATAATAGTTGAGAATACATATCTATCTTGATTTCCATATTTACGTTGATATTTATCTTTATTATTCATGTTTTAAATATTAGGTTGTAGTATTATAGACTACATGGAAAATTGACTGGACTTAAATCATGTAGATAGTAATGTGAATAATTTATATTTTTTAACTATGGACATTAACATGCGTGGTTAGAAAATAAAAATTGAATATCCATTTTTTATAATGATCATATTTGAAAATTTTATTTACCACACATTTGCTTGATAGATTAAAATAAGGGTACCCGTTATATTTGGAAATATAGTCCTAGCCATTTCAAACTAATTAACAAATTGGACACACATTTTTTATAACACTCGCAATGTTTTTTAAATTACTAAGTAGGATAAGGAAGTTGTCAATAGCAATTTCCACGGTCTCCACTAGCGATTTGTAGACTTTCAATAATAAGTAGGTACTCCAGTGAGGAATGCTAATTATTGTGATGGTCGGTACAAGTTTCCTTAAGGGTAATTTTGGATTCATTATTCACTTTGGAAGCCCCAAAGGAGGAGTCTATATTAGATGGGATAATCTGAAGTTAGTTGGTGGTATACACTTAGACATAAAATAATGGTAGGTTCTCTAAAGAGGAATGATATTATTTTTTAGGACCAAACTATCGGCTATTTAATATAATTTGACATAATCTATGTCTAAATAATAAATTAAAATGGATGGAGTGCCAACTTTTTTTTTGGAAAGTAGATTCTCTAAAGAGGAATAGTATTCTAATGCTAATTTGGTTGCCATTGAATTCTTTTAAAATTAGGGAACCTCTTTTGTGGACAAAGAAATGGATTTTTGCTTCTTTCTCAACTAAGAGACTAGAGCACTCGCAAAGTAAAAGCATCCACATGAGGTGCTTCTACAATTATAGGCATCCCCGGCCTAATAAACATCCGTATAAGCAAACAAATGGTCACATGTATCAAAAGCGTACCAAATATTATAGGAAAGAGTGTCACTCACGTATCTAATGATATGTTTAAGTGCAAGTAAGTGTGACTCTTTTAGAGATGCATGGTAACACTCACCAACTACAATGCTAAAGTCAATGTAGGGATGATAAGACTACCTATTATTCTCTAGAAGAGTTTGTTCTACGTCATGGCCTAAAATTTATTTGCCAAGCTTAGTCGAGGGACTCATGGGTGTAGATGAGTTTTAACCGAAGTCTAACACGAACTTCATCACTAGGGCCCTAGAATATTTTGATTAATATATGAATATACCATCTTAAAGTTGATGCACTTGAAAAACTTAGAATAACATGTTCACAAACCATGCGCATCTCAAACTAACTGTTCATCTCATCCTTAAAAGTGTGATCATATTGGGAACATGTGGAACTAAATAAAATTATGCCCACATAGACTTGGGTAACCAAGACAGAACAACTCTTTCCCCTCACAAATAACATCTTATCCACTCCCACTCTCTTAAATCCACAATCTAGGAGATGAGAATTTATCATTTCGTACCAAGCACAGGGTGTTTTCCTCGGACTATGTAAGGCACTTAAGATAAAAAGTGTGTCCCGAGTGCTGTGAGTTCCACACCCCTTTGGTTGTTCCACATAAACTTCCTCCTATAGAATACCATTAAGGTAGTAACTCTTGACATCCATTTGGTATAAGTCAAACTGTAAATGACATGCTAATGCGAGCAGTAAGGTGACGGAGTCAAGCCTATCAACAAGAGTGAATGTCTCATCAAATTCCAAGCCCTTAATCTCTGTGTACCATTTCTTGTCCAACCTAGCCTTATTGAGAACTATTGTACCATTATGATCCAATTTATATACGTATATTCACTTGGTACATATCACATTAGTCTCGTTAGGTCATGGTACTAACTCTATGGCATTGTTCTTTCAAAACTGAAGCAACTCATTTTGCGTAATACATATTCAATGCTCACCTTTGCATGATTTTTAACATTCTTGGGACCTACTAATAAGGTGTAGAAAAGGTATGTACCTACATTCTTCGGTTGAGCGCAAGTATTGACACCTAGTGTGGGATCACCAAATATATCAGAAGGATCATATCTCTTTCGATCCTTCAAATCAAGAGTGAGGTCCACTCGGGGTAGTGTGGGGAATAATGAGATCATCACCAGGGGTGTATCATTATCGCACTCGAGATTAGGATCAATAAATATATCCGGCTCATTATCTCTAATCATAACCTTTATCGATTCTATAACCTTAGAGATTTTAAGTTTAAACACCTTATATCCCCGCATCACTTTCAGAGTCAAACTTTCTTATGCACTCTCTATTTTTAAAGATATAACAAGGACTCCAAAAAATTCAAATATGATAGGTTTGGTTTCTTCCCTATCGACAATCATATGGACTGTGTAGTGTGTGGATGAAGATATATCCCAATCACTATATGGTATGAGATATTAAGAGAATCTCCCTAAAAACATCTTTGCACATTTCTTCCAAAAAGTAAGGATCTAGACATTTGTTTAGTTGATCGATTCTTCCTCTCAGCAATCCCATTTTGTTAAGGAGTACAAACGATAAAAAACTCATGTTTTATTCCCACTTATATCCACTCTGGATAATTCAAATCCAGTGTCATTATCATTACGCATTGAATTAGTAGTGATATCATTTTCGTTTTGTAGGGTACAACACTTGGTTGTTAGAAAGTCAATCGCATCAAACTTTTCTCTAAGAAACCTAAAAATGGAGCATCTCAAAAGTCATCGATCAACACTAGGATAGAATTCTTACCACCAATGCTCTCCGTACGTGTAGGAACCATAAGAGCTACGTGTATCCACCCTAATATACGAGAGGTGGTAATGGTATTTCACTTTCGATGGGGACTCTTGACTCGTTTCTTTGTTGTCAAGGATCACAAGATAAGGAAGTAGGTTTCCCAAGAGATAATAATCCATGAACAAAGTCTTTATTCAGTAATCTCTCAAGATCTCTAAACTTAACATGACCTAGTCATTGATTCCAAAGGTCCATAGAGGAGACCTTAGAGTTGTTGAAAATAAAGGAGGGCTTGGGAATGATCTCATATCAATTATCATTGGTCCTCACACCTTGTAATAATTGTTCACCGGATTAATCATTAACGTTACAATCAGACCGGTCAGACTTTACCCTAAAGTTTGCATAAAAAATTTAGCTTATGATAATTAAGTTCTCTTTTAATCTTTGACGTAAACACATTGTTTAGCTTAGGAAATACGAGTATCTCAACATAACTACGTATGAAAATGCTAGACCTACTCATATATCGAAAAGTGAGTTTGCCTTCTTTTCAATCCACAAGTTGGGTAAAATATGGCTTACCACTGGTTATGTGCCTATAGTAACCACTATCAAAATACCATTAAGAAGTATCTCGAACCTTGATAACCGCATGAACAATAAGGGATTTGTCATCATTTTTAGGTACCCAAGCGGAGGTAACCTTTTGTTTACCCTTGTCATTGTTTTATCTTGTCATGACGTTAGAAGCATTCTCAAAAGATGTGTACATCCTTTGGAATTATTCCTTTAATATTTTAGAAGTCATTAATAGGAACTCAACTTTCTCTCTAAGACTGGCAAAGTCACTATAGTGGTGCACGAGAGTATGTGTACGAGGATCTTTGCCTAACTCGTAGCCAAATTTCCTAAGGTGACATATTCCTTTTCAATGGGTACAAATATGCACTTGTTTGGGTCTACCTTGGTTAGAAAATTTAATTTGAACTCTATTTGGTGGGTTAGGTCAAGGCCCATATGAATCCACTAAAAAATCGGGAACCGATTTAGGTGAGGCATTATAATTGGATGTACCATTTTAAGTTTTCACTTGCCTCTCTATAAAACATAATATGGGGCCAAAGAACATTTTTATAACCTTCTTCAATGTGTACTCTATAGTAACCTTGACTTCTTGGGCAAGATTAAGATATTTATAGAGTTGGGATACACAGGCTTCAAGTTCCTCATGTGTCTCCCATGAAGTTTGAAGATTGCTCGTAAGACTATCCACTTTGTTGGTCAAGTCACTATTTTCTATCTCCACCAAAACTACTTTCTCACTTAAAGAAATTCTCATAGAGTTCTTGCTCGCTCTTAACTTATTCAATTCCTTCTCTAGCAATAATACCCTAAGCTCCGAATTTTTATTTTTCTTTTTAGTCTTAATTGACATTGCATAAATATCAACATAGGCATGTTGGAGGACATACTCTCTATCACTAAAAACACCATCTCTCACACTCTCTTTGGAATGGTTCGACTCACTATCAAGGTAATAATGTTTAGAAATATCCTCATCGGCGTTAGATGAACTTGATGTGATAACATGACTAGTCATGAATGCAGTGAATTACGTCCATATAGTAATTCAAACCCAAAATCCACTGACTCGACATCAGTATCACTAAGAGTGGCATTAGAGGAATCTTTTCCTTTTTTCTATCTACTCAGCTATGTAGAATACTATTGGGATTTGTGACCCTTACCCTCCCACTAATAGCATCTCCACGTGTCATGTTTCTTAGGGTATTCTCCTCTCACTTTCTCAAAAAAATTCTGGCCCCATTTAAATTTTTTGTCTTTCTCAAAGAAGTTTTTTGATTTCTTAGCTGCATAATTTTTTTAAACTATTTCACAAATAAGGTTAGATCATCAACATTAAAATAAAATTTAGAGTGAACAATCTCCTTTTTTCCCCTTATATTGGCCTCTTAAATCAATCCATTTTTTCATTTTTCTATTTAATAGTGGGCAATATGATAATTTAATAAGTTTAAAGGTCTCCTGCGAGTTCTTCTAATCTAAGAGTATTTAAATTTCCATCAAATTAAGGGTTGGTACATTAGCATTAAAGAGGGAGGGAAGAGATCTCTAAATATTTTTAACTACCCTCGCCTTAAGAATTCTCTCACTCAAATTAAAACTAGAGTTGACAATATCAAATAATCGTGCATAGAATTCATCAAATGTTTCAGTATCTAGCATGCTAATAGTTTCAAACTGCGTGGTGACATTTTGAAGCTTAGATACTTTCACCACATTGGTACCCTCATGAGTGAGTTAGAAGATATTCCATCATAATACAATAAAACTCATTGGGTGGACACCACTAAAAATGGCACTTAAGCTGCAGGAGTTATAGTTACACCATTTAAAATCATTTTTTGTCCAAGAAATGACATGTTTAAGAATTATGAAATTGTTATTATTCACAATGGGTGGTGTCCACCCAGTTTCAGAAACAAGACAGACACGCTCGTCAATCAATTTCAGTGCCGACCTTATTCGAGCTTTCCATTATGGATAATTGGTCCGATTATAGACGTGTGCCTTATTGTACGAGTTATCCATTTAATTTCTTGGATTCATATATGCAAACTGTAAAAACCTTCTCAGATACTAATTTGAAAATACATGTTATATGGATTCTATTTATAGTAGGTCACACACATACAAGATTAACTTTTTAGCCAAATTTTATCTTGATTTAAACTGAGTGATCATTTAATGGCAAAACCCTTTTTTCAACACTTTTAGGGACAATGCAAGAAAGACTTATGGAAAACTTAGAGCTCCACTAAGATTAACACAATAATGTCTTCAAATTTTCAACAAAATATGAGACATTGTAGCTTCGTGCATAACACGATATCAATCGATCAGCCTCGAGAAACTTATTTTCTTTCTTCTTCAATAATATACTTGCAACTCCGTAAATCATCAATAGAAAGAAACACTATGAGGGTTTAAATATGGATGCAAATGACTAAACTCAACAGATCATTGAATGGAATGTGATTTGGAAAATAAAAAGTGTTTTCCATAAACAAAGGTTGTAAGACTTTTGGGACAGGTATGAAAATTTATTTTTCGCTAAAAGTTATAAGAAAATCAATCCACAAGAGTCCTTCTTTATAGATTATACAAAAAATCAAGCCGGTGGACTTCGTTTGAAAGATAATAAGGTTTCATTCAAACGAAATCTTAGTTTTGTTCCAACGAGTTTAAGTCTCATTCAAACAAACATGATATTTTATTCTAATGACTTTTTAATGGTTAGGACTCTGCTAGGTATAAAAACCTATTTCAAGCTGGTTTAATATTACCTCCAATGAACTTCTAAAAAATTTCTAATGGAAATGGACCTTCATTCAGATGAGAAACTAATGTCATTTTAATGAAATTAGTTTCTCGTTCAAATGAGAAAAACAAAACCTGTACTTTAATAATTATAAACAAGTGTGTAAACACTTCGACAATCAATATTCATTCTAACAATAAGGTTACTATAATAATCCATATTTTTATGGCCTTTAATTATGGGATTAATTAAATTAAATTGTGATAAATTAATTTAATGTTAATCCGGATGTTAACATAAATAGTTACTAGCGTGACGAGAGTTAGTAATTATTTGGTGAAAATTATGTTGAATATTACTTAATGAGTAAAGTAATAGATGAGATTGATTTTATTAAAATTGTCGTGAGTGAATAATATGACAATTATAGAAATTAAGTCGGGACGCGCGTGTGTCGTGTCGGGACTAAATTAATGGACTGAAGAGTAAATAAATTCTAAGTCGCTTGTATAGTCATTTCGAGTGCGTCAAAGTGTCCAGAAGGGTTGAGATAGTCTGAAAAGTGTACCCGAGAGTTTAGTTTGGGTCTCGGGACGTTTTTAGGCCTATCTGACAATCGAGAGGGCATTTTGGTAATTTCCCATTTTATGCCTTAATTAAAGACGAAAATTGAGAGGTTATATTAAATTGAAAGTAGATTCCTCGAGGGTTAGAAACACTTGGGTTACAGAGAGGTTAAGGAAGGGAGAAGAAATGAGGCTTCCAAGGGGGAGAACCACCAACCCTACATCATTCTCACCAATTCCGCCACCAACGCGTAGATAAGGAAATGAGGAGCGGAATTATAACAATCATCTCCTATAATTCAGACTTTCATTCTTAAGGCAGGTATCTAACTTGATGTACTTGAGTTGATTATACATTCATGTTAGTATAGGAGATATAATTCCTTGTTCTCATGTGAATATAATGTTGTTTGAGAGATTATTATTGTAATTTAGAGTATTAATCATGTTAAGATGACTATCTTGATATATGTAGATTGTTAACCACAAAATTTGATGCCCAGTAGAAATAGAAATTTGGAAAGTAAAGGAATTCTTGAGAAAGTTAGATGAACTAGGGTTAAATGATAAATTCTTGAATTAATCCATTTGATGACGGTTGTTAAGGAATTAATGATTGTTTTACGTTAGAAATCATCCATATTGTTTTATATAACGTTCATCATGTTTGGTTCCGAGTTTGGGACATGTTAATGGAGGTTTGAGGATTTAAATTGAAAGAAACCCGTAGGGTTGATATGCAAAATTCTAGGCAAAAACTGCTCGATCAATCGATCGACTGGATCGATCGACCATTCCTATCGATCAATCGACTCCTCCTGGAAATTGATTCATGTTTCCTTTTTAATATTTAATCCAAACTCAAGGTATAAGAACCTTAAGGCATAATTTAAACACTATGATGGGACTTGGGAAGGACCAGTAGGGTTATAGATAAGGTTCGGGTAATAGATTCTGATATGAGATATAGCCGTGGGGTCATGAGGGTATAGGATGCAGAGAAGATCGTGTGTATGATAAAAAAAAATTATTGGAGTTGAGAATAACTTAGACCAGTAGGGTAGAGAGTGTACATCTACTGATTTTGAACTTATTAAGATGAAACACTTCGAGAGACGAGAAGAATGTAAGAACTTGTGGTAATTGAGAAATTAAAAGAATGAATTAATTATACATAGAACTCGGGCACTATGTGCCACGTATGGTTAGAATATGTTGTGGGTCATGGGCGTACCTAGTTGAATAATGTGAATATATATATGAGTGCATAAAGATATATAGTATGTGAATATATATGTGTGTAATCATACACGCGCTACTTGCTATCACGGAGGTTTCTGCACCGGGACAGTCTTATCTCGATTGAACCTTTATGGGGGTATTGACTTGTACCCAAGAACAAAGTATCCTTGGTACAGGCTATCTATGAATGATAGTCAAACGGTTCTAAGAGACGTGAGGGTATGTGCTGACCTCTTAGTGAATGGGAACTATGCTTCGCCTCCAATATGTATATTTTGTGTTAATACAGTTCGAGAGTGGATCCAAATTAGTATTTCCTTTATTTTTATAAGAGGTACAGGGACTTGATAGTAGAGTATACCAACACCGTAGATTTTATGTGGGGTGATATATTGTATATATATTATGGGTGATAAATATATGTACTTGGGATTCATCTACTATGCCTGTAAGTAGATAAAAAATTGAACATTTGATATTAAATAAATTAAATGTTTGAGAACCTAAGGCGGTATTGAGACATACATAACTGGATTGATAAATTCATAAGAAAAGTTGTCTTATATAATTCATAGTCATACGTTCACGTGTTGATGAAAGGAGAATTGTGTTAGACTAGTGATTTGGGCTAACTTTATATGGGTCCATTCAGTAGTACGTTAGGCATGCACATTAGTTGAGAGGTGAGAATTAAGTGAGTGTCGAGGTACTAACATGATTGTAAAATCAACTGGTGAGCATTTTATATACTTGCTAAACTATTTTAAAGCTATTTACACTCGAGATCTGACCCATTTCCTGTTATCTCTTCTTTCTCTTGTGTGTGTGTGTGTGTGTGTGTGTGTGTGTGTGTGTGTATATATATATATATATATATATATATATATATATATATATATATAGTGCCCAGCCATGGGGGGCATCAGGCTTAGCTTTGGACTGTTGATGTGTTGCAGGTAGTGTGGGAGTTGTAGGTCTTTGCATGTAGACGACTTCATCCTTATCATCTCAGTCTTCTATTTAGTCATTATTAGATAGGGTATGTGTCTCCCCTTTCCAGTTTCCATTTAGCTCAGAGAGATTTGTATTCTTTATTTATTTTAGTATTCTGTTTTAGTTAGGATTACTTTTAAATATTACATTGTCCTTCAATTTGAAATATTTTATCTGGAATGATTAATCTAGTCTGTTTATTCCACTTGAATGGTTTGGTATTATATATAATTAACTGTGTTCATAAAATGGTGTGTGTATATAGATTCATAACAATGGAACTTAATCTATAATATTAAATGTTTTAACACTTAGCTTAATTATTTATTAGGTGATAAATAAAGAACAATTGTTTTTCGACAGTGATGCTAAGAATGAACCAACCGGACACCTTGATTTAATTTAATAAAGGACTAATCACCCGGTATTTAATTAGGTAGAGTGTCACAGTTACCTCCTTAGACAAAGTCTCATTTGTGTAATAAAAGTGTGTGTTAGACCTCCCTCGAGCCTAGACAAAATTATAATAACATTCCCTGCTCGAAAATTGCGATCATAGAAACCCACCTCCAGTAGTCGATATAATCATAAGACATATAACTACTACTAAAAGATAAATAGTGGGAATTATAAGACCACATGTCTAAACCAAAAAATCAATTGATACTCAAGCTGACTAAAAGCGGTCAAGTCACTACTATCACGACGTAATAAACCTCTATTTGTTGGGATATCCACATGTAAAAAAAGTGCAATGATAATATATATATATATATATATATATATATATATATATATATATATATATATATATATATATTGTAATTGTAGTAATCACACTACTAACAAAGAATGATAACTCATCATTTTTTAAGTCAGTCTAATGGACGTGAGTCATATATATAATTATACATGTCCTCTGGTGGTATTATAAGTAACAAAAATTATTGTATGGAATCTACTAACTATGTGGTATCACTCATCATTAGTGTAATATCTTCTTATAAATGAACTATCTAAATGACATCTCTACCAGTGGCCCTCTTGAACTTACTTCTACCGTCATTACTTCTTAAATTTATCTAGTTCTACCTATTCTCATTAGTCGTGACTTCACTGATCACAATTTACTTGGCACTTCTTACATAACATCTTATATTGTCTACAATTAGAACCCCACGGGGTCTACTCCCCATATTTGGTTCCTTTTTCTCTTGAGGTGTACCCTACTCGGGTTGACACTACAGTATATCTAATCATTTGGGACATTTTTAGTATCAGTCTCCGCCATCTTATGAATTTCATCCTTTCAATAGTTTTGGTGGCCCTACTGATGTATGAAGGTAACTCCCACTATTTGAACGTAGGGGTGAATAAAAGTTTACCCAATAAAACTTATCTAACCGTTCACGTAAGGCCTATGATAACTCAAAACAAAATCTTCTCACAACAAAGTGGATAAAGCGTAAATTATTTTTCAGTTTCTTATCAGTCGCTTCCTGTGTAGAGAGAAAAGAATGGTTGAACCCCTTCCAAGACAGACTATCATGTGGTCGCACAGATGATGTCTTCAAAAACATACTTCTGATTTCTTATAGTTATTAAAAACATTTATCCTCGATCCATACGTCTTGCACTTTCTAATGGCCCAAAAGTCTCTAACTTCTGAACGAAGTCAACGTTATGCGTGGGACGTCACACAAAGGAAATCCAAACAAGGAACCCTCATGATACACTCAGTTTTCTTTGAAACCTTCATCTAGAATAGTGGCATGAAACTTTCTTAATAAGTTGTTATTATTTAGAGTAAACATTTTAAGAAATAAAACTCGAATGTAAATGTAACTCAAAAAAGCGACGGATGCACTGGTGACCCATAGGACACTAGAACTTGGAATGCTCTGATACTAACTGAGACCCTCTATAAAATTTTATAAGCGATTGATCGAGTCTATTACAAACTCACAAAAATCAAATAATTGAATATCATTCAAAGCATAACGGTAATAAAACTTAATGCATAAAATGAAGAATCGAAACATACCAGAAGTGAACTATATAACTCTGATATCCAGCTAACCAACAGTACTACTACCATCGTGAAACTGCTATTGTATCAACTTAAATCCAACCACTGAAATGATCTTGGGGGGAGATAACTCAATTTCCTATGTCCTAAATTTTTTTATATGAGATGCTAATAGGAAGTATAAGTAGTGTAACAATACAATTTATATTGGGTTGAAACACAACTACACATCTTCTTCACATATTTTAGTTGCATTTAATTTATTCCCACCCAACATTCCTAGATATCATATAAGTTTAATCCCAAACCCAAACATATATGATTATTGTCTAATATTGCATTTTATTACCCATATTTTATAATCATTTGGTTCATAATCTTAAATATTAATGGTTAATCATTTGTGCAAGGTCTATTTGATTATTTATAGGGTTTACAATGCTAATGGTGAACTCTGAAAGCGATCAAATCAAGAAACATTCACACACGCACCTTCAGGAGAAAAATAGTAATTTCTTTTTACCAGATTTGGACTTAGAGTTTTCAAAAAAGTTTTTCGTCTGGAATCAATGGATATATGAGAGAAAATGAGTCTTAAATCCTCTTTTTAATGAAGAAGTTATGATCATTAAATATTAGGACTCGAATGAAAGTCAAAAGTTAAAGTCCCAGGTCAAACCGAAGTCAGTCCTTTTGATTCGAATACTGTGGGGAAAGTGATGGCCCGAAAAAAAGGGTGATGTTGGTTCAAACAGTGCATCGATCCAAGATTATATGAAGAAGATATGAATTTTTGTAATTAATTTGTAATTAATAAAACTTGGGAAGAAAAGAGGGGTTATATATTTGTTGTTTCTCTACAGTTAATGTACATTTGTTTGGCTCAATGGTAGGGGGACATTACTCTAGGGGAGACAATTTGGAAGCACATATATGATTGACCTATTCGGAGTTTGTACCATATAGGTTTTTCATCTATTTTGGATATTACGACAAAATATTTATAGCGTTGAGATCCTTCAAATGTTACTCTACGGTTCAAGATTGGCGATTACTTCAACTGGAAACTCTAAACTTCCTTCCCTATCTATATTGGTCTCCAAAGGTATAAAAAATCCAAACTATAGGACACATTGCATTAAATGCATCATATGTGTTTAAAAAAAATTGAAAATTTTAAAGCATTTTAAATCAATTTTTATCATTTAAATAAACAATTGTAAAAAATGCTTTAAAACTTTTGTGGAGGAAAATTTAAATTCTTCCAATTGGGAATCGTTTATGAATGGGCGTGTGTTGTGAAACACATGTATGCTAGCTATTATCACATTATTCGTTGGTATTGTGTTTCTCCACAGTCACAAACTCAAGACATGCACTACACTATTGGATTTAATCTTATCAACGGATGCTGGTTAGACTTGAGTGATCTGTGTGCCATAATTTTTAATTAATGATGTGTTATTACTTTTATGGTTATAGACAATTAAGCATACTAGAGATGCTTCATTATTGATTGTTAGATTTAAGTTTAGCTGGTAGAATCCACTTTAGTTGTTCATCTCAACATTTTTTCTTTTTCATCCCTTTAAACCCTCTTCGTCTCAACATTTTCAATTTTTTTTATCATTTCTAGAGAGTGAATGAAGAGAGAGAGAGTGTGGATAGGTGTTAATTTTGAGAGATAACTGAGTGAAAACTTTCGTTAAAGAAACTCTCTGAAATATTTTTTTACTAAATGTTATTCTGTTAAACATTCTTTTGAAAATCAGAGATAGAATTTCATCAAATGTTATGAGATTTGAGAGTTTTGAGTTTAGATCCTATGAAAACTCCTCCATGTCTGTTTCTCCTCTAAAACATCCCACACAGTTATTAGAAACTTAATTTTTCACATAAAATCAAATATCTAACATACGTGGTACATTTTACACACTGTTACATTAGATTTGCTTATATATATTAGTTACAGTTTCTTTTTACAAACTCCTTTCTAAGAAAAACTATTGTTTTATGTTGCATTTCTGTATGTATTTCAAAATAATTTTAGATCCATAAACTTACTAGTTCTTAAACCTAAAATATTAAAAAACCATTGATACTAAGATCATGTTTATTTTAAAACTCCCGACGTGTGAATTTTGTTCTTCATGTATATAATTTTTAAATTTGTTTTTTAATAGATCTGGCCAGATCTTATATTCTTGAAGTGTCATATTATATGTTTTAGATCTAATCATTTAAAATATGTGTGTAATTTGTAGGACTGGTTGTATTAAGTGTGTGTGTGCGTTCATGCATGATCATATAGAGTTTAGATCACACCATTATCCATATCACATACAACTCTATTAGAAAAGCATGGTTTTTTTTGGAGAAGTAGGTTCTTGAGTCGACGTAAAAACAAACTAAGGACTGAAGGTTTCAAGACAATTATGGATCAGATAAAATTACCTTAAGAGGTGGAGCTCTGGCATTTATGTATATTTTTCTTTCGAATTTTTTATCCTATTTTACATCCATATAATATTCAATTGATTCCATTTTAGTATATGTTTGGTTTGTGGTGTAGAGGTTACCGCGGATATTTCCCCAACCTTTGGGGTTTTACCATATTAAAAATATGTGTGTAAACATTTTGTGAATGCTTCTTAATTTTTGTAATTATCTCCTGCTAAATAACGTTAATTGGGATATCTAAAACCTTCACTTCCTGTTACCAAGAATTTAAAATATTATGTTTATCTAATCTTTGCGATGTAACACATCATATGTAAAATCTTTTTAAAAAAAATAAGAGTTTATCCAAAGAGTTTATTTATATTCCCAATCATACCTTTAACTTTGTTAAACATCTTGATTGAGTTATTTCAAGTGGTATGATAGTGGTTTAAAAACAATTGATCATGCAACTCTTGAAACTATTTCTATACTTTAAAATGGATGAGAAATTTAAGACTCTTGGTAACCACTCCAAAACCCCTGTGTTTGGTGAACATAATTTTCCCTACTAGAAAGTAAGGATGATCGCATTTATTCAAGGAACTTTGGGTGATGAAGTCTGGGAGACTAATGAAAATGGATACTCACACCCCTCTAAACCTTTAACTGAAGGTAGGACCCTAAGGGTTAAGAAAATGCTTAGTGAGTTTATAAAAGAATAGAAACAATTGTCTCTATGCAATAATAAGTGTAAAAAGTGTATATTGATGTTTGTAAATTAACACGAATTCAAGAAAATATCCATTTGTACTATATCTGAATAATCCTAGGGCACCCTTGTCACTACCCATGATGGCTTTAAGGCTGGGAAAAGTTAAATGCTTGTGCAACAGTACAACACCCTTATGATGGATGATAGAGAGACCTTTGATGACTTCTAAATTAATTTCACATAGATTATTATTAATTTAATGTTAATGGTATGATTTATGATAGAAAGGAAATTGTGGTGAAAATACTTGGATCTTTGTGTGATATATTTGATAACAAGTGTTATGCTATAGAGGAAATGGATTATCCAAACCTGACTCTAGATTAGTTAAGTAGAAAATTAAGAATTGTAGAAATGGAGTCAGAGAATAAGAAAAATATGACTTCTACTGTTAAAAGATGCTCTAGATCTAATCTAGTTTTTTTCTTCTCAAATGATAGTACCTAAATTAAATTTTCCTTATTATGACTTAATTTTAGATGAGTACTATAATCTTGAAAGTATTGGTAAGCCGATAGCCCTCATGAGCAAACATTTCAAAAAGATTATAAAGCTTAGGAATCCTATGGGAAATAAATAAGGGAAGGTTGGTTATGAAAACATTCAATCTCCTAAACGCCATGACTGTAATAGTGACAGATAGACCTTCAATAACAATTAGAGACACAAGAATGACTTAAGTAATATTGAATATCACAAATATGGTAACATGGGTCATTATGTTAATCAATGCAAATCTAAGATTATGACTACCCCTAATGCCCATGCGTGTAAGACTTATGACGACTCTAGTGACTCAGATGATGAGACTCAGTCATCTAAAATACATGTATCATGCATTTTCTTTTACTCTAAAAGTATTTACTCTAATAATAAATAATGTTTACCTATTGATGTTGTTATTGATTCTGTAACTGTTCTCTATTCGAATGAACTATCTAATGCTGATGGTGTTAACACTTTTGATGAGTCTAGCATTTGCGTGAATCAAATTGAAAATAAGTGTGATGAATTGAATAGGTGTGTATGTATTTCAAACTTGAAATTGAATTGTTAGGAAATAATGCACACACTTCACCTAGTGAGTCAAATGATGATGACTTCCCTGATATTCAAGAATTGTATTCTAAGACTTCGAAGAAGAGTTCCAAACATGAGAAAATGTTTAGACAGTGGATCGAATGTATTGAGAATATATGTAAGACTATTATGCATAATGTTGAGGAATATACTAGTCAATGCGTGGCTCATGAGATTGAAACTAAAAAACTTTCTTTAAAAATCAATGAACTTTCTGAGGAAAAAACTACTTTAGATGAAAGATAGAAGTCTACTTGGGTAGAACTAGAGAGAATCCAAACTAAAAGTCTCAATTATTTTCAAGAAATGCCTTCATTTTGATACCAATGCGACAGCATATGATAAAATAATCAGTTCTAGCGAAATAAACTCAGAGGATAAAAGTGGGATACGATTTGACAAAAACCTAATGAAGCAGAGGCTCTTATTCAAAAAAATTTCTAACTATATTTGCTTTTTCTAGGATTTAACCTAAAATATTAGGTCAAGAATTTGAAAATTCTCAAAAAAAAATTTGAAAAACAATTCTCAAAAGACACTTAAGCAATATCATCCCGAGCAGATGCTTGATAAAAAGGCAAAGTATGTTTACCCCTCCCCCCCCCCCCCCCCCTCCCCCCAGTCCTATTAGTGAATTTGGGAAAAACTCAAAATTTATTATAATCGGACCTCATTTTCAAAATTCATCTACACCCATTTTCAAAGGTTTAAAAGATAAATTCAAGCCAACCTCACATCTATACTGTAGTTGTTGCAATGTTTATGGTAACTCTCTTACCAAGTGTTTTCAAAAACATCTATATATTCCAGTCAGCAATAACTTTAGCTATTCTAGGAAGAGATAAAATACCTGAGAGAGACTAATAAAATCTCTAAATTTAGAAAGAAAAGAAAGATATTTCACACTAGAACAAAGTTATTAAGGAGAAGCCCCAAACCTTTTATAACTAAAAATCCCAAAAACGCATTAAAATCACAGCCATGTGGGTTAGAAAAGATGACCAGTTACCCCAATTAAGGTAAAATGTTGTTATAACTGCCTTTAATGCTGAACGAACCTCCGTTGGATGGTACCTTCATTCTTGGAATTCGAAACACATTACCCGGGATAAGTCAAATCAAACAAATATGACTGACTTCTTAGGAGGTAATCTCTTATTTGGTGACAGAGTCTCATCTAAGATCATTGGTAAAGGAATGCTTCAAGAAGATGGTCTTCACATCATGAATAACGTCCTGTTAGTGAAAGGTTTAAAAGTCAATCTGCTGAGTATATCTCAATTTTGTGACCTTGATCACACAGTTACCTTTTCTAAAACTGATTGTAAAATTTTGAACAAAAATGGTAACTACATTCTTATGGGAAATAGAACTCCAGGTAACTACTACACAGTTATTACTAGTAATGAGTTATTTAAGATAACAAGGTTAGATGAATCTGATCTATAACATAATAGATTGGGTCACACTAATATGGATAATCTACGCAGATGGAGCTCCCAATAATTTTTATATGTTTAACAAAAATAAAGATTCCTTAAAATATTATTTGTGGTCCCTACCATTTGGGAAAGATAAGTAAAGCTCCTCAGAAGAAAGTTAAGGATATATGACTTCAAAGCATATAGAACTTAACCATATGGACCTTATGGGTCCTTCCCGAGCTGTGAACCTTTGTGGTAGTAGATGACTTTAAATAATATACTTTTGAAAATGGAAAATGGAAAGGATACCTAAGTATCACGTATTAAAAGTGACAGAGGTGGAGAATTAAAGGAGTCTAAAGTAGTATAATACTGTTTTGGTAATAGATGTGAGCATGAGTTCAGTGCTCTGGTATTTCTAAGAGGAAAAATTGAATAATCCAAGAGATGGCATGGGTTATGTTAAACGCTAAAGGGATGCCAAAATACTTTTGGGTTGAAGCATTTTAGATAGCTTGTCACATAGTTAACCCTGTATACCTTAGAAAACTATCAAAGAGACTTCATATGAACTATGTTACATCAAATAACAAATTTTGAAATAGTTTAGAACCTTTGGGAGTGTCCACAAAGAACACTGATTAGGCATAAATATATTATATTTATGCCCTTAATTTCATTATTTTTACGGTCTCGTACAGTGAATTTAGCCTAAATTTATCCCATATTCATTCTACTAACCCTTTTAGGAGAGTATTTCGTGTTTTGGGTATTTCTCTCTTATTTTACAAGTATTGCGTTCAAGTGTATGCGAGACAAAAGCCTAGATGGTGAAAGAGTCAAAAGAAAGGGAATTCAAGGGAATTTTTATAATTTTCCAACCAAATACCAGAGGAGGAGTAATAGGAAATTTGAAGAGATTGAAGTCATGAGAACATTGGACGAAACAGCACCCCAATCCGAGCAGTGATGAAGAAGTTATGAGCAATTGAATTTGAGATGAAAATCCAGGGGGTACAAGGGGTAAATATTAAGATAATCGACCAAAAGAAAGCATTTGGACAGAAGACCAAGGTAAATCGGTTCACAAGGAGAATGGGTTCGGGTTGGCTATTAGTAATGGTCTAGAACTGTGACAAATATTGTCACGGTTCTGGACCATAACCAATCCTGAAGCGGGATTTTTAGTTTGGACTTATCTTTTAGCCAAAAGAGTTTTTGAGTTTCGAAACTCTTCTAAATGACTTTTAATCTATATATCTAACCATTAGGGTTCATTTAACATGGTTTTAATTCATTGTAAAGCTAATAATCAAGGAGGAACATCTGGGAGATTATTTTACATGTTTTGCATCATCAATTCAATACAAGATCATATCATATTTCTAGCTTTTCTTCTTCTTGCTTAGTTATGTTCTTCAATCTTGTTAACCTTAATTCCATGCACCTTCACTATTATGTCATTATGTTTACATGATTTTCAATGGATTCCTTCTTAGTTAATAAAATTATGTTAGATTCATAGAGATTAGGGGAACATGAACCCAACTTAGGTTTTTAAACATTAGATATAAAATTCGATGTGGTTGTTTGTCTAATTGTTAAGGTTTGATATTTTTATCGAAAATAATATTGTAGATCTCTTAACTCAGTTTATCATGGGCAACCAAAGTGTTTGAGAATGTGATATATGTGTCAATAATTCTTTCATTCACTTTAATTAATTTGTTAACTAAATTAATGTGCGGATTAAGACCCTCCTTCGGATTAGTTAATGTTCTTCTTCTAATTAAATAATAGTCGTGAAGAATTTTATATTTACCGAAAATACCTATGGTTCGTGTTATTGGATACTGATTTCCTAAATAGTTTTCATAAAATCAAAATTTCAGTTTCATGTTTTCGTAAAATTAAAT
Organism: Sambucus nigra; assembly: GCA_949130495.1. Lineage (NCBI taxonomy): Eukaryota > Viridiplantae > Streptophyta > Magnoliopsida > Dipsacales > Adoxaceae > Sambucus > Sambucus nigra. The sequence continues at coordinate 47,471,219 of OX422211.1, forward strand.
TGCACTTTTTAGTTAAATTTCTTTAGTTAAAAAGAGATATTCCCAAAAATCATCACTTTTTTTCTTTTTTTCAAGAGTCGATACCTAGGTTTTAGAAGCCTACCTTGTAGTTGTTATCATGATTTTTTGTCCAAATCCCTGAGGATTCGACCCCGACTTACTGGATTATTATTTGAGCGACCGACTTGCATGTGAGCTATAGGTATACACATAGCACACACAATCTGTGTCGCATCAAGTTTTTGGCGTCGTTGGTGGGGATTAGGTAGACACACTGGGTTAGGTCGAATTAATCTAAGAATTCGATTCTAATTCTTCAAAAGAAAAAAAAATCATAAATCCCAAAAATTCAAAAAAAATCAATATCAAAAGATCCAAAAATATAAAAAAATCACCAAAGTAAAAATACAAATATTTTTTTTAATGGAAGGGGGAAAGGCCCCCCCCCCCCCCCCCCCCCCCCCCACATATTATTCAAAACTAATTATGGAACAACCCCATCACAGTAGCTTACAAGAAAATGAAATCTTAACATAAATAAGTCTTTTAATATACAAATCACTTATAAAAGATCTACCACAAAAAAAATTAACATAAACAAAAAACTATCAAGACCTTTTTCTAAAAGATGGAAGTCTTAAGTTATCAATTATGATCATACCTTTAAGATTCTTAGGGAAATCATCCACTTCATGGGATAATAAAAAAATTGTCATTTAAAGCACCAAAATTAGTTAAATAATCTACAGGACAATTAGCTTCTCTGAAAATATTCGCAAAAGATATTGAAAGATCTTCTAAAATAGTCATAATCTCCTCCACCACATCTATGATATTCCAAGGTCACTTGTATCTTTTTCTTAAGATCTCTATGAGGAATTTAGAATATGATTCAACAATAAGAGGATAATATTTAAAATCCATGAGTACTTCAATCCTTAAATGAAACATACTAAGCCCAATTCAAATCTTTTGCCTATAGTCTAACTCCCTCCTTTTAGTACTAACACTCCAAACACTCCAATTTTCTAGGTACCACTTCTTACACCGAGTAGTCGCACAATAGTTGAATGTATGGGATCTCCAATGAGGAAAGATTTCTATTAGAGTGAGTACGATGTCTGATACCTCTTATACCTCGGGCGAACCGTCGCTCTGGGATGCATTATGTTTCTGTATAATGAGGGGTAATTCCACTTTAGGAGTGGAATGATCCAAATCCTCCCATCTTTTCACGGTATGGAATCAAAGAAGCCCTATCTCCACATTAGAGAGTTCGAGGAGATGTATGAAATGTTTAAAAATCAAGAGCCTAAAGATTTTCCCTTTTTCACTTATGGATAAGGCCAAGACTCGACTTTTATCACTAACACCGAACTCGATAGCTATGTGGAGAGACATGAAAGCTAAATTTCTCCAGAAGATCTTTCTCGCATATAAGACCAACTCTATTAGGGCTCAAATTCGGACTTTTAAGTGAAATGATAGCTAGACTTTCGATATATGTTGGTAGAGGTTCAAAGAGTTAGTCAATATGTCCGCACATCATGGCTTGGAGAAGTGGTGACTCATCTCTTAATTCCATCATGGGTGCAACCTAAGCTAAAAAAAATTCATTGAAACTATGTGCTTGAGAGAATTCTTCGGGTTAGATGCGGAGGACCACTTTAAGTATGTCACCGAGACTACTCAAGAGCGGGACATATTGGATCTGAACGCCCAACCCAAAGATAAAATCCCATCCAGAGCTCCTTTCGCGTTTGGACTTTACCAATTGGAGAAGGAAGCTGACTTGAGGCTCCAAATTAATTAATTAACCAAGAGGTTATAGGACGTGGTAGAAGTTAGGGGAGAGATGTATCCGGCTCATCTCGAGCAGTTAAGGAGGAGATTTGTACCATTTATGAGGAGGTACACTAAACAAAGGAATGTCCGACGATACCCATCTACAAAGTTATGCTCCAAGGGCACGTTAAGGCGCTGGGAGCCTTTAAGGCAAATTTTGATGCCCCTCGTGGTAATTCTTGTAATCCCTAGTGGATAAACCATCCCCGTTTTATTTATGACAACCGATCACGGTGATGAGTCCGAATCCACATGTTTCCCATCAACTGCCACCACTCCCACCTTATCAATAATTACCGCATATGCAGGCGCCTCCTCCCGCACCTTATTTTATCCTACATTAGAAGAGTCTCGAGGACACTCTCACCTAATTTATTCAAATTCATTCAGTGATAAATGCCCAAAATGTTCAAAATTTCACCAACTTAAAGGCATCTCTTTCAAAGTTGTAATATTCTTGAAGCGTCCAAGATAAGGGAGAGTTTTCCTCCCAAGGCCAACGTCCTCCCCAAGGTCCAAACCGTGTCAGCTTTAATCCCAATTTAAATCAAGAGTAATGAAATGCGCTAACCACTTTATGTAATGGAAGATTTTTTTTACTTGTCACTTCCTCTACACGATGTGTAAAAAGACAAGGGGTTTTCGCTCGACAGGCAAGAGGACAAAGATTCCCCCTGGAAGAGAATGAAAAATAAGACACGATTAGTCCCGAGGTGGTAGTGAAACCACCAATAGCCGCACCATATGCTCTACCGTTGGTCCCTCCTACGAGTGAGGCCGCACATGATGACACTTTAGATTTGCGTAAAAAAGCGAAGCTTAATTTACCTTTTCTTAAGACTATCAAGCAAATTCCCACATATGCAAAGTCTCTCAAGGACTTGCACAAAATTTGAGTTCAATACTTTTGAGCGACCTCCAACCCAAGTATAAAGATCCTAATGCACCCACAATTTCGTGCATTATTGGATAGAATAAAATTGAGATAACTTTAACAGATTTAGAGGCAAGTGTCAACATTCTCCCTCACTCTATCTATAAAAAGCTTAATTTTGTAGATCTAAAGCCCACCAAAATTACTCTCCAACTTGCAAATCATTCCGTGAAGATACCTCCCGGGTTAGTTGAGGACGTGATCTTCCAAGTCAACAGTTTCTACTTCCCGATAGATTATGTCATTTGGGACACGGAGCCCTCCTCCCCATTGAGTCATCATGTTCCTATTATTCTTGGCCACCCTTTCCTAGCCATGGCTAATGCGTTTATTAACACGCGTAATGGGAAAATGTAACTCACGTTCGGGAACATGACATTCGAAATGAATATCTTAAACATCACTAAGAAAGTGGGTGATGAGGAGAATTTACACGAATTGTATCTTAGCGAGGAGGTAGTACATGAACGACTTCAGGGTAATAATTTATAGGATCCATGTGAGGTGTGTTTAGTGACGACTATGGAGAGAGGGAGAGAGAGACATAGAGTATTTAAAGATTGAGCAAGAGAGATTATTTAGAGATATGAGCATAGAAGATTTTGAAAAAGAATTCAGGCTAGTGGATGAGAACCTCACTATTGAAGTCCAATCATTATTGGACTATTTTTGTCACTTAGATGAAAGCAACGGAAATATAGGATAGATAAATTTGTTCTTTGTGATTGTCAATCCATGCCCTTTGAGTTCTCTAATGTGATCGTAACATGGCTAGAGTATCGTTTGATTTGAGCCCGATCCATCCATTCTCGATTGTAAGGGAAATTTAGGCTTAGCGTATCTTTCGAATCGGTATGATATCTCTCCAAGTCTGAACAACTATGATATAAGGTGATTGGGAACCTCAATGATTTCACTCACCTCATTTATCATATGCCTCGATGTGTCCACGTTTTCTATTGGGTCGATTCCCAATTTTTTTGACTTTCGATTAAAGATGCAGGAGAGATGGAGAGGATATTATCGAGCCCTACACACAGGGTTGAGTAAGTTTTAGGAGAGAGGTCATCTCAACCTCGAAGTGTGTGGGGTTCTTTTTTTGTTGTATTTTTTATTCATGTGAGTGCATAGAGTGTTTAGGATATGTGAGCGTGTAAAGTGTTTAGGAGCGCGTTGAATGCAAATTGTATTTGAGTTATATAGTGTCTTATAGCATGTTAATATTTGTTCACTTTATATTTGAACTTTCTTTTGTCATTTACATTTTTGTCCTTTTGATTGAGGACAATGCAAAAGTGTAAGTTAGGGGGTAATAAGTGTGTCTTTTAAACTTCACAACTTTTAAAATGCCCAACAAAAAATTGAAAAATGTCAAAAATTCTAGAAAAAAAATTGAAAATTTTCAAAAAAGTCAAAAATATTTTTCTTTAAAATAATTTAAAATCTTCAAAAATGTCACTAAATTTTTGTTTAAAGCCACAATTTGTAAAAATTTAATCACTACGCCGAACTTGACGAAAAAAGAAAATTAAGAGAAAAATTGACGATTTAACGAATGATTGTAGAGATTTTTAACTCGATGAGGTTTTTGAGCCAATCATTTTTCCTCGAAAAATTTATTTATCAGAGTTAAAAGTTTACTCAATTTTTTTTTTCAGTGGATAAAAATTCATTGATGATCTCTAAATCATTGTTTGATCGGCTACAAAAAAATGAGTGAAATATTGTTTTGAAAACACGCTAAAAATGTCTTAAAATTAAATTTGTCTCGAGATGCATATAGTAATTTGATTAATAATTCGGATAAATGAAGTTAGGAAATTGTTTGTTTACCCAAAAATATTATACATAAAAAAGTCTTGGAAAAAAATTGTCCTTTTTACAATCCAATTTGAGACCAAAAATGTTATACCCTTTTCATTTGTTAGCCAATAAAACTTAATCGACTTAAAGTTGTGAAAATAAAAAATTCATCAATTTAGTCCGTCTGCTATATCAAGAGGGGCAAGAAAATAGAAAAAAAATCCTCAAACAAAAATAAAAATAATGTAAAATATAGAAAAAAATGAGGAAAAATGAAAAATAGAAGGAAAAAGAAGAAAATGAAGAGAAAATGAGAAAAATCCCGAACAATTGCCAACGGACATTGCAAGATAATTTTCTAACTCCGAAAAATCACCAAACATTCCCATTATTGCCCAAAATAACTTAACCCAAAAAGGTCCTAACCAAATCCGAATAATAAAACTAATTACCGCATGGAAAGAAAAAACACGAAAAGATAATAAGGAGATAAACGGTGCAAATAAAGTATGGCTTTTTTTTGTTTTTCAATGACCGCAATCCTTTCATGAGATTTTTCACCTAAATACTTACTTCTTTCAATTTGTGTGCGTGAACTCGTGTCCATTTTATATACTCTTAATACCACGCATACCGAGAGAAAATAGAAACAATGTGAGTGATTCATTTGTGAGTGAATTCCATGAGAAATTGAATCAAAGCAAATTTTTAGAAAGTAACATAATAATCAGTGGGTGGAAGTTAGCATCTTAATTTTTGGCTTCGCGCGCGTGCGCACACACTCACACCGAATTAATATGTATCGAATAAAAATTTGATGTGATTATTTTTCTAGAATTTAAATTGTATGATTTATAATATATTTTGATATTTTCCTTGAGTCATGAAAAACGAATTTTGTGGGTAAATTCATAGCAAATCCTCACGAGATACCGATCGTCCTACTAGGGTAACAACGGCTTATTACATACGCTAAATGCAATCGTTTTCCTGCAAAAGAGGTATATTATCCCATTAGTTGTTTTAGAGTTTCATTTAGACTCGTGTTCTTATTCTTTTACATTTTTCGGGATGAGCAACGTTCGATGTCAGGAGGATTTGATTAGCCATAAATATCTCATATTTATCCCCTTTATTTCAGTATTTTTATAGTCTCGTACAGTGAATTTAGCTCAAATTTATCCCATATATATGCTAATATTCCTTTTCGCAAGTATTTTGTGTATTCATCTCTTGTTTCAAAGGTTTTGCATGCAAGTTAATACGAGAGAAAAGCCAAAACGGTGAAAGAATAAAAAAGGAAGTTCAGGGCATTTTTGTAATTTTTTAACTGACAAACGGAGGTGGAGCCTATATGAAAGTCAAAGACATTGAAGTCATGAGAATACTGGAAGAAACAACACCCCCATCTGAGCAACACCGAAGAATATATAAGCAATGGAAGTTGAGACAAAGATCGATGGGTACAAAGTGCGAATAAGAAGAAAATTGAACAAAAACAAGGCACTTGGATAGTATCCTAGGTCAAACTGGTTCACCGGGCGAATGGGTTTGGGTTGGATATTAGTAGTGGTCTATAACCATGACAAAACTATCACAGTTCTGGACCGTGACCAATCCTGAAACGAGATTTTTAGTTTAGACTTATCTTTTAGCCAAAAAAGTTTATGAGTTTAGGGACTCTTTTAAACAACTTCTAACCTATATATTTAGTCATTAGGGTTCTATTAACATAGTTTTAATTCATTCTAAATCTACTAATCAAGGATGAACATCTAGAAAAATATTTAACATGTTTTGCATCATTAATTCAGTACAAGATCGTAACTTATTTTCTGTTTTTCTTCTTCTTCGATGATTATGTTCTTCAAACATGGTAACCTTTATTTCCATCGCATTCACTATTATTTCATTATGTTTACATTCTTGTTGATGTATTCTTGCTTAGTTAATTTAATCATGTCCGGCTAGATTCATAGAGAGTTAGGGAACACGAACCGAACCTAGGTTTTGCATGTAGATTAACTTCTGGAATTATAGTAGCCAAAAAATCATGATGTATATGTAGAGGATCATGAATTTGTATTGAGTTATTTGATGTTCTTGAAGAAAATTGGAGAAATATGGTTTTTATGATAAATACATGAGTTGATCTAAGAAAATGAATAATCCTAATGATTTGATGAATTTGGAACGTTATAAATCTTTGGTTTACGCTGTTATAACATCTGGTATGTTTACTTTAAAATATGGGATCATGTAATGAGTTTTTTAAGATAGAAAGATGGTTAAAAGTGCAAAAATTTAGGACTGTAACTGGTCGATCGATCGATCGATCGACATTCATAAGTCGGTTCGATCGATTGAGATTTATGAGTCGATTGATCGACTCCCCCTGCATTTGTGACAAAATTTCCTTTTAATGTTTAACCCAATCCCAGCTTTTAAGAATTATTGATGTGAGCTATTTGAACATATTGGGACTTAGGGAAGGTCAGTAGGGGTATATTAGAGGCCCGAAAAATATTAGTTAGCTTGGAATTAAATGGTAAACTTACAAGTGTCCAACGAGTTAGTTACGGTTGGAAATTTTGGAAAGTTTAATTTAATTCGGTTAAAGAATGGATTAGGTTTAAAGACAATGGGAGGAGGACTTTAAATTACTGAAATAACCTTAGAGACAAATAGGATATGTAGTAACCTTTTGGGATAGGGTTAAGTAGTCAGATTTATACGACGAGAGTTATCGTGCTAAATATATTACGTAGAATAATCGGGATGAAATTATACTATGTATGAGATTTGTTATATAGGGAAGAAGTACTCCTATGTTGAAATGATAATTATTTAGGTTGTGTGACTACCTAGTTGAAAACGATAAGACCCCCAATCTTAAAGTCTTACCAATAAAAAATTCAATTTCCTTTAAAGATGCGGAACAAAGATGGCTCAACTAAACAATAACATAAAATAAATTTTAATTTCTTTCAAATTAAAATTAAGCTAAACACAAAGTGACATTAAATTAAACAACAAATTAATTTTCACTTAAACAACTTAATTCAATACAAGTCCTAGAAATCCGCCTAACAAAATAATTAATCCATTTTTGCAAATTTAGGCCAAATCAAATTTTATCAAATTAAAGTAATAACTTGAAATAAATTAATTTTTACCCAAATTGAATTTGCACCAAATTAACTACACCAATTTTATCTTTTTACCTCAGCATGCACTAATGTGATATTGCAAAAGATAAAATAAGTAAACAACCACTACGCCGCGATGTACGAGGAAAAACCCACATCGGGATAAAAAACCTCGGACGGCCGTAGCCTCAATTCCACTATGTACGGTTTTACAAGTACAAGACAAAAAGACTTACAACACTCGACTTGACTCCATTCAAGACCCGACGCTTCTTCTTGTACACACCTCTGCCTAGCGAATAACCACGGAGGTCCATCACGATCTCGGAATCCACCGATCGGACTTTTTCTAGTCACCATTACCCGAACAAAGAGCCTTTCTCCAAGTGGGTATGTCACAGCAAGAAAGCTTCTTCTTTTATGGGATGTAGAAGCAAACCCAAACTCTCTTTTGTGGTAGAGATGAATCCGGTTCCAAACAAACTCTCCAAGCAAGATGTATATATATATATATATATATATATATATATATATAACACCCTGCCGCGACATGTGCTCTTCTCAGTTCGCAGGCCTTAGGTCATACAGGCCGCGGACAAACCTCACTTAGGGCGCGGCCAGAACTCACTCGGCATGATCCTTTCATGACCAGATGGCATAGGATGCGGCCCTGTCCATTATAGGCCGCAACACTCCACCATATGGTGTGCGGCACCCTCCTCATCCACAACTGCTGCAGACTTGGTATACGCCATGTGCTCAGGGCATGTGACTCAACGCATTTCCTCATAAATAGAGGACCACACCTAGAAGGTAGAGGGGATCGATTCCATACCCATCCGGGGCAGGCTCTATAATACAGATTCTCTCTACACAACCTCAACATACCTCTTGGAGACACAATCTACATCACAGCCACCTCCCGGGCTCACCGGAATCTCCAGTACTGCCATGTATTCACCCTTATTCTCATACTTGTACGCCTTTTTAGGTATGATTATATTGTACAGTGCAATGCACATAATGAGAATGGAGCAACATAGTGGATGTAGGCCCATTTTGGGGGCCGAACCACTCTATATCTTGTATTCTCTCTATTTACTTTCTTTACTTGCTTATTACACACTTGACTCTTGATTTGCTGGTAGGAGAAGGCCTCATGGACAATTTCTCGTATCATCAGATTGGCACCGTCTGTGGGAAAAGAGATATTTCAATCTTATTTCTCTACACATATGAGTTCTTAAACACCTTATTCGACCCCTGAGGGTCCTATGGATCATCTTCTCATGGGTCGGTTACTGGTTATTGGGCTCCGCTTTACATTCGCCCGCTTTAACGAGTATTTCATATTTCTGGATCTGTCTTTAGATCTTCATTTGATGACTTTGGATCTATTTTGCATACCCCTGTGATATCACTCCATCTAGATAATGCTGAAAGGCATGGTGGACTTTAGTCCCGAAAAGGTGGATGATTAGGGAAGGGTTATACTTACTCCCATTTTTGTTGCCATCTACCTATGATCTAGGGGTTATCATTGAAGTTGTGCCGTATCGCGCACCACAAGGGAATTCTCTCATCAATGGACCCTAGTAGGTTTTATTCACGTATTGAGGGAGAAAATGTCAGTTCCTGGGCTCCTGTCATGGGATCTCTTTACTGCCTAGACAGGAGTGCGGCCTATGAGTTCAACAGCATGTCCTGCCGCGACCCCTACTAGTGCGGACCTATTACAACAGTTCAAAGTAGCCGTGGGAAGGACTTAAGTGGCCTTCCGCTTGACCTTGGTGAATAACATTAAATGGCTGCGGCAGTGCACTTGTGTGCCATACTTGTCGCGGCCTACTCAGCATATCATGGAGCAGTTCATCCCCTCTTTCCCAATACTTATGTGATCACTCACTTCTGTTAGTTTTGTCCCAGATTCTATATACTTTATAAAGACTAACAAGAGCAGAAATGGAAGGAGAATCCAGCCAGAGTGCAGAAGTCAAGGATGAGATTGTGCAACTGTACAATCAGCTCTCAAAATATAGGCGCGGGGGCGGAGGAAAAAACTCAACCAGCCTTGCCTGCCGCGGCAGTTAAAGAAGCCGCGGAATCAACCAGTAGAAGTTAAAAAAGGAGAACAGAGAAATCAGAAAAGAAATCGGGTGTCTATACTCCGTTGATTTTCCCGGTTGAAGAGATCTTTGAGTTCATCAAAGAGGACAAGCTTTTGACGTGGCCAGAAAAGCTGAGAGCTCCACCCCACAAGAGGAACAAAGCTACCTGGTGCAAATTCCATCAGGACCATATCCATGACACATAGCAATGCTATGCTCTGAAGGATGAAGTTGAAAGGCTAATTGGGCAAGGGATGCTGCAACGATTTCTAAAGAATGCATAAAGGACCCAGCCGGACCTGATAGAGGCTGCATGTCGCACCTCATCCTTAGTCTTTCCAATTTCAACTATTTATGTTTATGTTTTATGAACCTCATTAGAGCCTTAATACTCAAGACTTTATGTTTTGTTAACAAAGTCATTAGCTGAAGCATGCATATATAAATATATGAATTAGCAAATTTTGCCATATCTGATATCTTTCTTGGTTTCATAATCTGTTATCTCACAAAAGACCTTTTGTTTCAAACAGATTCCAGAGGAATAATAATAAAATTATCTTGAAGGATTATTTTACTTCGGGATGCACTTATGGAGGGATTGCAATCTTAATTAGCTCAAAAGTTCCTCTCATAAGGTGCAACTGTATCTTATCTTCTGCTGATCATGTTCGTGAAAGCATCGAAGGATTCAAGGAGCTTCTATTAGCCATGGGGGATTACAATGCTCGTTCTCAGCTTTTGGAAATTATACTTAGCCACGGGGGCTTACAATGCTCGCTCTTAGCTTTCAGGATGCGTCATCGATCCGGGAGGTTTATAATATCTATCCAGGGATGGATTTATATATATCGGCAGCTGTGGGTGGCTTAATAACGTAACCCAGCCTGGAGAGGCTTGATAGTGTCTCGCATATTAGCTGTGGGTGGCCTAATAACATAACCCAGCCTGGAGAGGCTTGATAGTGTCTCGCATATTAGCTGTGGGTGGCTTAATAACATAACCCAGCCTGGAGAGGCTTGATAGTGTCTCGCATATCAGCTGTGGGTGGCTTAATAACGTAACTTAGCCTGGAGAGGCTTGATAGTGTCTCGCATGTTAGCTGTGGGAGGCTTAATAACATAACCCAGCCTGGAGAGGCTTGATAGTGTCTCGCATATTAGCTGTGGGTGGCTTAATAACATAACCCAGCCTGGAGAGGCTTGATAGTCTCTCGCATATTAGTTGTGGCCCTGTGGGTGGCCTAATAACATAACCCAGCCTGGAGAGGCTTGATAGTGTCTCGCATATTAGCTGTGGGTGGCCTAATAACATAACCTAACCTAGAGAGGCTTGATAGTGTCTCGCATATTAGGGCCTGGCAACTTGACCCAGCCCGAGAAGGGTTGGAAATATCAACGTATGTCTACAAAGGCACATTGTTCGGGTGAACCAGAAATATGCCGCATCCGACCGATACGGTTGCAGAGCTCTAGGAGCCATTCTTTCATGAAAGTGCTGAGGCACTAACCTCATGAAGCATGAAAAAACCACAACACCTACCACAGCGTCAAATGCCACGGTGGAGAAGAATACATGCCTCATATCAATTGTGCCAAGTCTAAGGAAAGGCTTTCTCTACATGTTCCATGCTGGTTATGGGATGACAAAAGATAAACGGTTCAGACAACCAGGTGCAATGAAAGCAGCTGGGGACCCATGCAATCAATAAGTCCCAGCCTTGAAATCAAGGCCGCGACAATCAAGTGAAGACGTTTACATGACGCGACATGATGAAAGGCCGCGGCTTGCACACAGCGGCCTTGTGACGCAGCAGTCATCCTACGGGAGTAAAATGGCACCATTTATGTGGGTGCGGACGTTGACAAATAATCATACTACGAAGCAATGGACCTCTGTCCGCGGACTTAAAATGTTATGTCTATCAAGGCACGGATGCATTTTAAAAAATAAAGCAGTTCCGTACAACATTCATTATGGCAAGCAATGTAAAAAATGCAATGTAAAAAGAAGAAAGGAATACCAAGCAGTCAATCAGTGGTAAAAACATGGCCGCAACCTTGGTATTAATAGTCAAAGGTTACAGGATGAAGGCCGCAGCCGCAACAGAAGTTAGATTACAAAAAGGAGGGACGCAACCCTATATTAATGATAAAAAAATTAAGAGATTAAGAGACTGCGTCATCATCATCATCGGCCTCTTCTCCACCCGCGGTAGTCTCTATCTCTCCGTCCGCATCCGCTGCCTCAGCCTCTGCCTTAGCCCTGAGACTTGCTCTCTCTTCCGCCGCGGTCCTAAGTTCAGCGATGCACTCTTGATGTTCGGCATCGCTTAACTTCCAGGTAAGAACCTCCTCCTTGTCCTCAGGGAACCTCTTAATAAATCTTTGACGCATCTCCTGGTAGCCGCGGAGATATGCCCTGTTATTGATAAGGAAGAAGTCCTTGGAGCCTTTGAATGACTCCACGGCATGATCTATGGCTAGCTGGAGGGCGTCACCGTGATCAACTTCCAACTTTTTCACTGTCGCGGCATGATCTTCATCTTTTTGGGCGGACTTGGCTTTCAGCTCTTCATATTTCTGCTGGAGTAGGGCAAGCTTGGCATTTGAAATCTCCGCGATACGGGCGGCTTCAGTAGTTTGGGCCTGGGAGGATTTTAGAGATTCCGCGGCTTGCTTAAAATTCTCCTCCACTTCCTCTCTGGCCTTAGTTGCTTTCTCAAGGTCCATGTAGGCTTCCTGAAGATCCGCGGCAGCAGACTTCTTCACTGCCTCAAAAGAAGAAGTCCGTGCAGCTTGAAAGTCCGCGGTGTGGGCACTCTTCTCGGCCTCCTTCAACATGTACAAGGCCTCGTACTTCCTCTTCTGGACCACGATCACATCCGTAGCCTGAAATAGAAGACGTTAGAAAAAACATGGAAAAATATGAGATGCAAAAGTTAAATGACAACTGGTACGTACCCTCAGAAGGCTGTGGAGACCAAAGTCCTCCAGATCTTCATGATCTTCTCCCACTAGCCTGTCAAGGTGCGCGACATCCAAGGCTCACTTCATTCTCCGCGCAGCCTTTGCTGTAGTGTCCCAAGAAGAATTGGGGTCAGGCTGTCTCAATTGAGGCTTTGGTCTACCATCGGGCCCAGAATCTCCGCGAAATTGAGGAGGTGGCAAGTTCGCATTAACTGCCATAACATTGGGCGGCGGAGGGGAGGATGACTGAAGGGGCACATCGATTGACATCAAGCCCGCCGCGGCCAGGTTTTCCCCTAAGTCATCATCAAAATGGTCATGCGGAAGGTTCTCATTAACCATTTGATCCGCTGCAGGTTCAGTAGTGTTTTCGCCAGGGGCTACGGCAGGGGCAACATTATCCGCGGCAGGCCCCTTGGCCTTGGACCTCTTCCTCTTTCTGCTCCGCGCCGTATTATTTAGGACAATTGCGTCCTCATCCATCTTTGCTAGCTACGCCGCTAGCAGTTCTCTGCCAACTTCTTCACCTGAAAAGAAATAGCATGAGTTCGAGTTCAAGAGAGTAAATGTTCGCGGAGTAAAAGTCATGGCACAATTAATTACCTTCCGCGCCCATTTGTTGAGGAATGGATTTGTTTGGGAAAAATCCCGCTTCAAATACGGTTGCTGACGTCACAAGTGTGCTGAACTTCTTGTGTTCAGTAGGAACTTCCGCGACCTCAGCAACTCTTTTTTCCTGCCGCTTGTTCAAGTGCAGATTGTCAAGGGCTGTAGAAAGAAAAGGCAATTCAAAGGTTAGTGGAAGTTACATGTGAAATAAAAGTACGCGACTATAGTCTTGTACCTAATTTTGAGGGAGACCCCCACTGCCGCGACATTCTATATGTCTTCTCTCTTTCATTCTCCTCAGGGTGCATCTCCCAGCCTTTGCCGGAGATGTAGAAATATTTCCCCTTCCAGTTTTTCACACTGGTCGGTCTCCCAGTGTAAAGGGTCTCATCCCTTCCGCGGCTAGAGAGGTAGTAGTAGCCCGCGAACTTTACTGAGTTCTCCTTTGGACGGTAGAAGTGAAAGAAATCCACGGGCGTGATTTCCTTTTTGAACAAGTTTTCCCAAAGGACAACTGCGGCAAGAATGTCTCTCCAGCCATTAGGGTCCAACTGTGCTGGGGACAGGTTCATTGCCTGAAAAAGGCGGCGGATAGGAACTGGAATAGGCAGCCACAGCCCGTAAATGAAGGCGTGCAGAGGGAAGCAAATTCCATCATCGGATAGAGCCGTGCACAGTCTTTGGTTTGCAGCAGGGGCTGAGCACGTCAAATTTTCTGCAAATTCGAAGGCCTCAGACACTTGCTCAACCCATTCTTGGGTCATCGAGCCGCGGATATCGAGTGCGGCCAAGGGTCTCTCATCCCTCCCAGATATACCTCCCAAGTTATTTCTAACAGCCGCGACACTGTCTCCTACACCCATTGGATGAGTACTTGAGTTGGCTTCCTCTTCCATCGGTAGAGATTGGAAATCCTTCCCAGATGCAGAGCCCGCAGAGTCTGAGTCGATTATCACACAGTTTGGGCAATCTTTTAGTTTGCAAGGACCTATTGATATTAGAGGAGGGACGTAGGTAAGCTCGGGGGAGAGGTCCCAAAATGCTTTGCCCAAAAGCCTCTCAGGAACTTGTTTGGGTCAAAGCTCATATGGCTGCAGCAGTACCTGAAAAGCAGAGTTCGCAGTTAGGTGCCGCAACCAATATGGTTTGTAAGACTTCAAGAAGTCGCAGAAGGGAATTTTTAAGTATTAAAAATGTCTTTGGAATTATTTCCCTAACATAGTTATTAATGGGCAAACTCTATTACTTATAGGATCGTACTGTCCCAACTAGCCGCGGCGACCTCCATATCACCAGAGGAACATAAGCTGCTGCGGTAATAAGATAGAATTGCTTTAAGGCATTCCTGGCCGCGGCCATTCCTAATTTTTTAGAGTCAATTCGATGTGCTCTAGTAGCAACAACAGTTATTTAACATGGATATGTCTTGGGTTCATGGAAGTTTTAAGGCTGTTCGAGACTATCAAGGGTGGTGATTTGATGCTGCGGATGATAATTTGAGGGACCACGGCTATTTGGCACGGTATGACGCAGAAAGATTGTACCAGTTCACGGGAATGATTATTGAAATCCTACCATGCCGCGGCCCTTATCCTAAACAATTTATTATCTAAATTCTAGTCGTTTTTTAGGATCAAACTCACAGAATACGAAGAGTTAGATTATGAACATCAAGAACAGTTGTATGTATTTCATATGTAGCATATGTGAAAAAGGGAAAAATGTACAAACAAAACCCTATATTTCTAGCAAATGAACCAGAAAAAGCGAATTCATATCAAAAGGGAAGAAAACTGTAAATTTCAAAGGCTCTTACGAAAGTATGGTGGTTGAAAAGTTACCTGGAAATGAAGAAACTCGCAGTGATCAGCTACAGGCCTCCTTGAACCGCCACACATCGCCTCAGAAGGTTATCGGAATATGCAAGAAAGAAAGTACAGAGTTTTGCTCTCGATGCGCTCTCAAAAGTTTTGGAAACGTAATGAAGTCCACGACCATAAATAATTTATATAAGGGAGCGCGAAAGACGAATCATCTCTTTGGAAGCACCACGGCACCTAGGCTACTTAGCCGCAGTCCCAATTGATCTCCCTTGGCACTACGACTTGGGGGCTTATTGATAGTAAAAATATAGCACCCTGCCGCGGCATGTACTCTTCTCAGTTCGCAGGCATTAGGTCATACAGGCTGCGGCCAAACCTCACTCAGGCCGCGGCCAGAACTCACTCGGCATGATCCTTTCAGGACCAGATGGCATAGAATCCGGCCCTATCCATTATAGGCCGCGGCACTCCACCATATGGTGTGAGGCACCCCCCTCATCCACAACTGCTACAGACTTGGTATACGCCACGTGCTCAGGGCATGTGACTCAACGCATTTCCTCATAAATAAAGGACCACACCTAGAAGGTAGGGGGGATCGATTCCATACCCATCCGGGGCAGGCTCTACAATACAGATTCTCTCTACACAACCTCAACTTACCTCTTGGAGACACAATCTACATCCCAGCCACCTCCCGGGCTCACCGAAATCTCCAGTACGGCCATGTATTCACCCTTATTCTCATACTTGTACGCCTCTTTAGGCATGATTATATTGTACAATGCAACGCACATAATGAGAATGGAGCAACACAGTGGATGTAGGCCCATTTTGGGGGCCGAACCACTCTATATCTTGTCTTCTCTCTATTTAGTTTCTTTACTTGTTTATTACACACTTGACTCTTGATTTGCTGGTAGGAGAAGGCCTCATGGCCAATTTCTCGTATCATCAATATAGATAGAAACTTGGATTAAAACAAACAATTGAGCGTAAACTTGGTTTTGTTCTTTGAACAAATCAATTTGACTAATAAACACCAAGGTAACTTTTATGAAAGAATTAATCTCTTAAACACTCTCTAGGAGATAAAAAAAAGTTCTTCAAAAATTCTGGTCCCAAAGTCATTAAATTCTGTGAAAGAGTAGTGGGACAAAGTAGTGGAAAAGTGGGACAAAACTGCCAAAAAATTTCCCGCCAGAAATCTCGTTCGAATGAAGTCTCATTCGAACGACCCTTCTAACGAAGTTCTAGTGGCCAAGTGAGAAAAGTCGTTGGCAAAATCATTCGAACGACATTTTCGTTCGAACGACAATATCGAACAAACTGCCAGAATGCCATTTTTCATTTTTAAGCCCAAAAACGTTTTATTCAAAGTTCTAAAATGACCTTCTGAAAATAAATTTCATTTTAAAATAAAATTACACCCTTTATAAAATTATTCCAAGTCTCCCTATATATATATATATAGAAATGCATTCATACCTTTTGGAGACTACGGAATATGATGTTGATGATGTAGAAACATGGCACTTGAAACTTGACAACGATGAAGCTTTATAAGTGTTGGCCGCTGTTGACGTAAAAAACTATATTCGATCTAATTAATTAATCATAGATAAAAAGGAATAAATAAATAAGACAAAGGGTTTTTAAAGTGGTTCAGCCTTATGAAAATGGCCTACGTCCACTGTTTTGTATTAGTGGGTGTTTCACCTTGATATCGATGCTGATTACAAGAGATTCATCCTCCTTGTGGAGGGTGTTATAATGTATTTATAGCCTAGGGGCTGTTAGTATGAATAGACGACGTGTCATTATTTAAAAGACATATACATATGTACAATAAGAATGTTTATTAAATTCGATGTTCATTGAATGTGTAATTGTAGCTTGATCTTCCTGGCCAGATGCTCTGCACGTTGAGTACCTCAGCGCGCTAAGTAGCTCAGGGTGATGAATAGCTCGGTGTTGCGAGTTATTCGATGATTTTAATAATTTGCCACGTAAGATGACACATGTCTTCATATAATTGGTCCTCGCCAGCCGACTAATTTTTGTATCAACGGAAGCCCCTAATGTTTCACAGTTGAGTTTTGATATGAGAGTGTGGAATAGTTTACTCGAAAATTGCTCGAGCACCTTTGTACGTCTTGATTACTTACATATCTCCAACACTCAGGAATTTTACCTATAGTCTCGTCATTTGAGCGCGAAATCGCAAATTTGTAAATATTTTGAATCTACGCCAGACGCTTGGATATTCACGTCTTTTTCATCATCTAACCGCCGAAAACGCAATCGTCTTTTCTAGTAATCATTTCTTTTCCTACTTCCCGATGCAAGACATTTAAAAGCGATAGACACGGATCGTCATCTACTTTTTACTTCTAGATTTCTAAACTCTTTGTCTTCTCGTTATATCTTTGTATTGTCATTCTTTCTGTCATCCGCCTTAGCAGATTTCTCAATCCTTCTGTAAGAACTTCTTCTTTCTTCTTTATTTACTTTAAGCACTGTGGCTTATCTTATAGAATCGTTGGATAAGTTCCGAACTGATTTTGCGACTCCCTCTTGGGTTATTCTAGAAAAACCTCCATGCCCTTATGATTTATTTTCTTTAGCTAAGGGACACTGGTTTCCTTCCCTTTTTGTAGCGGAATGTGCCTTTTCTTTTATGCCTAATCCCTTGTGTTTGGAGTTTTGCCAATATTTTGATATTATTCCTGCAAGAGTAGCTCCAAATACATGGAAGGTAATTAATGACGTACATAGGTTAAACCAGATTCATGGGACTCATTTAGGGATCCCTGAAATTATATTTTGTTATAAATGGGTTACCAGCGATACTATGTTTTATTTAAAAACTAGGTTTTCCAATAGAGCTTTAGTGGTAAATCTTCCCGATGCTAATAGGGACTATTTTGATCACGGAGTTGTGATGAAAAATTGGAAACACACTCCCTTAAAAGGAAATTGTAAGGACATTTTATCCATTATTTTCGTGTATGTCATAAGCCGTTACATCGTTGAAGAAATTCAAGATCACATCGTCATCAACGGATCCGAATATCAAAGAATTCAAGGAATCAGTTTTCTAGTCAGCCGGACCGGTCCGTATGTTTTAAAAAGGAATCGGTCCACACCGGACCGATCTGCCAGTTTGGAAAAGGAGTCGATCCGCCAACGGACCGATTTTCCTCAAGCCGGACCGATCCGCGTATGCTTCAATCCAGTACACCCTGATCGATTGCGAATAGAAGAAGCCCTATTCAAAAAGGAACCGATCCGACCTCGGAACGGTTCAGATCAGAAGCGGACCGATTGAAGCATACACGGATTTATTTTAGGGCCTGGGATAAAATCGTGCAGATCGTGTTCAGATTTTTTAGGGCCAGGTTTTTGTTTATAAACCATCTTCGGGGATTTTTTTAGCAAGACTTTCATAGACAATTTTCAGAGTCCTAAATACTCTAAGTCTTCACCTTTGTGAGTCCCAAGTCTCATGTTTTGATTCACATTTCAAATCCTTGTGAATCTGTTTGCAACCCAAGAACACAACCGTGTGTCTGTTCCAACCATTGTGGAGAAGACCGTCCTTCTTCTTCATTATTTCCCTCCTAGAAAGGGAAATCTCTAGCCGCCGACTACAGATTCGACGCCTGTGGGTAATTCTGTGTCACTATACTTTCTAAATGGCATTCTACAGGAGGAGGTTTGCGTGGAACAACCAAAAGGGTTTGAAGACCCTAAGCACCGGAAACACGTCTACTATCTGAGGAAAGCCTTGTATGGTTTGAAGAAAGCACCCTGTGCTTGGTACGAGAGGATTACTTGCTATATCTTATCCCGTGGCTTCAATAGAGGGGGAGTTGATATGACGTTGGTCATCAGGAGAGATGACGGTGCTAGTTTAGTTGCCTAGGTATATGTGGACGACATAGTCTTTGGATCCACGTGCTCCCAACATTCTCATCACATTAAGGAGGAGATGAAAAATGAGTTTGAGATGATCATGGTTGGTGAGCTTACTTTCTTCCTTGTTCTCCAGGTTCGTCAGCTAGAGGATGGGATGTTCATCTCCCAATCTAAGTATGCTAGAGACCTAGTGAAGAAATTTGTGTTAAACTCCGCTAAGCATGCTCGTACGCCTATGAGTACCACTACCAAGCTTAGTAAGGACACTTCAGGCAAGGACGTAAAGCAAATCTTGTATCGAAGTATGATAGGTAGTCTTCTCTACTTGATTGCCAATCGTCCCGATATAGCCTTTAGTGTTGGAGTCTGTTCGTGATATCAAGTGTCCCCAAAAGAGTCACATTTACTTGATCTAAAACGTATTATTAAATACGTGAGTGGGACTCTCTCGTACGGTATTTGGTATTCCTTTGATACCAATGACTGTTTGTCCGCCTATTCGGATGCCGATTGAGCTGGGGATGTAGATGGTTGTAGGATCACTTCTGGTGGGTGATTCTATTTTGGTTCTACTCTTGTCTCCTGGTTGAGCAAGAAGCAAAACTCCATCTCGTTGTCCACTGCGGAGGCTGAGTACATCACCGTCGAGAGTTTTTGCACAAAACTTTTGTGGATGAAGCAAATGTTGGAGGATTATGGGATTTCATAGGACACCATGACTATTTCCTGTGATAACACAAGTGCGATACACATATCCTGTAATCCAGTTCAACATTCACACACAAAGCACGTCAGGATACGCGAGCACTTTATACGTCAGTTAGTTGAGGAGAAAGTCGTATCCCTGAGTTTTGTACTCACCGACCGTCAGTTAGCCGATATTTTCATGAATTCTTTAGATGCCCTTAGATTTGATAGTCTTAGGAAGTCTTTGGGGATTTTCACACATGACTGAGGGGTTGGTATTTGTCTAGGATATGATGCTTTTTCATGTTCATATCATATGCTTCCTATTGCTAGTGTGTTTTATATGTATTATTGTTTTGCTGTACAGCTATTTATTTATTCTTTTGAAAAATCCAAAAAGATTTTCGTTTTATAAAAAAATTTGAAAAGCTCAAAAGGATTTTTGTATTTTATTTGCACCTTTTATGGATGAGAATTTAAGATAGCCAAGTCAAAACTTCATTCCATTTATCCATGTGACTGTTTAGTAGAAATTTGAGACGCTACAACATTTCATCCATGTGCTTTACATTGTTTGGAGTCTTTGAGATGTGATTAGTGATATCCTTCTACATGTTTGACTCCTATCTCCTCTATTGCACACATGCACAGATATATTTGATTATTGTACTTGTCTATCGCATATTGTCTTAAGTGTTTCCATCTCAATTCTGTCTATACAACTAACAATATGTGATAAAACTTGACATGATTGAAATGCATGTAAAAACCGTTTTGGTGAGATTGTGTATTTATTGGAAAATGGGAAAGGGATGCGAAAGGTTCATTTAGCCTTTGCGATTCTAAGCCACCTTTAACAAGGACCTAAAATATTGAGGAATTTTATTATCCGAGGTCTAAAGAGGTTAAAAGAGCTCGAAAAATATTTAAAGGCAATAAAAACAATTCATGCCAAATATGGGCCATTAAGTTTCACCATCAATTCTCCAAAGTTTGAGAATTTAGATCACCTCTATACAAAATATAAAGCTGAGGGAGTTTGGTTGGACAATTCAAACGGGTTTGCACTTCCTTGAAAGTCTTGAAAAAGCCTTAAATCGTTTTGGACATTCTTGGTGTGGAAATCACTTTGAGCTTTGATTTGTTGATTTGATTGAGTCAATGTCTCATATTTCCAACTTTTTACCCCAAAGGAAGATTTTGAGTTCATTCGTTAGGAGTATCTGATATTCATCGTGCACATATGTCATGTTTGTATGCATTGATTTTCCTATTAAATTTGATCACACCACTTCACTTTCGCTATCACCAACTTGGTTGTTCTTGTGTTCGTTCATGGTGTGTTTTTGTTTATATATTTTGTGTGAAAAATTTTGAAAAATTCAAAAATAAAAGTTCATTTCCTTGTGACACCCCAACGTTGCTTGTTTATGGGGGATTTCTGAGTTTTTGAGATTTGATAAAGTATGCTTTCATCATAAATTGGTATCTTTGTTCTTTCTCATTTCAAACTCGATACGTCACTTGGTATTTTCTTTGTCTCATGTGTGTAGGTACTTCTTTGATGATCTCTGAATTGCACACCCTGATGAGAAAAGCGGTGAGATTCCTGAAGAGTTGAAGACTAATCAATGAAGTCTTATTCATTTGTATCTTTCCAGTTTGGGTTCATGGAAGGGTAGATTTGTATAGGCAATTTGTTATTTGATAATTCAGATGTTTTATGTTTGTACCGGCATATACATAGGGGGAGATTTGTAAGGACATTTTGTCCATTATTTCTGTGTATGTCATAAGTCGTTACATCGTTGAAGAAATTCAAGATCACATCGTCATCAACGGATCCAAATATAAAAAAATTCAAGGAATCAGTTTTCTGGTCAGCCGAACTGGTCCGCCTGTTTTAAAAAGGAACCGGTCCGCACCGAACCGATCTGCCAATTTGGAAAAGGAACCGATCCGCCAACGGACCAGTCCGCCTCAAGTCGGACCGATTCGTGCATGCTTCAATCCCGTAGACCCCGGAACGATTGCGAACCGAAGAAGCCCTATTCAAAAAGGAACAGATCCGACCTGGGATCGATCCAGATCAGAAGCGGACCGATTCGCCTGGGATAAAATCGTGCAGTTCGTGTTCAAATTTTTTAGGGGTAGGTTTTCTTTTATAAACCATCTTCGGTGATTTGTTTAGCAAGACTTTCATAGACGATTTTTAGAGTCCTAAACACTCTAAGTCTTCACCTTTATGAGTCCCAAGACTCATGTTTTGATTCACATAACTTTTCAAATCCTTGTGAATCCGTTTGCAACCCAAGAACACAACCGTGTGTCTGTTCAAACCATTGTGGAGAAGACCCTCCTTCTTCTTCATTTCTGCCCTCCTGGAAAGGGAAAGTTCCAGCCGCCGACTACAGATCCGACGCCTGTGGGTAATTCTGTGTCACTGTATTTTCATTGTAATCCGAGAAATTGTATGTTACAATATTATAATGGAAATAAA
This sequence comes from Sambucus nigra, assembly GCA_949130495.1. Lineage (NCBI taxonomy): Eukaryota > Viridiplantae > Streptophyta > Magnoliopsida > Dipsacales > Adoxaceae > Sambucus > Sambucus nigra. The sequence continues at coordinate 47,493,567 of OX422211.1, forward strand.
TGGTTTTGCCCCTTTGGGGGATTTTTCCTCACATGTGTGTGTTTGAATGATCTTGCTTGTTTCATCATCTTATTCGTTCACACCTAGACGCATGTTTAGGACTAAATTGATAAAAACTGTGTTTAATTAAATAATATCTCTATTTGAACGTACGCGCACTCTTCTCAAATTGGTATCAGAGCAGGTTGCGCTAATCTATCACGTATTCCTAATTTTTCGCAAAATTTTCTAAGATATCAATTTTCTAAAAAATTGGTTTTTGAAAACGAGTGTGTTCATAATGGGGAAGTTATATAATAAAATGCCAGTTTTTAATGGGACGAACTATGCCTACTAGAAAGCCCGCATGAGATCTTCATTAAAAGCCATTGATGAGCGTGTCTGGATTTTGGTTGAAAGAGGGTGGACACCTCCCTCCGTCACTGTTGAGAATGTGATTAATTTAAAACATGTCACCACATGGACTGAAGAAGAGTTTGGATGGTCATCTTTTAATTCTAAATGTTTAAGTGCTATTTCTAGGTCTGTCACACCTGATGAGTTCAAACGCATAATGACGTGCACCACGTCAAAAGAGGCATGGGATGTTTTGCAACTTACCCATGAAGGTACTAATGTTATGAAAGAGTCTAAACTGCAAAATTTGACAACTCAATTTAAAACAATCACCATGCTTGAATCGGAATGTTTTGATGAATTTTATGCTAGACTGTCTGATATTGTTAACACTAGCTTCAATCTTGGTGAACACATTCCTAATGGTAGAGTTGTCAAAAATATTCTCCGTTCTCTCCCTAAGCGTTTTATCCCTAAAGTCACAGTGCTAAATTCTATGGGTAATTTAAATACACTAAAATTGGAGGAACTTGTAGGAGATTTACAAACTTATGAGATTGATATGTTCCCTAAATCTGTCAAGTCTAAAGATAAGGGAATTGCACTTAATGCCCAGGAAAGAAAAGGTGAGGGATCAACAAGAAAGAGGGAGTCATCTAGAAAAATAGATTTTGATACGTCAGATTCAGAATGTGATTTTGATCTAGATGATTTAGCCATGTTTGCTAAAAATTTCAAAAGAATTCTCAAATTCAAGAAAAATGGTAATTTTAAAGATAAAAAGAAGTTTGAGAAAAATAAGTCTGAAATGAAAAATGAAAAAGTTTTTAAAGATCCTCCTAAGAAAGAAAGTGAGATATGCTTTGAGTGTGACGGTAGGGTTCATAAAGCCTTTGAGTGTGCCACATGTCTAAACAGAGAAAAGGGCAAAGATGTCCTTAATGCTACCCTTAGCGATGAAAGTGAGGTCGAGTCGGTGGATTCTGGAGTCGAGTCACCGCATGAGTGTAACTTCACTGCAGTCATGGCTAGTCATGCGAGTACTTCTAGTGCTCCTCACGGCGATGAGGATGCTGCTTCACAAGGACACCTCGACAGTGAGATCGATGTGAGTGAGGGGGAGGATGACACAAGTGAGAGAGAGAGTGATATTCATCACGCTTACACCGAGCTTTATTCTGAGTCTTTTAAAACTAAAAAGCGTAACAAGGAATTAGTTCTTAGGATCACCTCTTTAGAGAAAGACTTAAGAAAAGTGAGAGAGAGAGAGAGATTCATCCACCTAAACTACCTTAAGAGAGTGAGAGTTTTCCTATGTTGAGAAAGAGAGTCTGTTTAAAGAGAGAGAGAGTTGTTTTGAGAAAGAGATAGGGGACTTGACTAAACAAGTGGATAGTCTTACGAGCGAGCTTCATTCCTCCGTAGAGACTCAGAAGAAACTTGAAGCCCTTGTTGCCCAGCTTACTTATGATCTTGAGAGAGCACGGGAAGTCAAGGTTCAAATCGAGGACAGATCTGGGAAGATGGGAAAGATGCTCCTCGGCCCCGCTTTAGGTTTTGGTGATAGGCAGGGAATAGGTTATGATGGTGCCTCCACGTTCCAAATTTCACCTGGACCAGTTTCTGAGTTTACTACGACTCCTTATGGCCATCGTCAAAAACCTCGAAAGAGAGTTCGACCAAGAAAAGCAAACCAAGGTCCGCCTTTGGCTGTGTTCTTTATTACATATTGCAAAAGAAAAGGCCACCTCAGGGAGTTTTGCTATAGTATGGGTCGGACACGATGTACTAATGCTCCACCACATTATACTGATGATTTTACGAGTCTAAGAGAGCGAGTTGAGTTTTTAGCTGCCACATCACAGAGTTTGATGGAGGAATTCTGACGGATGTCTTTTCCGTCAGTGAATGCTTCTCACATTCCTGCTAACACCAACAACAATAAATCTAAACAAAAGGTCTCCACTACTTGGGTACCTAAGAAAGATAAAAAAGGCCTTTGTTGTTCATGTCGCTCTCAAAGCACATAATACCTCACAGTGGTATTTTGATAGTGGGTGCTCCAGACATATGACATGTGATGCCACATTTTTTACGTCTCTTGAGGATTGTCAGGATGGCAGAGTCACCTTTGGAGATGGGAGCAGTCTAGCCTTGTGGGACGTGGTATTATAGAGTTACCAGGATTTCCTAAGCTAGAGAATGTTTTGTACGTCAAAGGTTTGAAAGCAAACCTTCTCAACATTAACCAGCTGTGCGACGTTGACTTTGTCGTAAAGTTTGATCGGGATGCTTGTAAGGTCTATGAACAAGCCGATAAACTTTTAGTGCAAGGGGTGAGGACAAAGGATAATTGATATGGGACCGAGCCCACATCCTCACTTGTCTACGACAGCGCCATGATCACTCCTATGGATCTGTGGCACCAACGTCTAGGTCACATGAACGTTAGAGACTTAACTCGATTAGATAAAAAGGACCTAGTACTTGGCTTACCATCTCTTCGAAATCCAACTTCAACGATTAGTGGACCCTGTCAGTTGGGAAAATAAATTCGTAGCCCCCATAGGAAGTTGCATTCCATTACCACCTCTCGTATACTTGAGCTTATTCACATGGATCTTATGGGTCCTACTCATACTGAGATTCTGGGTGGTAAGAGGTATATCCTCATTATGGTGGATGATTTCTCCAGATACTCGATTATAGGTTTTCTGAGGGAGAAATCCGATGTTGTGGAGTTTTTAACGACCAAGTGTCGTGTCCTGCAAAATCAACACGGAGTCACTATTAACAGGATAGTAGTGACAATGGCACTGAATTTAAAGAAGCAAAGGTAGATCTTTATTGTGATAGCCTTAGGATCAAACATGAGTTTTCTGCTGTGAAGACTCATCAGCAAAATGGGATTGTTGAGAGAAAGAATAGAACGATCCAGGAAATGGCTAGATCTATGCTTCTAGGTCGTATGGTTTCTAGGAGATTTTGGGTAGAGGTAGTGTCTACTGGATTTCTAAGTCCACACACACTTAAGACGCCTTATGAATTGTGGACTGGCAAGAAACCTAATATTTTTCGTATTTTTGGGAGTAAATGATACATCCTACGGGATAGAGAGCAATTAGGAAAGTTTGACTCCGAAAGCGACGAGGGAATATTGTTAGGCTATTCATCAAATAGTAAAGCATACCGGTTTTTTAACCTGAAGAGCTCTAAGGTTATGGAGTCAATAAACGTCACTGTGCAAGATGACGTACCTTCGATGTTTATTGATTCTATCCTTCAGTGTGCGGATGAGGATGTTTCTGGCAGTGATTTACTTGCACCTCACCCACACTCTGCGGAACCTACTCCTGTGTTAGGGGACACACCTGCTTGGGTTCGCAAGAGTCATCACCCTTCTGCCATTTATGGTGATCCCACTGTAGGGGTCAAGACTCGTGCTCAGCTCGAGAACGTTGTTAGCCATTTTTGCTACACGTCCAAAGTCGAGCCCAAGAATCACAAAGAAGCACTCAAGGATAAACACTGGATATCTGCTATACAGGATGAGTTGCTTCAGTTTAAAAAGAACAATGTCTGGGAACTTGTTCCCCGACCTAGTGAGACTAATGTGATTGGTACCAGGTGGGTTTTCAAGAATAAAATGGGTGAAAATGGTACCATAATCCAAAATAAGGCTAGGTTGGTCGCTCAAGGCTACACACAGATAGAAGGTTTAGACTTTGGGGAGACATTTGCTCCTATTGCAAGGCTTGAGTCCGTCCGCTTACTACTCACCATCTCATGCCATATGCGCTTCAAGTTATATCAGATGGATGTCAAGAGTGACTTTCTAAATGGCATTCTACAGGAGGAGGTTTACGTGGAACAACCAAAAAGGTTTGAAAACCCTAAGCACCCGAAACACGTCTACTATCTGAGGAAAGCCTTGTATGGTTTGAAGCAAGCACCCCGTGCTTGGTATGAGAGGATTACTTCATATATCTTAGCCCGTGGCTTCAAGAGAGGGGGAGTTGATATGACGTTGGTCATCAGGAGAGATGACAACTACTATTTTGGTTGCCCGGGTCTATGTGGATGACATATTCTTTGGATCCATGTGCTCCCAATATGCTCATCACTTTGAGGAGGAGATGAAAAATGAGTTTGAGATGATCATGGTTAGTAAGCTTACTTTCTTCCTTGTTCTCTAGGTTCGTCAGCTAGAGGATGGGATGTTCATCTCCCAATCTAAGTATGCTAGAGACCTAGTGAAGAAATTTGGGTTAGACTCCGCTAAGCATGCTCGTACGCCTATGAGTACCACTACCAAGCTTAGTAAGGACACTTCAGGCAAGGACGTAGAGCAAATCTTATATCGGAGTATGATAGGTAGTCTTCTCTACTTGACTGCCAGTCGTCCCGACATAGCCTTTAGTGTTGAAGTCTGTGTGCGATATCAGGTGTACCCAAAAGAGTCACATTTACTTGCTCTAAAATGTATTATTAAATACGTGAGTGGGACTCTCTCGTACGGTATTTGGTATTCCTTTGATACCAATGACTGTTTGTCTGCCTATTCGGATGCCGATTGGGCCAGGGATGTAGATGGTTGTAGGATCACTTCTGGTGGGTATTTCTATTTTGGTTCTACTCTTGTCTCCTGGTTGAGCAAGAAGCAAAACTCCATCTCTTTGTCCACTGCGATGGCTGAGTACATCGCCGCCGAGAGTTGTTCCACGCAACTTTTGTGGATGAAGCAAATTTTGGAGGATTATGGGATTTCACAGGACACCATGACTATTTCCTGTGATATAACACGAGTGCGATACACATATCCCTTAATCCAGTTCAACATTCACGGACAAAGCACATCAAGATATGCGAGCACTTTATACGTCAGTTAGTTGAGGAGAAAGTCGTATCCCTGAGTTTCGTACCCACCGACCGTCAGTTAGCCAATATTTTCACGAATTCTTCAGATGCCCTTAGATTTGATAGTCTTTGGAAGTCTTTGGGGATTTTCATAGTTGACTGAGGGGTTGGTATTTGTCTAGGATAGGATGCTTTTTCATGTTCATATCATATGCTTCCTATTGATAGTGTGTTTTATATGAATTATTGTTTTGTTGTACAACTATTTATTTATTCTTTTGAAAAATCCAAAAAGATTTTCGTTTTATAAAAATTTTAGAAAAGCTTAAAAAGATTTTTGTATTTTATTTTCACCTTTTATGGATGAACATTTAAGATAGTCAAGTCACAACTGCATTCCATTTATCCATGTAACTGTTTGATAGAGATTTGAGACGCTACAACATTTCATCCATGTGCTTTACATTGTTTGGAGTCTTTGAGATGTGATTAGTGATATCCTTCTACATGTTTGACTTCTATATCCTCTATTGCACACATGCACGGATATATTTGATTATTGTACTTGTCTATCACATATTGGCTTAAGTGTTTCCATCTCAATTATGTCTATACAACTAACAATATGACATAAAACTTGACATGATTGGAATGCATGTAAAAACCATTTTGGTGAGACTGTGTATTTATTGGAAAATGGGAAAAGGATGCAAAAGGTTCATTTAGCCTTTGCGATTCTAAGCCACCGTTAACAAGGACCTAAAATATTGAGGAATTTTATTATCCGAGGTCCAAAGAGGTTAAAAGAGCCCGAAAAATATTTAAAGGCAATAAAAAGCAATTCATGCCAAATATGGGCCATTAGGTTTCACCATCAATTCTCCAAAGTTTGAGAATTTAGATCACCTCTATACAAAATATAAAGTTGAGGGAGTTTGGTTGGACAATTCAAACGGGTTTGCACTTCCTTGAAAGTCCTAAAAAAGCTATAAATCGTTTTGGACGTTATTGGTGTGAAAATCACTTTGAGCTTTGATTTGTTGATTTGATTGAGTCAATGTCTCATATTTCTAACTTTTTACCCCAAAGGAAGATTTTGAGTTCATTCGTTAGGAGTATCTGATATTCATCGTGCACATATGTCATGTTTATATGCATTGATTTTCCTATTAAATTTTATCACACCACTTCACTTTCACTATCACCAACTTGGTTGTTCTTGTGTTCGTTCATAGTGTGTTTTTGTTTATATATTTTGTGTGAAAAAATTTGAAAAATTCAAAAATAAAGGTTTATTTCCTTGTGACACCCCGACCTTGCTTGTTTATGGGGGATTTCTGAGTTTTTGAGATTTGATAAGGTATGCTTTCATCATAAATTGGTATCTTTGTTCTTTCTTATTTCAAACTCGATACGTCACTTGGTATTTGCTTTGTCTCATGTGTGTAGGTACTTCTTTGATGATCTCTGAATTGCACACCCTGATGAGAAAAGCGTTGAGATTCCTGAAGAGTTGAAGACTAATCAATGAAGTCTTATTCATTTGTATCTTTCCAGTTTTGGGTTCATGGAAGGGTAGATTTGTATAGGCAATTTGTTATTTGATAATTCGGATGTTTTATGTTTGTACCGGCATATACATAGGGGGAGATTTGTAAGGACATTTTATCCATTATTTCTGTGTATGTAATAAGCCGTTACATCGTTGAAGAAATTCAAGATCACATCGTCATCAACAGATCCGAATATCAAAAAATTCAAGGAACCAGTTTTTTGGTCAGCCAAACTGGTCCGCCTGTTTTAAAAAGGAATCGGTTCGCACCGAACCGATATGCCAGTTTGGAAAAGGAGTCGATCTGCAAACGGACCAATCCGCCTCAAGCCGGCCGATCCAAGCATGCTTCAATCCTGTAGACCCTGGACCGATTGCGAACCGAAGAAGCCCTATTCAAAAAGGAACCGATCCGACCTCGGATCGGTTCGGATCAGAAGCGGACCGATTCGCCTGGGATAAAATCGTACAGATCGTGTTCAAATTTTTTAGGGCCAGGTTTGCTTTTATAAACCATCTTCGGGGATTTGCTTAGCAAGACTTTCATTGACGATTTTTAGAGTCCTAAATACTCTAAGTCTTCACCTTTATGAGTCCCAAGACTAATGTTTTGATTCACATAACTTTTCAAATCCTTGTGAATCCCTTTTCAACCCAAGAACACAACAGTGTGTCTGTTCAAACCATTGTGGAGAAGACCGTCCTTCTTCTTCATTGCTGCCCTCCTGAAAAGGGAAAGTTTCAGCCGCCGACTACAGATCCGACGCCTGCGGGTATTTCTGTGTCACTGTATTTTCATTATAATCCGAGAAATTGTATGTTACAATATTATAATGGAAATAAATGGTTTTGCCCCTTTGGGGGATTTTTCCTCACATGTGTGTGTTTGAATGATCTTGCTCGTTTCATCATCTTATTCGTTCACACCTAGATGGATGTTTAGGACTAAATTGATAAAAACTATGTTTAATTAAATAATATCTCTCTTTGAACGTACACGCACTCTTCTCAAAAATGATGTTTACAAAGGTCCCAGATTTCCACTATATGGCAATGGGATAGGTTGTTTTTAATTCTTTGGTTTAGATCCGTTTATATTTGATGAAATGCATCACTGATATATCTTTTATTTTTTATTGTAGTTGATAACAAAAGAAATTCCCCCAAAAGTGAGTGACATTAATAAAAAAGCATTGAAACACATCTAGGGTTTGCATCAATCAGTTGATGGGGAGCACGTTAGAGCTGCCTCTTATTTGTTGAGATACAAAAATACTACTTCTTCTTTTATTGCTCATCCTGTTGCCCCTCCTGTGATAATTAATCTTGATCAAGTTCCTTCATCTCAAGACGGCTTAGAAGAATCTTCTTCTAATTTGGGTACTTCATGACAAATTCTTTGCCAAAGATGCTCCTATCACTGATGGGGCAAAGAGGAACAAAGAGGATGTCCCAGCTCCAGTTAAAGGGACAAAGAAACTGGATAGTACTCCATCCAAAGGAATAATTCCATCTGTTAAAGAGGTTGGAAGGAAACCACCTGCTGTCCCAAAAGAGGCAGAACCTTTGATTAAAGGTGTTGCTATTACACAAGAAGAGGCAGCACCGTTGATTGAAGGTACTCCTTTAAGGAGATTGAGGAGAGGTCTTGCAGAAAGACCTGTAGAAACTGTTGCTCGACCTTATGATATTAGGGGTCCTTCCTCGGGACCTAGCACTCCAGATCTTATTACCTCGAGTTCGGCCAGGGGTTTGATTAAGTCTTTGACCATTCCGGAGTATCGACCTACTGGGGGTTCCCTTTCACGGGAGAAGGTCGTTGATTTAGCGGCCCAACATATCGTGTCAGTAAGTCTCATTATCCCTACCACTTCATTTCCACCTACTGTAGTCATATTCTAATTTCAGTTTCTTTTCTTTTTTCAGTTTATGACATATTTTAATAATATCCTGGAGAGAGATGTGGCTATAAAGGCTTCAACTTCGTCCAGCGGGATTGAAGAAGATTTTGCTCGGTTGTTTCAATCCTTGAAGGACTCTCAGAAGAAATACGAGGAAGATAAAGCTACTTGGGAGACGAAACTTCTATCTGCAGGGTTAACTCGTGACCAAGCCATAAGTGCCTCTAAGGATTTGGAGGAAAAATAGAAGGTCGTCATTTCCAGCAAGAAAGAGGCCGATGGCAAGCTTGAAAAGGTTGAACGACGTAAGAAATATATTAAGGAAAAGGTGAGGCTTGCTGATGAACGTGCTTCTTCTAACAAGACGAAGAGAAAGGATGCGATGAAAAAGTCTTTCAGCTCCGATTGGGACAACGGATGGAACAGAGCCTTAACCGCTATTACTTGCCAGATAGAGTATACAAGTATGAAGTACTTTAGGGACGGATGGGTCGCAGCATTAAAAGAGTTGAGTGTTGCGGATGATTCTGAGTTGTTTAAAAAACACACTCATGGTCCTCCTCCGACTATTGACGAAGAAGAAGAGGATGAAGCTGCATCTGATGAGTCTTCCATGATGATAGTAGAATAAGTCCCTATTACTACTGCTCCTCAACCCTCCGAGTAAGTTCAGCAAGCATCAGCTTCTATCGAGCAACACCAAATGCCTCCCGAGCAACCAACTCCTTCGTCCACACCTGTTGATTGTGTTATAGGAAATAAGGAGAAGGTGTAGCATTCCTTGGCTCTTTATTTATGTTGTTCTTCTGCATTTCCTTTCTTTCTTGTAACTTTGGTTGTACTCTCTCCTCTTATGATCAATAAAATGGGTTATTGTCGTCTAATATGAATTTATCCTTGACTGGCTCTTATCTGTATCATTGTTGATGTGTTTTTATTTTTCCTTTCTAGTTCATTGCTAGGATGGAACTCTTATCAGCTCATGACATAGAGTTGATGAAGAAATGTAATGATTACTTCAAAGCAGGTCATGCAGATTTTACTAAGGCCCAAATAATTAATATCCTTGGACCCGATGCTTCTGAGCGAGCAGTTGATGCATACCAATACTTGAAGTGTTTGTTTGATCATGTTGTGGCCAACAATGTGGCTTATTATGAAATGATTGAAGACCTTCAAGGGATGATCGAGGAACTTCAACTTCAACACAAAGAAACCACTGCACTCTTACACGAAGGTTATGAGAAAAAATACCAATAGTTGAGTGTTAATAGGGGCTGTGACAAGTACATCTCGACCCATGAGAAAAAGGAAAGTGTGCTGAAACTTGAGATTAAAGAGCACAGGAATATTGCCAAGCTACTAGAGCAAGAGAATATTTCATTACAAAAGTAAGTGAACCAACTTAGAGCTGCTGCCTCCTCTTGTTTGGGAGCCTCGGTTCCAGTTAATATTGAAGGTTTTTCCTTTTTAGAAACTAAAAACGCTACCTTGAGAGAAGAGTTAGCGACTTTGAAATGAACCGGACCTACCCCGTCTTCCCGTGGCAAAGCAAGGCCTTCTACCCGTGGCTGAGCTAAGGCTGGTCAGATTAATATTGAAGAGACGAGGACCCAACGAGCTTTAGAAAATAAAGCCGTTCAATTAATGGCAAAAAATCAAGCCCTGGCAGAAATGTCTAGAAAAATTCAGAGTCTTACGAACCAACTCTCCAACTAGAGCTCTTCACTGGAAAGTAAAGAAATTTTGGTGAAGAAGCTCCACGAGCACCTTGAGAGATTGACTTATCAATTTCATAAAAAGCCTAGAGAATTTTGGACGGTGGGATACAATGAGGCTCTATGCCATCTCGATGCTCGGCTGCAACAATCGAATAATGAGTGATACAAACAGGGATGGTTGAATGCCTTATGTGTGATGAAAGTTGATCGAGGACTATCCTTGTGGGATTGGTGTGAGCCTGGATTACTTGATTTGCCTATTACTCCCTTTAAACTCGATGTCAGCTGGATTCCAACTCGTTCCATTCCTCGGTGTTTGATATCTAGGTATCTTGGTGATTACCAGCTTCATTCAGAGTTTGAGATATCTCGTCCTAAACATTTTCTTGATCGACCATGTCCGAGCAACGTCAGAATGCTACAAGATATAAATTTTATCAATTCTCCCTATGCGTTAGATGACCCTCCAGCTGGGGTGGAACCTTTATCAAAAGGAGAGGGAAAGAAACCCATTTAATAGGAAATTTGTATTTAATAAACCAAAATTCATCTTTATGTAATCTGCTTGTATGTAATGAAGAAAATTTGGTCTTGGTGCAATTTATTTCCTTGGAAATACTCGGTGATACGTTTCTCTCATTTTTTGGTGATGAATGTATATATATATATATATATATATATATATATATATATATATATATATATATATATATAGAGAGAGAGAGAGAGAGAGAGAGAGGGACAATGTGTCCTGTTTTGCCTAGACAATGGAGCTTGCCCCACTTACTGCCTAGTTGTAGTGATTTATCACCCATAAATGCCTAAGCAATGGAATGATTTTTATCCCATATTCCTGCTTAGTTGTAGCAATCTTATCTAGATTACCTTGGTGCCTAGACAGTGGATGCCCTGGGAGGTCACCCATTCTCTTGCCTAGTTTGGGATGTCTCTTGAGATCATTCGTGATTAAACATGATTTGCCTTGTATGATTGTTATTGTAAGGACACAAATTTCCAATTGAGTCCATGTATAGTGTTGGCTTAATTCCGGCCAAAAACATTTATTCATAGGATAGTGTGTAATTGTAATACTCTCAAGCCTATGAAGTGTTTGTTGAAGACGTAGCGGCAAAGAATATAAAGCTTCATCAAATATGCCAGTTTGCGTGCCTCGTTTCTACGTTATCAACCATAGTTCCATGCTCCCAAGGTATGAATGCAATTATATATAGAGAGGAGCTTGGAACAAAGTTTATTGGGTGTTAGGTTTTATAAAAACTGTGTTTTAACTTTCAGAAAGAATTAAATAAAACTTTAAAATAAGTTTATAAAGTTTTTTGGGCTAAAATCGAATTTTCTAAACTTTCTGGTTTTTCGTTCGATAGAGTCGTTCGAACGAGATTTTTGTTCGAACGAAAATGTCATTCGAACGAACCTGCCAACGAGTTCCCACCAAGGTATACTGGTCCATCGTTCGAAATGTCGTTAGAACGAGATTGTTCGTTCTAACGAGATTTCCAACGAGTTTCTAACGAGTTCAATCTGGAACGTCGTTAGAAGTCTCGTTCGAACGAGAATTTTGTTCGAACGAAATGTCGTTCGAACGAGCTGTCAGGCGGGAACAGTTATTGGCAGTTTTTCACCCACTTCCCCACTTGGTTTTTAACCAACTTTTTCAGACTTTATTATGTGCGGGAATAACATTTTCCAATCTAACTTTTCCATACCATTTTCATCTCTTAGAGAGAGTTTGAGAGCAAATTGTTTTAAGGAAAATGTTCATGTTTTGAGTGAGATTTTTAGAGAAAAATATCCATCACTCTAGTGTTTACACCCAAATGAGTTTATTCCATATTCTTATATACATATCAATTGCTTGGAGTTTGGCACCGGTTTATCTCTTCCGTTTCAAAGAGAAGTTTTGGTTTGCTTCTACATCCATCAAAGAAGAAGACATTTTTGTTGCGATTCTACCCACTTGGAGAAAGGCTCCATGTACGGGTGACGGTGATGATATAAAGTCCCATCGGTGGATTTCGAGACCGCGGTGGTATTCCAAGGTTATCCGCTAGGAAGAGGTGTCTACAAGAAGAAGTGTCGAGGCTTGAGAGGGATCGAGTCGTGCGTTGTAAGTCTATCTGTCTTGTAATTGTAATTTCGTATCTAGTGAATCTGTGGCTAGGGCCCTCCGAGGTTGTTTCCCGTCTTGGGTTTTTTCCTCGTACATCGCGGCGTAGTGTGATTGGTTTATTTTATCTTGCAAAATAACGTAGAACGCATGTTTAGAATAATTCAAGATAAAATTTGGTTTAAATTATCACACTCATTTAATTTGGGACTAAATTAAATATTAGGTAAAGTTTATTTAATTCAAGTCATTTGCTAAAATTTGGTTTCGCCTAATTTGCTAATATTGACAATCATGAATTAGGCAAATTCTAGGACTTGGATTAATTAATTGGTTTAAGTTAATATATTAATTGTGAATTGGTTTAAGTGAATATATTAATTGATTAATTTTACTTCACTTGGTGTAATTTTAATTTGTTTAAGAAATTAAAATTTGTTGTTTTTTTAAAATTGAACCATCACGTTTCACGCTTCCGCATCTCATCTCGAGTTTATATAACAAAGGAAATTAAAATCTTTCAAATTGTTATCAGAGCTTTGATTCAGAAAAGCTCGCACGCTTTCAAATTGGTATCAGAGCTTTGATTTAAACATTTACAAATTGGTATCAGAGCTTTGATTAAGAAAAGCTCGCGCTTCTACAAATTGGTATCAGAACCAGAGCGCTAAGTTATCGCGTTAAAGATCCGTTTTTTCGGCTTTTTGTATTTCCTTACCTTTTTAGGTGGTTCAATTTTTTATCACTCTCATATTTTTTCTCTCTCAATGGGACGTCTTAATGAAAATTTGTCCAATTTTAATGAAAATAAAAATTTTGATTTTCGAGAGGAATTAAACGGGCTTAACAAATGTAACGAAAATTTAAAGGAATTAAATTTGAGATTTGTAAAAAGAATTAAATTTCTTGAAAATGAAAATTCTTGTTTTAAAGCTCACATTGAGTCTTTGCAAATCTCCTTATCTCAAAAAGATATTTTTCGTGAAAAGCTCATGGACTTACATTCAAATTTTGATATTTTAGAAAAGTCCAAGAAAGAGAGTGAAAATCGTGAAAAGACTCTTAGGGACAAGTTTGGTCATATTGAGGGAGAGCGTTTTAACCTTCTTGGAATTATTGAAAATTTAAAGAAGGAGTCCCATAATTTTGAGGAGTATAATTTATTACTTGAGTCCGAAATTAAAATTGAAAAATGATTCTCAAGACTCTAACAGTAGTTCTAATGGTTCTAGCACATCATGCTCAAATTCTTACTTTGCTAAAGCTAAAACCATTGTTTGTTTTAGAGGGTCATCTTTGTCCAAGGTCTTTAAAAAGGGTCACACCTTAGGTAACATTCCCCGTGTTTACACATGCTTGCATTGTGGTAGGAAAGGTCACCTTAGGTCATTTTGTTTTGATCTTAAAAGAAGTCCAAGAAAATATTTATCTAGCATTTCATTATTTCCTAATCCCCATCATGTTAAATATAAATCTATATGGGTTAGGAAATCATTATTAAATGCGCTAGACACAAGATTTGTTGATTCTCATTTACTTTCACATGCTTCCTCCCTTGCTAAATCTAAAGGATGATTGTGTTAGTGTTTGCATACTTTAGCGTTTGTACTTCATGCTATATTCACATGCTAAATGTATGCTTGTTTAGTCATTTTCTAGTCATTGCCTTATTTCATATCACATGCTAGAAATTTTGACTTGTTTATCTTTTTGTATTATATTTTGTGTTTGAATAAATTGAAAAATATAAAAAGATTTTTGTTTATCATTTGTGTTTTATTTATTTCATTTAAGCTTAATGAAAAATACAAATGATTTTTGTTTGTCTTTTGAGTATATATTTTTTATAATTTTTGGTGAAAAATGTTAAAAACTCAAAAAGATTTTTTTTATGTGTGTATTTTAGTTTGACACACTTTAAGTGGCATATACTTGTGTTTGTATTCCATCTTTTACGCTCCCACGTGGCTAGAACTTTTGGTTTAGATTTTCAATCCTTAAAATGTTCTTTACCATGTTTTATATGGAGTAGTTGGATTTTGTGTTGTTTAAATGGATTCTATTTTTATATGCCTCTTTTCACACATGCACGAGCTCTTTTGAAATCTTAATGTCACATGTTATATTTGAGCTTTTTGAGGTGTTCTCCTACCAATCTATTCATCTACATATCTATGACCTAGGAGGACTAGTGCATGTCAAAATCCATTGCATGTGAGATTTCTGTGATAAAATGAAAACATGATAAATAAAATGTGCACGGGGAAGGGCTCCGAAAGGATGAATTAAATCCTTTGCGATAGTAAGCCACCGTTTATTGGATCTAAAAGAAATACGTGATCCAAAGGCCTAAAAACATAATATTTGGCACTAAAAAGAAAAACAATTGCCAAGGCCTATGTTTGTTTGATATATTCATTCAAAAATAAAAGAATATATATGCTTATTGAGGGATAATTGGATGGTATATCAACGGTTTGCACAATGTCCTCTTATCCTAGTTGTCTTTAATGTCATGACTCTATTTGGTTTGTAGAATCATCATCATGCTAGGCTTGTATGCATTGTGTATGTTTGTTCATTGAGTTCAATCTTCATATTGTCACATGAGGTTATATTTAAATGTGATAAAGTTTTCAATCAAATGAGAAATCCGTGAATGTTTATTAAGTGTTTGGGTCTAAATTTAATTGTTGCTAGTTCACACCCCAACACTTACGTTTCCATATGACACATTTTTGCCATACGAGTGTGCAAACTTATTGTATTTTGTGTTATATGTGTGTTTATATCTATATATATATGCAAGTGCTTCATTGGTATATTTCTAGTTTATATATATATATATATATATATATATATATATATATGTGTGTGTGTGTGATATTTGTTTGTCTTTGCCTTGCTTTCTAGTCCTTCTATGCTTATAGTTCATTTTTAGTATCTATAATGGATTAGTTATGCTTTTATTGCCCATATGCTTTCATGTCATATCACTTTAAGCTTCAACATGCTGTTTATTAGTTCTTTATCCTTTGCCTATTCCTGAACAAAAAGGGGGAGAAATGATAGGGGGAGAAATGGTATCTAATCCTATTATTATCGTATCTTAGTTTGGGGGAGATTTATCTTAGGGGGAGACGTCTTTCTAAGTAGGTCATGTGTTTGATAAAGGGGAGAATTAATTTAGGGGGAGTAATTAATTAAAATTGCATTTAATACTTTGATATTCCCTATGCATTTGATGTGTTTGCTTAAGTGTACAGTATTTCATCTAAAGCGGCATTGTTTAATGGCAAAGCGTTTGATCCTTGGGTTGAGTCAAGTTTGGATGGGTCATGTTATTGAGTCTAGTGAGCTTGACGGCCCTTTAGGATTTTTTGTTTGGTTTTTGTCCCGGAATAGCCAAAGGGGGAGATTTGTAAGGACACAAATTTCCAATTGAGTCCATGTATATTATTGGCTTAATTCCGGATAAAAACATTTATTCATAGGATAGTGTGTAATTGTAATACTCTCAAGCCTATGAAGTGTTTGTTGAAAACGTAGCGGAAAAGAATATAAAGCTACATCAAATATGCCGGTTTGCGTGCCTCGTTTCTACGTCATCAACCATAGTTCCATGCTCCCAAGGTATGAATGCAATTATATATATAGAGGAGCTTGGAACAAAGTTTATTGGGTGTTAGGTTTTATAAAAACTGTGTTTTAACTTTCAAAAATAATTAAATAAAACTTTAAAATAAGTTTATAAAGTTTTTTGGGCTGAAATCGAATTTTCTAAACTTTCTGGTTTTTCGTTCGATAGAGTCGTTCGAACGAGATTTTCGTTCGAACGAAAATGTCGTTCGAACGAACCTGCCAACGAGTTCCCACCAAGGTATACTGGTCCATCGTTCGAAATGTCGTTAGAACGAGATTGTTCGTTCTAACGAGATTTCCAACGAGTTTCTAACGAGTTCAATCTGGAACGTCGTTAGAAGTCTCGTTCGAACGAGAATTTCGTTCAAACGAAATGTCGTTCGAACGAGCTGTCAGGCGGGAACAGTTATTGGCAGTTTTTCACCCACTTCCCCACTTGGTTTTTAACCAACTTTTTCAGACTTTATTATGTGCGGGAATAACATTTTCCAATCTAACTTTTCCATACCATTTTCATCTCTTAGAGAGAGTTTGAGAGCAAATTGTTTTAAGGAAAATGTTCATGTTTTGAGTGAGATTTTTAGAGAAAAATATCCATCACTCTAGTGTTTACACCCAAATGAGTTTATTCCAAGTTCTTATATACATATCAATTGCTTGGAGTTTGGCACCGGTTTATCTCTTCCGTTTCAAAGAGAAGTTTTGGTTTGCTTCTACATTCATCAAAGAAGAAGACATTTTGTTGCGATTCTACCCACTTGGAGAAAGGCTCCATGTACGGGTGACGGTGACCATATAAAGTCCCATCGGTGGATTCCGAGACCGCGGTGGTATTCCAAGGTTATCCGCTAGGAAGAGGTGTCTACAAGAAGAAGTGTCGAGGCTTAAGAAGGATCGAGTCGTGCGTTGTAAGTCTATCTGTCTTGTAATTGTAATTTCGTATCTAGTGGATTTGTGGCTAGGGCCGTCCGAGGTTGTTTCCCGTCTTGGGTTTTTTCCTCGTACATCGCGGCGTAGTGTGATAGGTTTATTTTATCTTGCAAAATAATGTAGAACGCATGTTTAGAATAATTCAAGATAAAATTTGGTTTAAATTATCACACTCATTTAATTTGGGACTAAATTAAATATTGGGTAAAGTTTATTTAATTCAAGTCATTTGCTAAAATTTGGTTTCGCCTAATTTGCTAATATTGACAATCATGACTTAGGCAAAATTCTAGGACTTGGATTAATTAATTTGTTTAAGTGAATATATTAATTGTGAATTGGTTTAAGTGAATATATTAATTGATTAATTTTACTTCACTTGGTGTAATTTTAATTTGTTTAAGAAATTAAAATTTGTTGTTGTTTTAAAATTGAACCATCACGTTGCACGCTTCCGCATCTCATCTCGAGTTTATATAACAAAGGAAATTAAGATCTTTCAAATTGGTATCAGAGCTTTGATTTAGAAAAGCTCGCACGCTTTCAAATTGGTATCAAAGCTTTGATTTAAACATTTACAAATTGGTATCAGAGCTTTGATTAAGAAAAGCTCGCGCTTTTACAGTTATTCCAATATTGTTGGTAAAATTTATTGATTCCGACCATCCGGAGTTGGTGTTTGCTGAATGTCGACTAACCTTGGTTGGTGGTTGTTAATACCGAACAACCTAAGTTTGTGTAGTGTGTAGAAATAGTACTCCAAAAAAATTGAACCAAAAAAAGGAAGATGGAAAAAACCAACACTTGTATTTATTTAAAGAGACATGTGTACATGTAAATTTGTATTACTGATAATATTTGCGTAGATTCTATGCAGTCCACGCATTTTTTAATTCTTCTCCCTCTAAGGTTTCTATTCTATAAGTCCCAGGGTGAACAACTGTAGTTACTCGGTAGGGTCCATGCCAGTTAGCCTCTATCTTATTATGCTTCTGGATCACCTTCTTAAGCACGTAATCCCCCTCTTTGAGATCACATTTCTTCACCCTTTTTTTGTAAAACATTGTTGTTCTCTATTGATAGGCTACGTTCCTAATTGCTACATCTTCTCTAACTTCCTCGAGCATGTCCAGATCTAATCGTCTCATCAAATCACTTACAGGAGAGTTGAAATTAAGTACTCTATGCATAAGTAAGCCCAATTAAGCTAGAATAACGGCTTCACTTCCAAAGGCTAGCATATAGGGCGATTCTCCAGTGGCTATTTGGGGCATTGTGCGATATGCCCATAACACAGAGTGTAGCTCGTTAATCCAATTTCCTTTTGCATCATCCAGTCATTTCTTCAAACCATTCAACAGAGTCGTATTCATTACTTAGGTTTTCCTGTTGCTCTGGGAGTGGCCTGGTGCAGAATGGATCTTCTGGACATTGGATTGATGACAATATGCAGTGAACTCCTCATTATCAAATTGGGTACCATGGTTAGTGATGAAAGCATATGGCAGACCCTACCTGCAAATAATATTCTTCCATAGAAACTGGTAAACCCTTTCATACGACATGTCAATGAGAGCCTCAACCCACTTGGTGAAATAATCGACAGCGACTACCAGATATTTGAACCTTCCTTATGGGTGTTAACAATGCCTGGGGAGTTTTTCG
Organism: Sambucus nigra; assembly: GCA_949130495.1. Lineage (NCBI taxonomy): Eukaryota > Viridiplantae > Streptophyta > Magnoliopsida > Dipsacales > Adoxaceae > Sambucus > Sambucus nigra. Next base: position 47,512,299 of record OX422211.1, read on the forward strand.
AATGGAGGAGAAATGTTGGCATTTATCGCACTTATTCACATAGGTAGTGCAGTCAGCTCTCATCGTTGGCCAATAATATCCCTGTGTAATTATCCTCTTAGGAGAGTCCGACATGCCACATGGGCTCCACAAGAGCCTTCATGAACTTCTTCAATCAGATCTTTAACTTCTGACAGGTGCACACATCTCTGTAGACTTTCTATGATACCTCTTCTGTACAAAACGCCATTACTCAGTACATATCGAGCATCCTTAAACTTTAGTCTCTTGGCCATAAGTGGGTCAGTTGGCACAACCCTTTTTCGATATATACCTTGATGGGGTCCATCCAGGATGGGCCCATCTATAGGGTAATGAATTTCACCATTAAATCATCATCTATGCTCTGTTCTGCCAATATCTCGATAGGAACCGTTCTTCATAGCTCGGTGCGAGTATTCGAGGCTAGTCGAACTAGTGTGTCAGCTCTCGTATTATCTAATCTTGGTATTCTGATCAACCAAACTGTAGCAAAGGTGGACACAATCTCTGTAGCTTTTGCATGATATCTTGACATCAAGTCTCCCTTCGCTGCATACAAGCCCACAATTTGATGTACAATTAATTATGAATCACTAAACATGGTGACTTGCTCTACGTGCATTGTTTTTTATAAACTGAGGCCCACGATCATATCTTCATATTTGGCCTCATTATTAGAAGCTTTAAATTGAAAGCGCATAGCGTATTCAACATCTAATCCATCAAGGCTATTAAGAATTATTCCAGCTCCACTCCCTGTAGCACATGAAGACCCGTCAACTTACAATTTCCACACAGGAATACCATTATCAAACTCTTGATTTGACAAGGTTCCCCGATGGAATATTTTGTGCTTCCTCCAATCATTCTCCAGTGCTGGGTTGTTACTCGATGATTATTTTTGCTCGTTGTTCATCCCTTCTGATGAATCTGCTAACGGTAGTTCATCGAGGATTGTCTTTGGTGATCCTGTAACATCCACGGGTTATTCTGCACTAGACTCTTACAGCTCGGAGGTATCTGGGTAGGTGAATTCTGTAATGAAATCTACCACCGTTTGCCCTTTGAGTGAGGACCTTGGCTCATAAATAATATCATAGTCGCCTAGTTTTACTGCCCAATATATCAGTCTTCCAGATTTTTCTGGCTTGTACAACGCCTGTCTGAGTGGCACATCAGTGTATACCACTATGTTATGGGCCTGTAAATAAGGTTTCATCCTCCTACTCGCCTCTATTAGAGCTAATGCTAGCTTTTCCAGCCTTGGATATCTAATCTCTACTCCTCGAAAGGCTTTGCTGGTGTAATATATCGATTTTTATACTTTATCCTTTATTCTTATCAGCGCTGAACTGACAGCGCTTTCCGAGATAGCCAGGTATAAATATAATCTTTCTTTCATCACCGGCCTGGATAACAATGGAGGTGTCCCCAAATAATGCTTCAATTCTTGAAACCCTTTCTCACACTCGTCATTCCACTTGAAAGTTTTCTTGAGAATCTTAAATAATGGGAGACATCTGTCCGTTGCTCCCGACACAAACCTGTTGAGAGCTGCAACACGGCCTGTGAGGATTTATACTTCCTTCTTCGTAGTTGGGGATCGTAATTCTAGCAAAGATTTAATCTTCTCCGGATTCGCCTAAATGCCCCGTTGATTAATAATATACCCGAGGAACATGACTTCTCGTACACCGAATATGCATTTCATCGGGTTCAGCTTCATCTGATATTGTTCCAACTGATCAAAGGTTTGGCCGAGGTCCTCTAGATGGTTGGCGGCTTTCTTGCTCTTAGTTAGCATATCATCGACTTAAACCTCCATGTTTTTGCCGATTTTCTCTGTGAAAACTTTATTCATCAACCTTTGGTACATAGCGCCTGCATTTTTAAGTCCGAAAGGCATAATATTATAGTAGTATGTTCCCCTTGGGGTAATAAAATAAGTACTCTCCCGGTCTTCTGGTTTCATCTTAATCTGGTTGTAACCAGAATAACCATCCATAAAGATCAATAACTCGTGCCCCGAGGTAGCGTCCACCAACTGATCAATTCGAGGCAATAGAAAGTGATCTTTCGGGCAGACTTCATTAAAATCTATGAAATCTACACACATCCTCCACTTGTTATTCTTCTTCTTCACCATCACAATATTGGCTAGCCAATCAGGATATTTGACATCTTCAATGAAAAAGGCCTTTTATAGCTTCTCAACTTCCTCATGGATGGCTTGGTTCTTCTTTGGGCTAAAGAACCTTCTTCTCTGCTTCACTGGCTTGACCTCCTTATTAACATTAAGCTCGTGGCATAGGAAAGATGTGTCTATTCCTGGCATGTCTTCATGACTCCATGCGAAAGCCTTCTTTTTATACCATAAAAATGCCACTAGTTCCTGCTTTGTTGACGGATCCAATGAAGAGCTAATTTGAGTTGTCCGTTCTGGTCGTTCATCATCCAGAATGACATTCTTCCTGGATTCGACGACCCGACCCTTCACAAGCTGGGACTCATCCCTAGGGTCCAAAATCTCAACCTCTGCATCCTTAGACTCATCCACCTACTAGGTGGTGGTTTTCTTCCTGGCCTCCTCCAGTTCTTCCTATTAGACAGATGAATGGTAGCATTCTCGAGCTACTTTCTAGTCCCCCTTCACAATTCCAACACCAAAATTGGTCAAAATGTTCAAGCATTGGTGTACCGTGGATGGCACTGCCTCGAATTTCTTCAACCTTACTCTCCATATGATTATTTTTTAGGATGATTGGACATTTTTATCTATTACGAAAAAATGTACTTTTTATGTTCTACAAGGAGGCCAAGTTCCAATGAGCATGTCCAACTTGATCGTCCCAAGTGGAAAAACCTTTTTGACAGTAAAGCCGAGGAGGGGTCTGTGATATGTCTCCAACTGGGCTAGTTTCAAATTCAAACTATCGAAACAGGGGTAGAAAATGATGTCCGCAGAGCTACCATTTTCTACCAATACCCGTGAAATCACCACATCCTTCATTCTCATCTTGACCACCAAGGGGTCGTCGTAAGGACACAGTACACCTGCAAGGTCATTTTTGAAAAAACCGATAACTAACTTATCCTTGTTCACTTTCCTTGGGCGATCGTCTTCGGCCAAATTAGTGCACTGTATGTAAGAACAAGCTTGGGCCTCATTGAGGTAAGCTTTCCTTTCAGCAGTATGATTTCCTCCCCTGCATCGCCTCCTGTAATCACATTACATTCAAATGATCCAAAATGGATTGAGAATACCTCATGTTCAGGTTGCCTTGGATTTTTGGGGAGGTCGGGTTCATCCTCTGGATTATCTTCGTGGTCCCTCTTTTTGTCATCTCTTGTTCGATACGGAGATTTGGACCTTTGTCTTCCTTTCTCGTTAGTCTTCCCACCATCTGGCGATCAATGAATTTACTCAATTTTCTACACCTAATGAGTGCTTCAATCTCATTCTTGAGAGCTATGCAATGCTTGGTCGTGTGGCCATGATCTCTATGGAATTCACAGTATTTGGACTTGTCTCTCTTATCAAGGTCCGCCCTCATTTTCTCCGGCCAAGTTAGCTCCTCGCTATTCTTGATCTCCTCCAGGATATATTTTATGTCCACCTTTAAGGGAATTCCCATACTTCTTCAATTACTCGAGTGTCTCCTTGCCTTTTGGTCGCTTGCCATTCCTGTTGTGCTTTTGATTCTTCTTCCCCGCTATACCTTCAGCCTTGGTCTCTGCTTTAGTGTCAACACTCTTCTTCGCAACCATGGCCTCTTTGGCATTCATTATCTTAGCTGCTTTTACCATCAATTATACCATGGATTTGGGGGGATCCTTGGTCAACGTGTAATATAACTTATCAGGCAACAGGTCACTCATTAGTGCTGTAATTGTTGTCTTCTCCTCATAGTCGATCACCTCAAGTTTCTCGTTACTAAAATGAGTGATACAATCCCTAGTGCTTTCTCCCATTTTCTGCCTTATGCTCAGTAGGTGTGCTACTCTCTTAACTAGCTTCACACCAAAGCAAAATTTTCCTATGAAGAGCTCTGCCAGCTAATGGAAGGTGGCAATCTTTCCTCGGGAAAGGCTGTTGTACCATATCTGGGCATACCCAGTGAAAGTTCCTAAGAATGCCCTACACCTCATCTCATCAGGAACTGCATAAATATCGATAGCATCTTGGTACTACTCTATGTGGAGGACGGGATCAATTTTTCCATCATATTTAGGCGTCACTACAGGAGCTTTAAATTTTGATGCTGTGGGAAAATCCACAATTGCCTGGACAAAGCGTGATCCTTGGATAAAAGTTCTTTGGAGAGGGTTCTCGGCCTTAGCCATTTACCCTAGTCGGTCTTCCAATCTCTGAATGTAACCCTTCCACGCATCATTACCAGTCTCATGCCTATGTGCCTGAGCAACAGAGCGCGCTGAATTTTCCTCTTGTGATCTTTCACCACGAGTTGTGGGGTGTGATTGGGCATAACCTTTTCGTAGATCGGTAGGTCGTTGAGAATTACCCGACGCAATCCTAAGAGGATTTCTATTCCTACTAGGAACTAAACGATCAAAGGGAGAGACTCTGCTTAACCTTTCCAAAGTGCTTATTCGCTCAGGAGTTAAGGTAACATTTTGTCGATAATCTGTAGCTCTTATAAATGAAGTCTGTCCAGGCTAGTGTGAAGGATCGTTGGACTTCTCAGTATGATGAGAGTCACTGCACCTGGGCTGTGAAACATCCGGTAATAGTGTACGTCTGGTTCTTGAAGATGGAAGATGGGTATTTCGCTGAACGCTCCGTTGACCTGACTGGGCAGGTGATCCATTCCGAACAGTCTGAATGAGTTGATGCATGGTCTCTTGCATAGCCTTTTACCCTGGGGATAAATTGGCTATTATTCCCGTAAGTTCATCGATAGTTAGGGGAGCAGAGGGGTCTGGAGGAAACCTAGTATTGTTTCGATTACTGGATTCTGGGATCTCACCCATTGGTGATAAGTTTTTAATGAAAAATGCTACTAACAGTCGTTTCCCACAGACGGCGCTAAATTTGTTGATGTAAAAAACTAGATTCGATCTAATTAATTAATCACAGATAAAAAGGAATAAATAAATAAGACAAAGGGGTTTTAAAGTGGTTCAGCCTTATAAAAATGGCCTACGTCCACTGTTTTGTATTGCTGGGTGTTTCACCTTGATATCGATGCTGATTACAGGAGATCCATCCTCCTTGTGGAGGGTGTTACAATGTATTTATAGCCTTTGAGGCTTTTAGTATGAATATACGATATGTCATTATTTAATAGACATATACATCTGTATAATAAAAATGTTCATTAAATTCGATGTTCATTGAATATGCAATTGTCGCTTGATCTTCCTGGCCAGATGCTCTACACGTTGAGTAGCTATGCGTGCTAAGTATCTCGGGGTGATGAATAGCTCAGTGTTACGAGTTGTTTGGTGATTTTAATCATTTCCACGTAAGATGACACATGTCTTCATATAATTTGTCCACGTCAGCCGACTAATTTTCGTATCAACAGAAGCCCCCAATATTTTACAATTGAGTTTTGATATGAGAGTGTGGAAAACTTTACTCAAAAATTGCTCGAGCACCTTTGTACGTCTTGATTACTTACATATCTCCAACACTTAGGTATTTTACCTCTAGTCTTGTCATTTGAGCGCGAAATCACAAATTTGTAAATATTTTGAATCTCCGTCAGACGCTTAGGTATTCGCATCTTTTTCATCATCTAACCGCCGAAAACGCAATCGTCTTTTCTAGTAATCATTTCTTTTCCTACTTCCCGATGCGAGGCATTTAAAAGCGATAGACACGAATCGTCATCTACTTTTTACTTCCAGATTTCTAAAATCTTTATCTTCTCGTTCTATCTTTGTATTGTCATTCTTTCTGTCATCCGCCTTAGCAGATTTCTCAATCCCTCTGTAAGAATTTCTTCTTTCTTTGCTTTAGCCACCATGGTTTATCTTATAGAATCGTTGGATAAGTTTCGAACTGATTTTGTGATTCCCTCTTGGGTTATTCTAGAAGAACATCCTTGCCCTTCTAATTTATTTTCTTTAGCTGAGGGACACTGGTTTCCTTCCCTTTTTGTAACGGAATGTGGCTTTTCTTTTCCGCCTAATCCCTTATGTTTGGAGTTTTGCCAATATTTTGATATTGTTCTTGCAAGAGTAGATCCAAATACATGGAGGGTAATTAATGGAGTACATAGGTTAAACAAGATTCATGGGACTCGTTTAGGGATCCCTGAAATTATGTTTTGTTATAAATGGGTTACCAGCGATAGCACATTTTATTTAAAAACTAGGTTTTCCAATAGAGCTTTAGTGGTCAATCTTCCCGATGCTAATAGGGACTATTTTGATCTTGGAGTTATGATGAAAAATTGGCAATACCCTCCCTTAAAAGGAAATGATGTTTACCAAGGTCCCAGATTTCCACTATATGGCAATGGGATAGGTTGTTTTTAATTCTTCTGTTTCGCTCCGTTTATATTCGATGAAATACGACACTGATATATATTTTATTTTTTATTACAGTTGATAACAAAAGAAATCCCCCAAAAGAGAGTGACATTAATATAAAAGCTTTGAAACTCATTTGGGGTACGCATTAATCAGTTGATGGGGAGCACATTAGTGCTGCCTCTTATTCGTTAAGATACAAAAATACCACTTCTTCTTTTATTAGTCATCTTCTTGGCCCTCCTATGATATTTGATCTTAATCAAGTTTAGAAGAATCTTCTTCTGATTTGGGTACCTCTATTACTGATTTGATGATGAAAAAAAGGAGAATGCCCAAATTCTTTACCAAATATGCTCCTGGCACTGATGGGGCAAAGAGGAGCAAATAAGATGTCCCTGCTCCAGCTGAAGGGACAAAGAAAATGGATAGTACTACATCCAAAGTAATAATTACACCTATCAAAGAGGTCGGCAGGAAACCATCGGCTATCCCAAAAGAGGTCGCACCTTTGATTGAAGGTGTTGTTATTACATAAGAAGAGGCAACATCTTTAATTGAAGGTGCTCCTTTAAGGAGATTGAGGAGAGGATTTGCAGAAAGACTTGTAGAAACTACTGCTTAACCTTCTGATATTGGGGGTCCTTCCTCGGGAACTATCACTCCAGATCTTATTGCCTCAAGTTCGGCCAGGGGTTTGATCAGGTCTTGGACCATTTCGGAGTATCGAGCTGCTGGGGGTTCCCTTTCACGGGAGAAGGTCGTTGATTTAGCGGCCCAACATATCGCGTCAATAAGTCTCATTATCCATACCACTTCATTTCCACCTACTGTATTCATATTCTAATTTGAGCTTCTTTTCTTTTTTTAGTTTATGACGTGTTTTAATAATATCCTGGAGAGAGATGAGGCTATCAAGGCTTCAATTTCGTCCAGCGGGATTGTAGAAGATTTTACTGGGTTGTCGCAATCCTTGAGGGACTCCCAGAAGAAATACGAGGAAGATAAAGCTACTTTGGAGAAGAAACTTATATCTGCAAGGTCAACTCGTGACCAAGCCATAAGTTCCTCCAAAGAGTTGGAGGAAAAATTGAAGGTCATCATTTCCAGCAAGAAAGAGGCTGATGGCAAGCTTGAAGAGGCTGAACGACATAAGAAAGACATTGAGGAGAAGGTGAGGCTTGCGTAGGAACGTGCTTCTTCTAAGAAGATGAAGATAAAGGCTACGATGAAGAAGTCTTTCAGGTCCGGTTGGGACAAGGGATGAAACAGATCCTTAACCGCTATTACTTACCAGATGGAGTATGCAAGTCTGAAGTACTTTAGGGACTGATGGGTTGCAGCATTAAAAGAGTTGAGTGTTGCAAATGATTCTGAGTTGTTTAAAAAACACACTCATGGTCCTCCTCCTACTATTGACGAAGAATAAGAGGATGAAGCTGCATCTGACGAGTCTTCCATGACAATAGTAGAACAAGTCCCTATTGCTACTTCTCCTCAACCTTCCGAGCAAGTTCATGAAGCATCATCTTCTACCGAGCAACACCAAATGCCTCCCGAGCAACCAACTCCTTCGTCCACACCTTTTGATGGTGTTATAGGAAATAAGGAGAAGGTGTAGCGTTGCTCGGCTCTTTATTTCTATTGTTCTTCTGCTTTTCCTTTATTTCTTATAACTTTGGTTATACTCTCTCCTCTTATGATCAATAAATGGGTTATTATTGTGTAATATGAATTTCTCCTATACTGGCTCTTGTCTGTATCATTGTTGATGTGTTTTTATTTTTCCTTGCTAGTTCGTTGCTAGGATGGAACTCTTATCAGCTCATGACACAGAGTTGATGAAAAAATCTAATGATTACTTCAAAATGGGTCATACAGATTTTACTAAGGCCCAAATAATTGATATCCTTGGACCCGATGCTTCTGAGCGAGAAGTTGATGTATACCAATACTTGAAGTGTTTGCTTGATCGTCTTGTGACAAACAATGTGGATTATTACGAAATGATTGAATACGTTCAAGGGAAGATTGAGGAACTCCAACTTCAGCACAAAGAAACCACTGCACTCTTACACGAAGGTTATGAGAAAAAATACCAACAGTTAAGTGCTAACAGGGCTATGACAAGTACATCTCAGCCCATGAGAAAAAGGAAAGTGTGCTAAAACTTGAGATTGAAGAGCACAGGAATATTGCCAAGCTATAAGAACAAGAGAATATTGTGTTGCAAAAAGAAGTGAAGCAACTCAGAGTTGCTGCATCCTCTTCTTCGGCAGCCTTGGTTCCAGTTCATGATGAAGGTTTTTACTTTTTAGAAACTAAAAAAAATGCCTTGAGAGAAGAATTGGAGACTTTGAAACTAACCAGACCTACCCCATCTGCTCGTGGCAGAGCAAGGCCTTCTACCCATGGCCGAGCAAGGGCTGGTCGGATTAATATTGAAGAGACGAGGACCCATCTGGCTTTAGAAAATCAAGTCATTCAATTGACGGAAAAAAATCAAGCCCTTGTAGAAATGTCTAGAAAAATTCACAGTCTTATTGACCAACTCTCCAACTAGAGCTCTACACTGGAAAGTAAAGAAATTTAGTGAAGACGATCCACGAGCAGCTTGAGAGATTGACTTATCAATTTTATAAAAATCCTAGAGAATTTTGGACGGCGAGATACAATGAGGCTTTATGCCATCTCGATTCTCGGCTGCAATAATCGAATAACAAGGGATACAAACTGGGATGGTTGAATCCCTTATGTGTGATGAAAGTTGATCGAGGACTATCCTTGTGGGATTGGGGTGAGCCTGGACTACTTGATTTGCATGTTCCTCCCTTTAAACTCGATGTCAGCTGGATTCCAACTCGTTCCATTCCTCGGTGTTTGATCTCCAGGTATCTTGGTGATTACCAACTTCATTCAGAGTTTGAGATATCTCGTACTCAACATTTTCTTCATCGACCATGTACGAGCAACGTCAGAATGCTACAAGATATGAATTTTATCGATTCTCCCTGTACGTTAGATGACCCTCCAGCTGGGGTGGAACCTGTATCAAAATCAGAGGGAAAGAAACCCATAGAATAGGAAATTTGTATTTAATAAACCAAAATTCATCTTTATGTAATTTTCTTGTATGTAATGAAGAAAATTTGGTCTTGGTGCAATTTTATTTCCTTGGAAAACTTAGTGAGACATTTTTCTCATTTTTTACTGATGAATGTGTGACACCCCGACTAATTAAATACCGGGTAGCTACTCCTTTATTAAATTAATTCAAAATGCCAAGTTGGTTCAGTTAATAGCATCATTGTCGAAAACATTTTAATAATTACTAACCACCTAGTATTTAAAAAGTAAGTGCCAAATTTTAAGTTAAGTCTGATTAACATGCAATAAAAGAATAATGGAAGAACAACATAATCCATTCACCATAATGAAGTAATGAATAACCAACAATTAATAATAATAAGTCCGGAGGAAAAACTCCTCACAACAGTCCCACAACTGAAGAAAAATACTATAAGTCTGAATCCTGAATAGTTACATGCCAAAAGTCTGAATAACTGAAATAAATGAAATGTCTCTAAAGAAATGGGCGACACGCCCTACAACTGATAACTGATGAATATCGAGTCAAGATCGATGAAGCGTCTACAAGCAAAGTCCTGTAACTTCCACAAACAGCTACAGCTCGTCACCTGAATGAGAATCCTATGCATGGTGTCCTTGTGGCTGGGCACCTAAAATGGTTTTTACAAAAATAGATTTGAAAGAAAATGGGTCAGAGCCCGAAAGTGGAAAACATTTTTTGAAAACAGCAAGTGTTTTAATAACATTAAAACATTAAATGCAAAATACATGTTAGGACGTGCACTCACATGAAATTATCACCTCTCGACTACATGTGCACTCCTAACGTACTTTACCCATCTAAATGACACATATATCTAACCAAAACGTAATAAGTTCTACCTCTAACTACTCGATTCCCATATTACATTCTGGCGTTATCGATATAAATAGAAGGCTTCACTTAAACTCAGATTCTCAATTAGTAACATAATTCACTATCAGTTAACCCGTTATGTTCTCTCACTACATTACCATAACTATACTCACAATAACAACATGAAAGTTCCCATTAATTAAGTGTATATTATTCACGTCATAAATATACAATACAATACAAGCACCCCGAGAACTAGCTGCGGTGCACACATACTCTGCTATCCATCCCGGTACATCACGTACATAAGGATCACATATTCCGAATCTCTCAGTAATAGTTCACAGATAACAACATCACAATTAATGGAGGCGAACACAGTCACATCACATGGGTCACGCACATACCTGCGCTCCCACGATCAGCAGACTTATTAACATCCCAATAAGTCCTTCTCTGACCCATGTTCATCGAGGTAACCAGTCTAAATCCGGGAAACACAAGGATTAGAGGGACCTAAGCGAACGCAAACCTCCCGTGATAGCAAGTATGGTAGGTATGTCATACACATAAAATCAATACATATACTAAGTATGCACACGTCTTAGTAATCACCATAATATATTGGTACGTATCTCTTCTCGTACTGACATATAATACTACACCATTTATATGTTCCCGGTTAATATAATTAATTAGGCCGTCAATAGCTCACATCGTAATAGACACTCACGTCCTACTTCATATTTTTCCTTAGGTTCAAACTACACTTCTAGGTTTGACTCCTCATAATACCCCAAACATCCCAAATATATCAATTACTCATCAAGGAAAGGCTATATCTACCTATACACAAGGTTACGGGGCACTCGGGATCAAAACAGGCTAAAAAGCCTAAACTGTCAACTCGTTCGAAGTCTCGTTCGAACGAGGCTGTTCGAACGAGACTTCGTTCGAACGAACTGAGTCTTCTAACGAGATCTCGTTCGAACGAAGTGGGCTTTCTAACGAGATCTCGTTCGAACGATCTCATCAAACGAACTTCACCCTCGTTAGAAGTCAATGGTCAACTCGTTAGAAGCTCGTTCGAACGAGGTCGTTCGAACGACCTGGGCAGGTCTTGTAACGAGCGACCAGATTCGAGCCCAGAATTCTGATTTTCGTTTTTCCAACTTCTCTACTCCACAAATCTCATCCAAACCTCAATCTAACAATTGTTTAAGGTTCCTAATCGTCCCTAAACATCCTTAGGTCACATATTAACATGTTTGGGGGTGTTAATTCATCCTAACATCATTCAAATATCAAATCTCTACATATTTTCCCCAATTTCAAACACATGAACCCTAGAATTTATAAATCATCTAGAAGTCTAATTAAATCCGTTTTTGGTTTCATACTAATTGTAAATCATCAGAATAATCATCAACTACCAATCTACATGCAATTTCCTCATCAAGAATGTAATTTCTATTTCCAAATTTAATGGGTTTTCATTAACTCCCAAGAACAAATCAGATTTTTATCAATTCCTACACATGGAAGAAACATTCTCTATAAAAACGAAATTAAATCACTTGCCTTAATGGTAACTCTGGATTTGATGACGAATTTGATGAAGTATTCCCTCTCTCTCTGCAGAATCCTTCTATCTCTCCCTCTATAAGCTCTTCTCTAATGGTGGCTATGGAGGCTAGGGTTTTGTTTTAGGAATTCTTAGGAACAACTTTCAATAACCTCCGTAGTCTATTTGGGTATTAGTGGGCTTAGTGGGTTAATGCCTAATCAGATATTTGTTCCCAATTTTCGTAGCTTTTAATTCCTCAAAATTCAAAATTACCAGACTACCCTTATACGTTGCCAGTATGGCCTAAAAATTCCCCGGGACCCAAACCAAACCCCCGGCTAGTATTTTCTGACTATTTCGACCCTTCCGGACGCGTTGGCGCACTCAAAACGACCATACAGATAATAGAAATAAAATTCACTTTTTAATTAACATAATTATATACCATAACGCGACTGTCACACGCGTCTCAACAAAATTTCCAAATTGTCGTATTTCAATCTCACGACAAATTTCATAATTCAAAACTCATATATAATCATATGTGCACATATAATCAAATACCAACTCGCATCTCGCTAGTATTTTAACCTGGATTAATTTCCAATTAATACGCATTTAATTAAATTAATCCCATAAAATAAATATCACAAAAATACGGGGTATTACAGAATGTATGTATATATATGGGGGCAATGTGTCCTGTTTTGCCTAGACAATGGAGCTTGCCCCACTTACTGCCTAGTTGTAATGATTTATCACCCATAAATGCCTAAGCAATGGAATGATTTTCATCACATATTCCTACTTAGTTTTAGCAATCTTATCTAGATTACCTTGGTTCCTAGACGGTGGATGCCCCGGGAGGTCACCCATCTTCTTGCCTAGTTTGGGATGTCTCTTGAGATCATCCGTGATCAAATAGGCTTTTACTTGTATGATTGTTATGCCAACATTGTTGGTAAAATTTATTGATGCCGACCATCCGGAGTTGGTGTTTGCTGAATGCCGACCAACCTTGGTTGGTGGTTGTTGATATCGACCAACCTAAGTTTGTGTAGTGTGTAGCACTAGTACTCCGAAAAAATTGAACCAAAAAAAGGAAGATGGAAAAAACCAACACTTGTATTTATTTAAAGAGAAATGTGTACATGTAAATTTGTATTACTGATAATATTTGAGTAGATGATCCGCATTCCATGCATTGTTGAATTCTTCTCCCTCTAAGGTTTCAATTCTATAAGTCTTAGGGAGAACAACTGTAGTTACTCGGTAGGGTCCATCCCAGTTAGCCTCTAGCTTATTATGCTTCTGGATCACCTTCTTAAGCACGTAATTCCCCTCTTTGAGATCACATTTCATCACCCTTTTTTGTAAAACATTGATGTTCTTTGTTGATAGGCTGCGTTCCTGATTGCTGCATCTTCTCGAACTTCCTCGAGCATGTCCAGATCTAATCGTCTCATCAAATCACTTACGGTAGTTCATCGAGGATTGTCTTTGGTGATCCTGTAACATCCACGGGTTATTCTGCACTAGACTCTTACAGCTCGGAGGTATCTGGGTAGGTGAATTTTGTAATGAAATCTACCACCGTCTGCCCTTTGAGTGAGGACCTTGGCTCATAAATAATATCATAGTCGCCTAGTTTTACTGCCCAATATATCAGTCTTCCAGATTTTTCTGGCTTGTACAATGCCTGTATGAGTGGCACATCAGTGTATACCACTATGTTATGGGCCTGTAAATAAGGTTTCATCCTCCTACTCACCTCTATTAGAGCTAATGCTAGCTTTTCCAGCCTTGGATATCTAATCTCTACTCCTCGAAAGGCTTTGCTGGTGTAATATACCAGTTTTTATACTTCATCCTCCATTCTTATCAGCGCTGAACTGAAAGCGCTTTTCGAGATAGCCAGGTACAAGTATAATCTTTTTTTCATCACCGGCCTGGATAACAATGGAGGTGTCCCCAAATATTGCTTCAATTCTTGAAACCCTTTCTCACACTCGTCATTCCACTCGAAAGTTTTCCTGAGAATCTTAAAGAATGGGAGACATCTGTCCATTGCTCCCGACACAAACCTGTTGAGAGCTGCAACACGGCCTGTGAGGCTTTATACTTCCTTCTTTGTAGTTGGGGATCATAATTCTGGCAAAGATTTAATCTTCTCCGAATTCGCCTAAATGCCCGTTGATTAATAATATACCCGAGGAATATGACTTCTCGTACACTGAATATGCATTTCATCAGGTTCAGCTTCATCTGATATTGTTCCAACTGATAAAAGGTTTGGCCAAGGTCCGCTAGATGGTCGGCGGCTTTCTTGCTCTTAGTTAGCATATCATCGACGTAAACCTCCATGTTTTTGCCAATTTTCTATGTGAAAACTTTATTCATCAACCTCTGGAACGTAGCGCCTGCATTTTTAAGTTCGAAAGGCATAACATTATAACAGTATGTTCCCCTTAGGGTAATAAAATAAGTACTCTCCCGGTCTTCAGGTTTCATATTAATCTGGTTATAACCGGAATAAGCATCCAGAAAGCTCAATAACTCGTGCCCCGAGGTTGCGTCCACCAACTGATCAATTCGAGGCAATTAAAAGTGATCTTTCGGGCAGGCTTTATTGAGATCTGTGAAATCTACACACATCCTCCACTTTTTATTCTTCTTCTTCACCATCACAACATTGGCTAGCCAATCGGGATATTTGACATCTTGAATTAAAAAGGCCTTTTATAGCTTCTTAACTTCCTCCTGGATGTATTGGTTCTTCTCTGAGCTAAAGACCCTTCTTCGCTGCTTCACTGGCTTGACCTCCTTATTAACATTGATCTCGTGGCATAGGAAGGCTCGGTCTATTCTTGGCATGTCTTTATGACTCCATGCGAAAGCCTTCTTTCTATGCCGAAAAAATGCCACTAGTTCCTACTTTATTGACGGATCCAATGAGGAACTAATTTCACTTGTCCGTTATGGTCGTTCATCCAGAATGACATTCTTCGTGGCTTCGACGACCTGGCCCTTTACAAGCTGGGACACATCCCTAGGGTCTAAAATCTCAACCTCTGTATCCTCAGACTCATCCACCTAGTAGGTGGTGGTTTTCTTCCTGGCCTCCTCCTGTTATTCCTGTTCGATAGATAAATAGTAGCATTCTCAAGCTACTTTCTGGTCGCCTTTCACAATTCTAACCCCAAAATTGGTCAGAAATTTTAAGAATTGGTTTACCATGGATGGCATTGCCTCAAATTTCTTTAACCTTACTCTCCCTATGATTATATTGTAGGCTGATTGGACATTTTTATCCATTACGAAAAAAATGTACTTTTTTTGTTCTGCAAGTAGGTTAAGTGCCAATGAGCATGTCCAACTTGATCGTCCCAAGTGGAAAAACCTTTTCACCAGTAAAGTTGAGGAGGGGCCTATGATATGGCTCCAACTGGGCTAGTTTTAAATTCAAACTATTGAAATAGGGGTAGCACATGATGTCCGCAGAGCTACCATTGTCTACCAATACCCGTGAAATCACCACATCCTTCATTCTCATCTTGACCACCAAGGGGTCGTCGTAAGGATATATTACACCTGCAAGGTCATTTTTTGAAAACTCGATAACTAGCTTATCCATGTTCACTTTCCTTGGGCGATCGTATTCTGCCAAATTAATGCGCTATATGTAAGAACAATCTTGGGCCTCATTGAGGTAAGCTTTCCTTTCAGCAGTATGATTTCCTCCCCCTGCATCACCACCTGTAATCACATTACATTATAATGATCCAAAATGGATTGAGAATACCTCACGTTCAGGTTGCATTGGCTTTTTGGGGAGGTCTGGGTCATCCTCTGGATTATCTTTGTGGTCCCTCTTTTTGTCGTCTCTTATTCGATGTGGAGATTTGGACCTTTGTCTTCCTTTCTTTTTAGTCTTCCCACCATTCTGGCGATCAACGAATTTACTCAATTTTCCACGCCTAATGAGTGCTTCAATCTCATTCTGGAGAGCTATGCAACGCTTGGTCATGTGGCCATGATCTCTATTGAATTCACAGTATTTGGACTTGTCTCTCTTATCGAGGTCCGCCATTATTTTCTCCGACCCAGTTCGCTCCTCGCTATTCTTGATCACCTCGAGGATATAGTTTATATCCACCTTTAAGGGAGGGTAATTCCCATACTTCTTTAATTGCTCGAGTGTCTCCTTGCCTTTTGGTCGCTTGCCATTCTCGTTGTGCTTTTGATCCTTCTTCCCCACTATACCTTCAGCCTTGGTCTCTGCTTTAGTGTCAACACTCTTCTTCGCAGCCATGGCCTCTTCGACGTTCATGATCTTAGCTTCTTTTTCCATCAACTCTTCCATGGATTTAGGGGGATCCTTGGGCAACATGTAATATAACTTATCAAGCAACAGGCCACTCATTAGTGATGTAATTGCTATCTTCTCCTCATAGTCAATCACCTTAAGTTTCTCGTTATTAAAACGAGTGATGTAATCCCTAGTGCTTTCCCCTATTTTCTTCCTTACGCTCAGTAGGTGTGCTGGTATCTTAAATAGATTCGCACCAAAGCAAAAGTTTCCTATGAAGAGCTCTGTCAGCCGATTGAAGGTGGCAATCTTTCCCTGGGAAGGATGTTGTACCATATATGGGCTGACCTAGTGATAGTTCCTGAGAATGCCCTGCACCTCATCTCATCAGGAACCACATAAATATCGGCAGCATCTTGGTACTTCTCTACGTGGAGGACGGGATCAGTTTTTCCATCATACTTAGGCGTCACTACAGGAGCTTTAAATTTTGAGGAAAATCCACAATTGCCTGGACAAAGCGTGATCCTTGGATAAAAGTTCTTTGGAGAGGGTTCTTGGCCTTATACATTTCCCTTAGCCGGTATTCCAATCTCTGAATGGAACCCGTCCATGCATCATTCCCACTCTCACGCCTATGTGCCCGAGCAACAGAGCGCGCTGAATTTTCCTCTTGGTATCTTTCACTACGAGTTGCGGGGTGTGATTGGGCAGAACCTTCCCGTAGATTAGTTGGTCATTGGGAATTCCTCGAAGCAATCCTAAGAGGATTTATATTCCTCCTAGGACCCAAACGATCAAAGGGAGAGACTCTGCTCAACCTTTCCAAAGCGCTTGTTCGCTCATGAGTTAAGGTAACATTTTTTCGAGAATCTATAGCTCTTATAGATGAAGTCCATCCAAGCTGGTATGAAGGACCGTTGGACCTCTCGGTATGATGAGAGTCACTGCGCCTGGGCTGTGAAACATTCGAGAATAGTGTATGGGTGGTTCTTGAAGATAGCAGATAGGTGTTTTGCTAAATGCTCCGTTAACCTGACTGGGCAGGTGATCCGTTACGAACAATCTAAATGAGTTGACGCTTAGTCTCTTGCATAATCGTTTGCCCTTGGGACAAATTATCTACTATTCCCATAAGTTCATCGATAGTTGGGGGAGTAGAGGGGTTTGGAGGAACCCCAGTATTATTTCGATTACTGGATTCTGGGATCTCAGCCATTGGTGTTAAGTTTTTAATGAAAAACACTATTGACAGTCATTTCCCACAGACGGCACCAAATCTGTTGATGTAAAAAGCTAGATTCGATCTAATTAATTAATCATAGATAAAAAGGAATAAATAAATAAGACAAAGGTTTTTTTAAGTGGTTCAACCTTATGAAAATGGCCTACATCCACTGTTTTGTATTGCTGTGTGTTTCACCTTGATATCGATGCTGATTACAAGAGATCCATCCTCCTTGTGGAGGGTGTTACAATGTATTTATAGCCTTTGGGGCTTTCAGTATGAATAGACGATATGCCATTATTTAATAGACATATACATCTATACAATAAGAATGTTCATTAAATCCGATGTTCATTGAATTTGCAATTGTCGCTTGATCTTCCTGGCCAGATGCTCTGCACGTTGAGTAGCTCGGCGCGCTAAGTAGCTCGGGCTGATGAATAGCTCGGTGTTGCAAGTTGTTCGGTGATTTTAATCATTTTCCACGTAAGATAACACATGTATTTATATAATTGGTCCACATCAGCCGACTAATTTTCATATCAATAGTCGCTACGTCTTCAACTCTTGCATGCCATTGTCTTGGAGGATACTCACTCAATACTATCCTATGACACAAATGTTTTTGTCCGAAATTGAGCCAACACTACATGAAGACTCAATCGGAGACTTATGTCCTTACAAATATCCCTCTTTGGCTATTCCGGGACAAAAACAAACCAAAAATCCTAAAGTTCCATCAAGCTCTGCTAGACTTTAAAAAATATTCCACCCAAAATAAAAATTACATAGCTTGACTCAAAACCCAAGGATCGATATCTTTGCCGATGACTATTGGCATTTTGAAGAATTCCTGCACACTTAAGCAAACTATCAAAGACATAGGGCATAAGAATATTAAATGCATATAAAATAAATACCCCCTAAATTAATTCTCCCCTTTATCAAATAAATGACCTACTTAGAAAGTCGTCTCCCCATAAGTTAAATCTCCCAAACTAAGATACGATTATAATAGGATTAGATACCATTTCTCCCCCTATCATTCTCCCCCTTTTTGTTCAGGAATAGACTAAGCATAAAAAATAATTTAAACATGAAAACGCCCCGTAGGCCCCCAATTTTAAAATTCTTATACTTTAAAATCAACTTCCTAGTTGATATGCGAAAGCGTAAGATGGCTAAAAAAAAAACCAAATTTTAGTTTGCTTCAAATTAAAATTAAACCAAGTGAAATGTGATGAAAGCACACACTTATGTTAAATTTCACTTAAACCAAGTTAATTAACCCAAGTCCTAGAAAATTGCCTAAGTCATATTTTTCATTTAATTAAATTAGGCCAAACCAAATATTAACAAATTAAATTAAATGACTTGAATTAAATTAACTAAACATTACCCAATATTAATTTACACCAAATTAAACAAGAAGTGATTAAATTAAACCAATTTTATCTTTTTACCTAAGCACGCGTTCTAGGTGATTTTGCAAAAGATAAAATAAATAATTAATCCACTACGCCGCGATGTACGAGGAAAAACCCACAACGGGAAAAAACCTCGGACTGCCCTAGCCTCAAATCCACTAAGTACGAAATTTAAAAATATAAGCAAGATGAATTACAACACTCGACTCGATCCCTCTCAAGCCCCGACGCGTCTTCTTGTATCAACCTCTTCTTAGCGAATAACCACGGAGCTCCACCGAGGTCTCGAAATCCACTGATCGGACTTTATATGGTCACCATCACCCGAACTACGAGCCTTTCTCCAAGTGGGTAAATCAATGAAAACCTCTTGTTCTTTGTGGGATTTAGAAGAAAACCCAAAACGTCTCTTCAAACGGTAGACATGAAAAACCGGTGCCAAAACTCCAAGCAAGTACAAATATATTTATGGAAGCTTGGATAAATAATATGGCTGTAAAATAAGTGTTTAAAATATTTTTCTTGAAAATCAATAACACTTAAACAAAGAACTTTTTCTCTTTTGATTTCTCTCTCAAAACACTCTCTTATAGGTTGTAGGATATGAAAAAGTTAAGTTAAAAACTTTGGTTCCCGCACTTAGATATTCTGTCAAAATTTAGTGGGGTAAAGTAGTGGAAAAAGTGGGAAAAGCCGCTCGAAACTGCCAAATACCTGTTCCCGCCAAATCTCGTTCGAACGACATTTTCGTTCGAATGAAATCTCGTTTGAACGAGGCTTCTAACAAAGTTCCAGAGTGAACTCGTTAGAAATCTCGTTGGAAATGTCGTTCGAACAGCCATCTCATTCGAACGACATTTCGAACGAAGTTCCAGTGGCCAATATGAGAACTCGTTGACAAACTCGTTCGAACGACACTTCGAACGAACTCCCAGAAAGATTGAAAAATTCGATTTTTGCCCAGAAACTTTATATTCTTTATTTTAAAGTTTAAATGAAATCTTTCTGAAAATAAACAACAGTATAATTAAACCTACACCCATTATAAACTGTTCCAAGCCCTTATATATATATATTAAAATGCATTCATACCTTAGGAGCAATGGAACCATGTTTATGACGTAGAAACGAGGCACAAGAAAACACGACAATGT
Source organism: Sambucus nigra (assembly GCA_949130495.1). Taxonomy (NCBI): domain Eukaryota; kingdom Viridiplantae; phylum Streptophyta; class Magnoliopsida; order Dipsacales; family Adoxaceae; genus Sambucus; species Sambucus nigra. The sequence continues at coordinate 47,532,452 of OX422211.1, forward strand.
GGTGAAGCTTTATACACTTGGTCACTACGTCTTTAACAAACACGTCATAGGCTTGAATGGATCAATACGAACTCTATCCTATGACTCAAACGTTTTTGTTCGGAATTGAGCCAAAATTACAAAGGACTCAATTGGAAATTTGTGTCCTTACAAATCTACCCCTTTGGCTATTCCGGGATAAAAACCAACAAAAATCCTAAAGGTCCGTCAAGCTCTACTAGACTGACAAAAATGTCCCACCCAAAATAAGAATACAATTCTTGACTCAAAACAACCCAAAGGATCAAAATCTTTGCCGGTGAAAGTTGCGACTTAGAATATAATTCCTGCACACTTAAGCAAACGTATTGAACGCATAGGGAATATCAAAAATATTAAATGCAATTAAATAATTACTCCCCTATATGAACTCTATCCTTTATCAAAAAAACAATCAACTTAGAAAGACGTCTCCCCCTAAGATAAATCAATCTCCCCCAAACTAAGATACAATAGGATTAGATACCATTTCTCCCCTATCATTCTCCCCCTTTTTGTTCAGGAATAAACAAAGGCTAAAGAATCAAAACAGGCAAAACATGCAATTGCATAAAATGATGAAAACATTAAAGCACATGGGAAACAAAATCATAACTAATCCAACAAATAATAATGGATACCAACTAAGATGCAAGAAACAGATACCAATATAATACATAAGTATTAAGCATGTGATATCAACAAAGAATGCAGCAAGATGAATACCAATTATGAATTAAAGCATATATGGACTAGAGATCAAGGCAAAGACTAACCAAAAATATCAAATATATGTATACATAGTATATACCTAATAGACTCAAGTACACATATATAGATATAAACACAAAAATGACACAAAATAAGATAAACTTTTCACACTCGTATGGCAAAAATGTGTCATATGGAAACGGAAGTGTTGGGGTGTGAACTAGTAACAATTAAGTTTAGACCCAATCACTTACAACATGTTCACGGAGTTCTCAATTGATTGCAAACTTCATCACATTTGAATATAGCCTCATGTGACAATATAAATTGAACTCAATGAACAAACATACACAATGCATACAAGCCTATCATATTGATGATTCTACAAACCAATAGAGTCATGACATTGACAACACAACTAGGATAAACGGACATTGTGCAAACCGTTGATATACCATCCAATCTCCCTTAATAAGCATATATATTTATTTTGAATGAATATATCAATCAAACATATAAGGCCTTGGCAAATTATTTTTCTTTTAATGCCATATTTTCTTTTTGGCCTTTGGACCACGTATTTCTTTTAGGTCCAAACAAACGGTGGCTTACTATTCGTAAAGGATAATAAATCCTTTCGGAGCCCTTCCCCGTGCACATTTATATTTATTATTTTTTATTTCTCACAAATCTCACGTGCAATGGATTTTGACATGCACTAGTCCTCCTAGGTCATAAATATGTAGATGACAAGATTGGTAGGAGAACACCTCACAAAGCTCAAATATACATATAAAGTTAAAATTTCAAATGAGCTCGTGCATGTGTGAATAAAGGCATATAAAAATAGAATTCATTTAATCAAAACAAAATCCAGCTACTCCATGTAAGCATGGTAAAGAACATAATAAGTATTGACAATCTAAACCAAAAGTTCTAGCCACGTGGGAGCGAAAAAGATTGGATTCTAACACAAAATAATGCCACATAAAGTGTGTCAAACTAAAATGTACACAAAATAAAAATCTTTTTGAGTTTTTGAAATTTTTAACCAAAAATAAAAAATATATACTCAAAAGACAAACAAAAATCATTTGAATTTTTTTTCATTAAGCTTAAATTCCAAGAGATAAAAACCCAAATGATAAACCAAAAATATTTTATATTTTTCATTTAATGCAAATAATATGAAGGGAATATAATACAAAAGATGAACAATAATCATAATTCTAGCATGTGATAAAGCATGGAGCATAGACTAGAAAATAATTAAACAAGCATACATTTAGCATGTGAATATAGCATGAAGTACAAAAGCTAAAGTATGCAAATAAAACTAACACATTCAACCTTTAGATTCTGCAAGGGAGGAGGCATGTGAAAGTAAATGAGAATAAAAAACCCTATCTTGTAAAGATACCAAGTCGGATCTCCTAACCCAAACTAATGACAAATGACAATCTCGGGGTGTAGGAATCTTGGCTTCCTCGGTTTCCTTACCTTTGGATTTTCTAGGAACTTGTTTAAGATCAAAACAAAATTTCCTAAGATGACCTTTTCGACCACAATGTGAACACCTAAACTCACGGCGAAAAGATTTACCTAAGGAGTGATCTCTAAAGACTTTCCTAGGCGATTCTCCTAAAAAATTGGTTTTGGCTTTATGAGTTGATTCATTACAAGTATCGAAGCCTAAACCACAAGTGTCATTTTTAATATGGACCGTTCCTAATATTCTATCTAATTTTTCGAACGGCCCTCCAAATCAAATTTGACATTACTAGAGTCTTTTAATTTGTTTTGTAATTATAGAATGTTAGACTCTAATAACACATTTCTCTCTTCAAGCTCGAGAAGCTCCTTTTTCAAGGATTCCATTAAACCTCTAAGGTTATCTCTCTCGCCTTCTACATATTCTAGCATCTCTCGAAGAGATTTCTTTCGTGTCATAAGGTCTTCAACCAACACACTATTATCAATGACCTTGACACGGTCTCTCAAACTAGCTTCTAACTTCAAATTAGCTCTTTTTAATTTAATTGATTCTTCATATAATTCTTGAAAAGCATTTTGAAGTTCACTCACATTAACCTCTTTTTCATTTTCACTCTCTCTTTCTTCTCCACTCTCACTATCATAAAAAACAAGGGAATCATAAACAATGACCTTGGAAGTGTCATGTGTTAAATTTTCATCTATAGATGAGTTCTCGCTATCACTCACATGACTATCCATAAAATCCACAAAGTTGGGCTTAGTGGGGGAATCGGGTCCCTCTTCCTTATAACTATCACTAAGGGTCGCATTATATGAAATGGGTCACTTACCCTCTCTCCTTAGTTTAGTGGGGCACTCAGAGGCCCTATGGCCATAACCCTCACAACCAAAACACCTATTTGAATCGTCCCTATTTAAATTTTCATTAATAGTTTTAAGGATCCTCTCGGCTTTGTCATGCTTAGAAGTTTCAAATTTCTTAAAATCATTTTTAAATTTATCTTTGTTAATTTTAAGAAACTTTCGAAATTTCCTAGCAAATAAGGCCATATCTTCCGAGTCACTATCACTCTCGCTCTCTACTACTTGTTTATCCTCTTTTTGAGCTTTTAAAGCAATTCCCTTTTCAATTTTCTTTTCAGTTTTAGAGGGAAACATGTATAGTTCATAGGTTTGTAAATCACCTACCAGCTCTTCTAATTTCATAGAGGCTAAAGTTGGTAAAGAATTTAAAACGGTCACATTTGGAATAAATCTATCGGGTAAGGACCTTAAAATTTTCTTTACTACTCGGTTGTCGGGTATTTTCTCTCCCAAATTAACAATATCGTAAAGCCTAGCATCAAATTAATCAAAAGGTTTTTTTTCATTCATTTTTATAGTTTCAAATAGAGTGGTGAGGTTTTGAAGTTTCAAAGCTTTAACGACACTTGTACCTTCATGAGTGAGTTGTAAAATATCCCAAGCTTCTTTAGCGGTCTCACACGTCATAATGCGTCGGAATTCATCATGTATGACAACGCTAAACAAGGCATTTAAACTTCGGGAATTAAAGTTTGAATGCTTAAATTCACCCTCACTCGATCTATCGGCCGGTTTGGGAACACGTTCATTTTCTACTAAATGAGTTGGTGGGGACCACCCGTTAACTACAGACATCCAAACCCTCTCATCGATAGATTTAAGTGCCGATTTCATACCCGCTTTTAATACGCATAATTAGAACCATAAAAAATAGGAAATTTTAAAAATGGAGAAAATTCCATTTTAGCCAAAAATAGTTAAAGGATCGTTAACGAAGTAAATTATCATTTTGGCTCTGATACCAATTTGAAAATACCCCGTAGGCCCCCAATTTTAAAATTCTTATACTTTAAAATCAATTTCCTAGTTGAGATATGCGGAAGCGTAAGATGGTTCGGAAAAAAAAAACACCAAATTTTAATTTACTTCAAATTAAAATTAAACCAAGTGAAATATGATGAAAGCACACACTTATGTTAAATTTCACTTAAACCAAGTTAATTAATCCAAATCCTAGAAAATTGCCTAAGTCATATTTTCCATTTAATTAAATTAGGCCAAACCAAATATTAACAAATTAAATTAAATGACTTGAATTAAATTAACTAAACATTACCCAATATTAATTTACACCAAATTAAACAAGTAGTGATTAAATTAAACCAATTTTATTTTTTTGCCTAAGCATGCATTCTAAGTGATTTTGCAAAAGATAAAATAAATAATTAATCCACTACGCCGCGATGTTCGAGGAAAAACCCACAACGAAAAAAAAACCTCGGACGGCCCTAGCCTCAAATCCACTAAGTACGGAATTTACAAATACAAGCAAGATGACTTACAACACTCAACTCGATCTCTCTCAAGCCCCAACGCGTCTTCTTGTATTAACCTCTTCTTAGCGAATAACCACGGAGCTCTACCGCGGTCTCGAAATCCACTGATCAAACTTTATATGGTCACTGTTACCCGAACTAGGAGCCTTTCTCCAAGTGGGTAAATCAACGAAAACCTCTTATTCTTTGTGGGTTTTAGAAGCAAACCCAAAACGTCTCTTCAAATGGTAGAGATGAAAAATCAGTGCCAAAACTCCAAGCAAGTACAAATATATTTATGGAAGCTTGGATAAACAATATGGGTGTAAAACAAGTGTTTAAAACATTTTTCTTGAAAATCAATAACACTTAAACAAAGAACTTTTTCTCTTTTGATTTCTCTCTCAAAACTCTCTTAGAGGTTGTAGAATACAAAAAAGTTAAGTTAAAAACTTTGGTTCCCGCACTTAGATATTCTGTGAAAAGTTAGTGGGGCAAAGTTGTGGAAAAAGTGGAAAAAACTGCTCAAAACTGCCAAATACGTGTTCCCGCCAAATCTCGTTCGAACGACATTTTCATTCGAATGAAATCTCGTTTGAACGAGGATTCTAACGAAGTTCCAGAGTGAACTCGTTAGAAATATCATTGGAAATCTCGTTCGAACAGCCATCTCGTTCGAACGACATTTCGAACGAAGTTCCAGTGGCCAATATGAGAACTTGTTGGCAAACTCGTTCGAACGACAAACTCGTTCGGGCGACACTTCGAACGAACTCCCAGAAAGATTAAAAATTTTGATTTTTTCCCACAAACTTTATATTCTTTATTTTAAAGTTTAAATGAAATCTTTCTGAAAATAAACAACAGTTTTAATTAAACCTACACCCATTATAAACTGTTCCAAGCTCCTATATATATATTAAAATGCATTCATACCTTAGGAGTAATGGAACCATGTTGATGACGTAGAAACGAGGCACAAACAAACTCGGCAATGTGATGAAACTTTATACACTTAACCTCTACGTCTTCAACAAAGACGTCATAGGCTTGAATGGATCAATATGAACTTTATCCTATGACTCAAACTTTTTTGTCCGAAATTGAGCCAAAACTACAAAGGACTCAATTGTAAATTTGTGTCTTTACAAAACATAAAGCTTAGAGTGATAAGAGCATGAAAGCATATGGGAAACAAAATCATAACTAATCCAACAAATAATAACGGATACCAACGAAGATGAAAAAAAAATGATACCAATGTGATACATAAGATACTAAGCATGTGATATCAACAAAATATGCACCAAAATAGATACCAATATTGAATTAGAAGTATAGATGGACTAGAAACCAAGGCAAAGAATATATATGTACGCATAATGAATATCACTAACGCACACGCACATATATATAAGTATCGACACCACACATGACACAAAATATAGTAAGCTTTTCACACTCGTATGGCAAAAATGTGTCATATGAAAACGGAAGTGTAGGGGTGTGAACTAGTAACAATTAAATTTAGACCCAATCACTTAAAATATGTTCATGGAGTTCTTATTCGATTGAAAACTTCATCACATTTGAATATAACCTCATGTTACAATATAAATTGAACTCAATGAACAAACATACACAATGCATAAAAGCCTATAATTTTGATGATTCTACGAACCAATAGAGTCATGACATTAAATGCATAACTAGGATAAACGGACATTGTGTAAACCATCAATATACCATCCAAACTCCCTCAATTTAAGCATATTATTTTAATCTTTTGAATGAATAAATAAACTAAACAAAATAGGCCTTGGCAAATATTTTCTTGTAATTCCATTATTCTTTTAGGCCTTTGGACCACGTATTTCTTTTAGGTCCAAGCAGGCTTACTCGCAAAGGATGATATTTCCTTTCGAAGCCCTTCCCCGTACACATTTATATACATAATCTTTATATCTCAGACAAATCTCACGTGCAATGGATTTTAACATGCACTAGTCCTCCTAGGTAATATAACATGTAGATGACAAGATTGGTAGGAGAACACCTCACAAAGCTGAAATATACAAAATATACAAGTGAGCTCGTGCATGTGTGAATTGAGGCATATAAAAATAGAATCCATTATATCAACACAAAATCCAACTACTTCATGTAAGCATGGTAAAGAACATTTTAAGGATTGACAATCTAAACCAAAAGTTCTAGCCACATGGAAGCGAAAAATAAGGGATTCAAACACAAATATATGCCACATAGAGTGTGTAAAACTAAAATACACACAAAAAAAAAATCTTTTTGAGTTTTTGAAATTTTTAACCAAGCAAACAAAAATATTTACTCAAAAGACAAACAAAAATCTTTTGAATTTTTCATTAAACCTAAATTACTAAAAGGTGATACACAAATGATAAACAAAATCTTTTTGTATTTTTCATTTAATGTAAATTAACATGAAAGAATAAAATACAAAAGATAAACAACAATCATAATTCTAGCATGTGATTGATTATAAAGCATAGACTAGAAAAATGCTAAACAAAACATATAACTAGCAAAAGATATATCATTAAGAAGAAAAGATAGAGTATGTAAGACATTCAAGTAATTACTCATAAGATATGGCAAGAGAAGAGTCATGTGCAAGCATGATAGAACCATCAAACGTAGGAAATATTGAAAGAGGCATATTTTCCATTTTAAACATAAATGCCCAAAAAGGACCTAAACCTAATAACGTAGCGGTCCTAGCTCTGATACCAATTTGAAAGTGATAGGACCCCCAATTTTAAAGTCTTACAAATAAAAATTTCAATTTCCTTTAAAGATGTGAAATAAAGATGGCTCAACGAAACAATAACATAAAACAAATTTTAATTTCTTTCAAATTAAAATTAAGCTAAACACAAAGTGACATTAAATTAAACAACAAATTAATTTTCACTTAAACAACTTAATTCAATCTAAGTCTTAGAAATTTGCCGAACAAAATAATTAATCTATTTTGCAAATTTAGGCCAAACCAATATTTATCAAATTAAAGTAATGACTTGAATTAAATTAATTTTTACCCAAATTGAATTTGCACCAAATTAACTATACCAACTTTATCTTTTACCTAAGCATGCATATAATGTGATATTGCAAAAGATAAAATAAGTAAAAAACCACTACGCCGCGATGTACGAGGAAAAACCCACAACGATAAAAAAAACCTCGAACGGCCCTAGCCTCAAATCCACTAAGTACGGTTTTATAAGTACAAGATAAAAATACTTACAACACTCGACTTGACTCCGTCCAAGCCCCGACGCTTCTTCTTGTAGACACCTATGCCTAGCGAATAACCACAGAGGTCCACCGTGGTCTCGGAATCCACCGATCGAACTTTTTCTGGTCACCGTCAGCCGAACAAGGAGCCTTTCTCCAAGTAGGTATGTCACAGCAAACAAGGTTCTTCTTTTATGGGATGTAGAAGCAAACCCAAACTCTCTTTTACAGTAGAGATGAATCTGGTGCCAAACAAACTCTCCAAGAAAGATTAAAACAAATAATTTGGTGTAAACTTGGTTTTGTTCTTTGAATAAATCAATTTGACTAATAAACACTAAGGGAACTTTTTATGAAAGAATTAATCTATTAAACACTCTCTAGAGGATAAAAAAATGTTCTTCAAAAATTATGGTCCCGAAGTCATTAAATTCTGTGAAAGAGTTGTGGGAAAGTGGGACAAAACTGCCTTAAAATTTCCCTCCAGAAATCTCGTTTGAACGAGATTTTCATTCGAACGACCCTTCTAATGAAGTTCCAGTGGCCAAGAGAGAAAAGTCATTGGCAAACTCGTTCGAACGACAATATCGAATGAACTGCCAGAACGTCATTTTTCAATTTTAAGCCCAAAGTTCTAAAACGATAACTTTTTTTTCAAAGTTCTAAAATGACCTTCTGAAAATAAATTTCATTTTAAAATAAAATTACACCCTTTATAAAATTATTCCAAGTCTCCCTATATATATATAGAAATGCATTCATACCTTTTGGAGACTATGGAATATGATGTTGATGACGTTAAAGCATGGCACTTGAAACTCGGCAATGATGAAGCTTTTTAAGTCTTGGTCGCTACGTCTTCAACTCTTGCATGTCATAGGTTTGGAGCATACTCACTCAATACTATCCTATGACACAAATGTTTTTTTTTGGAATTGAGCCAACACTACATTAAGACTCAATCGGAAACTTGTGTACTTACACTAGTGTATGAATTATTATGTGTATGACATACCTACTATATTTACTATCACGGGAGGTTGATTTTTAAGGAAGAGGACAATCTTATCTTCCTGTGCCTTCAGGGGAATTTAGATTTGGTACCTCAAGAACATAGGACTGCGAAGTCTTATTTGTGAGTTGATAAGTCAGCTGACGATAGGAGCGTAGGTATGTGCATGACCAATGGGTATGTGGACTATGTTCGCCTCCAATATGTGTGATTTGTATCGATACAGCTCCTAGGTGATTCGGAATTTTTAATCCTTATGTACGTGATGTACCAGGATTTAATAGCAGAGTATGTATGCACCGCAGCTCAGCCTAAGGGTGCCATATTTATATGTACTGAGAATGATATAAAAATATATTTGAGATTGTTATACTCTGTTGCTTGGTAAATGGGACTTATAGAATATGTAAACTTATGGAAATTCAAATGAGTAATAAGTTCTTGAAATGGAATAATAAATATTGGTAATGGAAATCCATGAAATTTGGATAATACGGGTGGTTTAGTATTGTTGATGTAAAAAATTAGATCGCTCTAATTATTCAATCACAGATAAATAAAATGAGACAAAGATTTTTAAAGTGGTTCAGCCTTATATGAATGGCCTACATCCACTGTTATGTTATTGCTGAGTGTTTGGGAATTCTCGAGTACAAGTTCTCTCTAAAAATTCCGGTCCCCTTGAATGAAGGTGATACAAGGTATTTATAGACCTTAGGCTGTACATGAAAGGGTTGATACATTAAATGATATACATATGAAAGGGTAATACATTTAATGCAGCGTGTGCGTCAAGATGATAAACATTCAATGAATAGTTGAACTGTTGATTATCTGGCAATTAATTCTACGGCCGAGATGCAGCTCGGACCGCCTTAGTTGCTCGTTGCTCAGGAGTTCCTCGGAGCGCTAGAGTACCTCGGAGTACTAAAGTTCCTCGGTGTATCGTCGTTGCTCGGAGAGAACATGAGTTGGTCGGGGAAATGAACTTCCTCGTTGCTATTGTGCCACGTAGATTGACACGTGTCTTCGTATTATTCGTCCATATCAGCATATTAATTTTGGTATCAACAGAAGCCCCCAATGTTTCATATTTCGAACTTTGAGGAGTATGGAACATTCTTTCTCAGTATATGGCGATATTAAATGACTTTCCTGGGTTTTAGGAGCCTTTTCTTCAAATTTGAATTTCCTTCTGAATTCGCAGAATCCGCCATTTTGCTTCGGTCTTCGTGCACTTTTTGTCCTTTTAGCCGCCAGAAGTTCGATAGTTTCTTTTTGTAATCATTTCTTTCGCCATTTCCCAAGGCACAGTATTTAAACTTCCCAAGCAATCATACCGTCCTCTACCTTTTCCAATTTTCTTGCTTTCGAATTCTCCATAGTCTTTCTTTCTTTTGTGCGTTCATCCTTGTTTTCGTTCGTTGTCAACAGATCTCCTTTCTTCCTGTAAGATCTTCTTCCTTCTTCTTTTATTCACCATGGTTTATATTATTGAATCTATTGAAAAATTCCATTCTGATTATTCCATTCCATCTTGGGTTACTCTGGAGAATCTTCCTGAGCCCTTTGATTATTTTCATTTGGCTAAGGGACACTGGTTCCCCAGCCTCTTTATTGCTGAGTGTGGATTTTCTTTTCCACCCAGCTCTTTATGCTTAGAATTCTGCCAACATTTTGATGTTGTTCCTGCAAAAGTAGCCCCCAATACATGGAGAATAGTTAATGGGGTGCATAAATTAAATCAAACTCATGGAACTCGCATAGGAATTCCTGAGATTATGTATTGCTACAGATGGGCTGTTTTAGACAACGTTTATTATTTAAAAACCAGATTTTTGAATAGAGCTTTAGTAGTTAACCTCCCTGATGCCAACAGGGATTATTTTGAACATGGGTTAGTTTTCAAAAATTGGCAACATGCTCCTTTAGTCGGAGATGGAGTGTATGAAGGTCCCTAATGCCCCCCATATGGCAATGGGATAGGTTATTTTCATTTTATTTTATTCTCGAAATTGTGACTTCATCATGTTTGAATAAATGCATGATTGACATTTCAAATGGTTTTTGTTTGCAGTTAACAGCAAGAGAAAAACTCCTAAAGAATCAGAAGTTAATATAAGGAAATTGAAACATATCTGGAGCTTGCATCAGAGGATTGTAGACGAGCACATCAGGTCTGCCTCATACTTGTTGCAGTACAGGAGTTATACATCGTCTTTTACTGCTCGCCCTGTGGTCAGCTCCAGTGATCCAGTGTAAATTCCTGAAGACTCTGATCCGGAATCTCATATTCCTTTGAGCCAGAAAATGGGCAAGAGAAGAGTTCCTACTCTCTTCGAGGAGAGTTCCTCTGCTGGCGATGGGAAGAAAACCAAGGTTAATATCCCAAAGGGGACAAAGAAAATTGATGATGCTCCTTCTATTGCTGTTCAGAAGGTTGTCGAGAAGCCCCCAGTGGCTCCTGTGCAGAAGGATGCACCTGTTGAGATGATCACTTTCTCACCAACCAAAAGTTCCTCTTTGGTTGAGGTTGCTGAAAAGGCTTCGAGGAGATTGAGGAAATCCTCCTCGGTCAGTATTTCTGGAGCCATTCCCCAACTCCCAACTGGTGGAGATGTTGTTCCAATTATTGTTCCTCCGAGCTCTACAATGAGTTTGGCAAAATTTTCACCCATCCCCGAGGTGCAAGGTACTGAAGAAGACCTTACTCGGGATGTGGTTACTGCTCTGGCTGCTCGTCATTTGGCTTCAGTAAGTATCTCTACTCTGAGCTTTTTATATTTTCCTTGGTTGTTTCCCATGTTTGTTTCTGATTTCATTTTCCTCTTTTGATTGCAGTTGACGAGCTGTTTCAATTTAATCCTTAAAAAGGATGAAGCAATCAAAGCTTCTTGCTCCTCGTCCACTGTGGAGGGAGCACTGGAGAAAGCTATTAAATCTGTGAGTGAGTCCCGTCAGAAGTATGACGATGATAAAACTGAATAGGAGAAAAATTTGGCTGCGTCTGATGCAGAGAAGGTACAACTGGGTAATAAGGTGAAGGACTTGGAGAGAGAAAATAAAGATTATGCCGAGAAACTTTCGGGCTTTGGGGAGCTTGAGAATAAATTGAAATCGGCTGAAGAAGAGCTGACCCTCCTGCGAGAAGTAAATCGCCAGAAGGAGGAGGTGGAGACCAAATTGAAGGCCACCGAGAATCTTATGTCCGAGAAGCTATCCTCGGAAAAAATGAAGAGAAAAACAGCTGTGAATACCTCCTTTAAAACTGGTTGGGACAAAGGATGGGACAGGGGGTGGCAGCTATGACGACCCAGGTGAAATATGGAAGTCTGAAATATTTTCATGTTGGTTGGGTTGCAGCACTGCAGGAGTTGAAGGTGAGTGAGGACTCAGAGCTATTTCAACAACATATCCCTGGTCCTCCTCCAGTTATTGAAGATGAGTCTTCAGACGAAGTTGCATCTGAAGAATCTTCAATGACAGTGGGTGATCAAGTCCTTGTTCCACCATCCAACCAGACAGCCACCGAGGAGATTTCGTCATTGCCTGCTCCTCCAGAACAAATCCCAGCTTCTACTAATCAGACCATTGTTCCTACCGAGCAACCAAGCTCCTCATCCCAGCCTCCCGAGAAAGTCTTGGGAGACAAGGAAAAGGTGTGAAGTTGTTCAGTACTCTTTTTCTGTTCTTCTTTTACTTATCCTCTGTATTCCAAACGATGTAATCTTGTTGATGATGTAATAAAATCACATCTTTTTGTTCCTCTTCATTGTGGATGCTCTGTCTGTTTTTATTTATTAACTCTTGCCTTCTCTTCTTTATTAGTTTGTGGCTAGAATGGAACTGATATCTGCACATGATACAAAGCTGATGCAGCAATGCCATGAATATTATAAGGCTGGTCATACAAATTTGAGTGTATCAGAAATTGCTAACATCCTTGGCCATGATGCTTCAGAACAAGCAATTGAGGCTTATCAGTACCTGAAGGATTTACTTGACCGAGCTGTGGCCAACAACGTGGCCTACTATGACTTGATCGAGGAGCTTCATTGTACCTTAGAAGATCTTCAGAATCAACACAATGAATCAACTGCCTTGTTGCACAAGGAATATGAGAATAGGTATCAACAGCTTTCTTCCGAGTTAGGCCACAAAAAGATCATTGCTGGATACGATGTCAGGGAGAGAACCCTAAAAGGTGAAGTTGAGGCCTGCAGACAGATCGCCGAGTTGCTGGAACAAGAAAACAACAATTTGCAGAAAAAATTGGCACAGTATGAGTCTGCAGCTTCATCCTCTACTGCTTTGGTACCGGTCACCGATGAAGGATTCTCATTCTTAGAGGTTGAGAATGCCAAATTAAGGCAAGAATTGGATACTTTGAGAAGGTATGGTATCTCTACTACTGCTCGGGGGCGAGGAAGAGGTTCTCGTGGGCGAGGAAGAGCTATTCAAAATGTTGTCGAGGAGCAAAGTTCTCCACCTGCTCGGAGTCGATCAAGAGTTCTCAGCCGTAATGTTGAAGAAACTCGTACTCAGTCTACTTTGGAAACTCAAGCGTTCCAATTGAATGCAAAAGATCGTGCTTTGTCTAAAATGTCCAAGAAAAACCTATCTTTGGAAGATCAACTTATTGCGACGAAGTCTGCTTTGAATAATAAAGATGTTTTTGCCAGGAGCCTTCACGAGCAACTAGAGAGAATAACTTTCCAATTCCACAAACAACCTCGTGAGTTTTGGATGGCAGGCTACAATGAAGCCCTTTGTCACTTGGATGCTCGCCTTGAAAATGCCAATAATGAAGGTTATAAACAGGGATGGTTGAACGCACTGGGTGTGTTAAAGCTAGAGCAGGGCCATTATTTATGGGATTATCATGAACCTGGGCTACTAGACTTGCCTATAACGCCTTATAAACTGGACATGGAATGGATCCGAGCTCGTACCATTCCTCGGAGCTTAATTTCAAAATATCTTGGTGACTATAGTCTTCATTCTCAGATTGAATTATCTCGTCCCGAGCATCTCTTGGATACTCCTTCAGTAATGAATGTCAGAATGTTGAGGGACTTGAATTGTATCAATTCTCCCCAAACATTAAATGATCCTCCTGCTGGCGAGGAACCTGTATCGAAGGCTGAGGGGAAAAACCAATAGAATAGGATTTTCAATGTAATAATTAGCACACATATGTAACTTGTAATTTATTTTGAATTTTAATGAAAGACTTTCATTTTCTGTTTGCAAATTTGTATTGCTATTCTTTTGTACTTGACACTTTTACATTTGTGCATATGTATCTGTTAAAAAGATAACAATTTTGTGTTGTTCATCAACCAACTTAGTAATAAACAGTTACAAGTATCAAAAATGTTGTTCAATTACTTAATAATAAAGTAATGAATATAAAAATGTTTAAAATTTTTCCAACCAACTAAGGTTGTAAAATTGTACTCGTCGACCAAGTATAATTAGTGAAGGTTTTCATAAAATGTGTCCGACCAACCAGGTTTATGGACCCTCCTCGTCAATAAGTTCTCCTCGTTGACCAACTACAATTAGTGGGTTTTTATCCCCGACCAACTATACTTGGCTCAGTTTGGAATATTTTTGTATTTTCTGGAATGGTTTTACCTTCCGACCAACTTGTTGGCATATTTTGTTTCTTAACCAGCCAAAATTGGCATTTTTAAGAATGTTGTTCTTGCCCTTTTACCATCCAAAGTTGGTTGTGGGTTTGAACTATTAGGTTCTTTCGAACTATCTTGTCCACAAGCTCTTTTACCAACCGAAGTTGATCACGCAAGTGTACGCCTCCTAACCAAAGGAGTATAATTTGTTCTCGCTATTTTACCAACCGAAGTTGATCACGCTCGAACTATCAGGTTCTTTCGAACTATCTTGTCCACAAGCTCTTTTACCAACCAAAGTTGATCACGCAAGTGTACGCCTCCTAACCAAAGGAGTATAATTTGTTCTCGCTATTTTACCAACCGAAGTTGATCACGCTCGAACTATCAGGTTCTTTCGAACTATCTTGTCCACAAGCTCTTTTACCAACCAAAGTTGATCATGCAAGTGTACGCCTCCTAACCAAAGGAGTATAATTTGTTCTCGCCCTTTTACCAATCGGAGTTGGTCGTGGGTCTGAACTATCGTCTTCTTTTTGCTGTCGAGCAGCGTAGTGTACAACACTAGTATTCCCCGAAAAACTTTCAATAAAAGGAGAGAAGATGATGAAACATCATCGTTTTATTCATATTGATAGAACTGCTTTACATTTTACATTACTGATAATACTTGCGAAGGTGTTCAGCATTCCAAGCATTCTTGAATTCCTCTCCTTCTATAGTTGCTATTCGGTAAGTTCCTGGTCGAACAACTTCTATAACTCGATAAGGTCCATGCCAATTTGCTTCCAATTTATTGTGCTTCTGAATGACCTTCTTTATCACGTAATCTCCTTCTTTTAAATCGCATTTCTTCACCCTCTTATTGTAAAACAGAGCTGTTCGTTGTTGATATGCAGCATTCCTAATGGCTGCTTCTTCTCTAACCACCTCGAGCATGTCCAAATCTAATCTTCTCATTAAGTCGCTGACTAGGGAATTAAAATTCAGCACTCTGTGTGTTGGTAGACCCAACTCGGCAGGTATTACAGCCTCACTTCCAAATGCTAGCATATATGGTGATTCTCCACTCGCTGCTCGGGGAGTTGTTCGGTAAGCCCACAATACTGATTGTAACTCATTAATCCAGTTAGCTTTAGCTTCACTTAGCCTCTTCTTCAAACCATTTAGCAGTGTTCTGTTCGTTACCTCTGTCTGCCCATTGCTTTGAGGATGACCTGGTGCTGAATGGGTTTTCAGGATGTTTGATTGTTGACAATAGGTAGCAAACTCCTCGTTGTCGAATTGTGTTCCATGGTCTGTGATGAAGGCATGAGGGAGACCATATCGACAGATGATATTCTTCCAAACAAACTGGTATACCTTCTCGTACGTCATATCGATAAGGGGTTCAGCTTCTACCCACTTAGTAAAATAATCTACTGCGACGACGAGGTATTTGAATCTTCCTCGGGTGGTTGGTAATGGTCCAACCAAATCAATTCCCCACATGGCAAATGTCCAAGGGGAAGTTATGGGTGTCAACAATGCTTGTGGAGTTCGTCGGATGGAGGAAAAACGTTGACACTTGTCACATTTCTTTGCATAGGCTATACAATCAGCCCTCATCGTCGGCCAGTAGTATCCTTGAGTCATCACCCTTTGCAAAAGTGTTCAACCTGCTACATGAGCTCCACAGGACCTTTCATGGATTTCTTCAATTAATTCTTTCACCTCGGAAGGATGTACACATCTTTGCAAACCTGCCATAATTCCTCGTCTATACAAAATACCATTAGTTAATACATACCGAGCAGCTTTATACTTCAATTTCTTGGCAGCGAGCTTATCTTTCGCTAATTCTCCTTTTTCTATATATGCCCTGATGGGATCCATCCAAGATGGTCCTAGATCAAGGGTAATAATGTTCATCGTCAGGTTTTCATCTATGCTTCGACTTTCTAGTACTTCAATTGGTATTGTTCTTCGCAGCTCGGTACGAGTAGCTGATGATAATTGGGCCAGTGCGTCTGCTCGTGCATTCTCTATTCTTGGTATTCTGATTAACTGAATCGCATCAAATTCCGCCAATAACTCCATTACTTTGGCATGATATTTGACCATTAATTCTCCTTTAACTGCATATGCTCCCATCATTTGATTCACAATCAATTGAGAATCACTGAATACCATCACTTGTTTCACTTCCATAATCTTTGCTAAATTAAGACCTGCTATCATGGCCTCATACTCAGCCTCATTATTGGAGGCTTTGAATTGGAATCGTAAGGAATATTCCATGTCAATCTCGTCTGGGGTGTTCAAAACAATTCCTGCCCCACAACCTGCTGTGCAAGATGAACCATCTACATATAATCTCCATATGGGTAACCCGTCTTCAAATTCCTTATCCAATAGAGTTCCTCGGTGAAGTATTTGTTGCTTCCTTTCATCCTCCCCTGGCATTTTTCGCTCCTCGTCGACCATCTCTTCTTGCTCTTTTACCAACCGGAGCTGGTCTGAGTTCGAAGTTGATGATCCTTTTACATCCACAAGTTCTTTTACCAACCGGGGTTGGTCTGAGCTTGTGTTTGTTGATCCTGTAACATCCACAGGTTGATCAGCGAGTAATTTTTGCTCCTCGGGGATATCAGGATAAGTAAATTATGCTATAAAATCTACTACAGCCTGCCCTTTTAGTGATGATCTGGGTTCATACACAATATCATATTCACCGAGCTCTATTGCCCAATACATTAGTCTCCCTGATTTCTCTGGTTTATGAAGGGCTTGTCGTAATGGCATGTCGGTATATACGACGATGGTATGGGCCTGGAAATATGGCCTCATTCTTCTACTTGCTTCAATTAATGCCAACGCCAATTTTTCCAACTTCGGGTACCTGATTTCTGCACCTCGGAAAGCCTTACTTGTGTAATAAATTGGCTTCTGGACTCCATTCTCCAATCTGATCAGTGCTGAACTGACTGCATTCTCTGATACTGCTAGATATAAGTACAACTTCTCGCCCATCACTGGTCTGGACAGCAATGGAGGTGTTCCCAGATATTTCTTCAAGTCTTGAAAGGCTTTTTCACATTCATCATTCCACTCGAAAGTTTTTCGGAGTGTTTTGAAGAATGGAAGGCACCTATCAGTTGCTCGAGATACAAATCTATTGAGCGCTGCAACTCGTCCTGTAAGACTCTGTACCTCTTTTTTCGTCGTTGGAGATAGCAACCCTAAAAGAGCTTTGATCTTTTCTGGATTCGCCTCAATGCCTCGCTGGTTGACGATGTATCCGAGGAACATCCCTTCTCGTACTCCAAATGTACACTTCGTCGGGTTGAGCTTCATTTGGTATTTATCCAGTTGATCAAAGGTCTTAGCTAAGTCAACTAGATGATCAACAGCTTTCTTGCTCTTTGTCAGCATATCATCAACATAGACTTCCATGTTGCAACTGATTTGTTCGGTGAAAACCTTGTTCATCAGCCGCTGGTATGTCGCTCCTGCATTTTTCAAACCAAAAGGCATAACATTATAGCAATAAGTTCCCCTAGGGGTAATAAAAGAAGTACTTTCCCTATCTTCAGGTTTCATTTTGATCTGGTTGTAGTCGGAGTAAGCATCCATGAAGCTAAGCAACTCGTGTCCCGAGGTAGCATCCACTAATTGGTCAATTCTGGGCAATGGAAAATGATCCTTTGGGCATGCCTTGTTGAGATCAGTGAAATCAACACACATTCTCCATTTATTGTTTTTCTTTTTTACCATCACCACGTTTGCCAACCAGTCTGGATACTTCATGTCTTCAATGAATTGGGCTTTCTGGAGCTTCTCGACCTCCTCTTGTATAGCCTGATTCTTCTCGGGACTAAATACCCTTCTTCTCTGCTTTACAGGCTTGATCTCCTTATTCACATTGAGCTCATGACATAAGAAGTTCGGATCTATTCCTGGCATGTCTTCATGACTCCACGCGAAAGTTTTCTTCCTGTTTCTCAAGAAAGTTATCAACTCCTGTTTTATTGAAGCATCCAACGTTGAACCTATCTGGGTTACTCGTTCAGGGTGCTCATCGTCCAGAATAACATTCTCTGTAGATTCCACCACCTGTCCTTTTACTAGTTGGGATTCATCTCGTGGATCTAGTGTTTCAATTTCTGTACCTTCATCCACCTGGTAGGTAGTAGTCTTTTTTCTTGAATCTTCAAGCTCCTCTTGCTCAGCAAATGAATAATAGCATTCCCGAGATACTTTTTGATCACCTTTCACAACTCCTACCCAAAGTTTGTTGGGAATTTTAAGCATTGATGCACTGTAGATGGAACTGCTTCAAACTTCTTCAAACCAACTCTTCCCATGATGATGTTGTAGGCTGACTGCACATTCTTATCCATCACAAAGAAGCGTATTCTCTCTGTTCGACAAGCAGGCCAAGTTCCAATGAATATGTCCAACTTGATCGTTCCAAGTGGAAAAACTTTCTCGCCAGCAAAACCCAAAAGAGGTCTGTGATAAGGTTCCAATTGAGAT
Organism: Sambucus nigra; assembly: GCA_949130495.1. Classification (NCBI taxonomy): domain Eukaryota; kingdom Viridiplantae; phylum Streptophyta; class Magnoliopsida; order Dipsacales; family Adoxaceae; genus Sambucus; species Sambucus nigra. The sequence goes on from OX422211.1 coordinate 47,551,462, forward strand.
AATTTTAAATTCAAGCTGTCAAAGCATGAATAATACATGATGTCTGCTGAACTACCATTGTCTACCAGCACTCTTGAAATCACTACTTCTTTCATCCTCATTTTGATCACCAGAGGATCGTCGTGAGGATAAAGAACACCTGCTAGGTCGTTTTTTGAAAAGCCAATGACCAGCTTCTCTTTGTTTACCTTTCTCGGACGATCGTCCTCGGCCAGATTTATTCGCTGAATATATGAACAAGCTTGAGCCTCTCCAAGGTAAGCCTTTCTTTCTGTAGTAAGGTCTCCTCCTCCTGCATCTCCTCCTGTAATGACATTACAATCAAATGACCCAAAACGTATTAAAAATACCTCTCGTTCTGGCTGTCTTGGTTTCTTGGGGAGGTCGGGATCATCATCTGGATCATCTTCATGGTTTCTCTTCTTTTTCTCCTCTGCTCGACGAGGAGATCTAGACCTCTCTCTAGCTCGGTCGTTATTTTTTCTTTCACCTCCCCGATCAACATATTTTGCTAGCTTTCCTCTTCGGATGAGTGTTTCAATCTCGTTCTGAAGAGCTATGCAATTTTTGGTCATGTGACCATGATCTTTATGAAACTCGCAATATTTATCCTTACTCCTCGAATCAGGGTCTGACCTCAGTTTCTTTGGCCATTTTACCTCCTCGCTGTTCTTGATTTCTTACAAGACATGATGAATACCCATCTTCAAAGGAGTATAATTGTCGTATTTCTTCAGGACTTCCCATGATGATTTATTATTTTTGGAACGTTTGTCACCGCCATTGCTCTTATGCTCTTTATTTTTAGACTTGTCTACGTCCACCTTGGTGTCTTTATCCATATTCTTCTTTGTAGCCATAGCTTCCTCGGCATTTATGATTTTGGCCGCTTTTGCCATCAACTCTGACATAGTTTTAGGTGGATCTTTCACCAAGGTGTAATACAATTTATTAGGCAACAACCCACTCATCAAGGCGGTGATTGCAGTCTTTTCTTCGTAATCTATGACTTCCAGCTTCTCGTTATTGAAACGAGTTATGTAATCTCTAGTACTCTCACCAGATTTTTTTCTAACACTTAAAAAGTGTGCTACTCGTTTTACTGGCTTTGCTCCAAAACAGAAATTGCCAATAAACAACTCGGCCAACTGAAAGAAAGTTGAAATCTTACCCCGAGGAAGATTGTTGTACCATATCTGGGCAGCTCCAGTAAGAGTTCCTGAGAACGCTCTGCATCTCATCTCGTCGGGGACGACATAGATGTCGGCAGCAGCTTGATATTGCTCTATGTGAAGAACAAGATATGTCTTTCCATTATACTTGGGGGTCACTACAGGTGCTTTGAACTTTTACGGTGTAGGAAAATTCACAATGGCATGTACAAAAGGTGTTCCTCGAACAAAAATTCGTTGTAGGGGGTTCTTTGCCTTGGCCATTTCTCCCAATCTATCCTCCAACCGTTGGATGGAACATTTCCACGCTTCATTTCCTTCCTCGGGCCTATTGGTTCGAGCAATGGATCGTTCTGAAGTAGCCTCCTGATATTTATCTTGACGAGCGACTGGTCGTGATTGTGCTGATCCTTCTCATAGATCTGATGGTTATCGAAAACTCCTCGACATGGTCTTAGGTGGACTCCTATTCCTCCTAGGGCCTAATCGACTGAAAGGGGACACCCTACTCAGTCTTTCTAAAGCACTGGGTCTTTCTGGAGAGAGGGTGATATGTTGATTAGTATCTGTAGCCCTTATTGACGAAGTTCGCCCAGGTTGATAAGAGAAATCATCAGACTCCTCATTACGACGTGACTCAGTACGCCTGGATCGTGAAGAAAGTAAATAAGTTTGCCTCTGACCACTTTGCTGTCCTGAACGTGCAGGTGCACCGCCATGAAGGGTTTGTATGAGTTGCCTCATTGTTTCTTGCATGGCGGTTTGTCCTTGAGGCAGATTCGTCATAATCCCGGCTAGATCTGGAGGTGCAGAGGGATTCGGAGGATTTCCAATATTTTCAGTGTTTCGATTGCTAGATTCTGGATTATCCGCCATTGATGATGAATGATTTTTGGTGAAAAATGATAGTAACAATTGCTTCCCACAGACGGCGCCAATCTGTTGATGTAAAAAATTAGATCGCTCTAATTATTCAATCACAGATAAATAAAATACGACAAAGATTTTTAAAGTGGTTCAGCCTTATATGAATGGCCTACATCCACTGTTATGTTATTGCTGAGTGTTTGGGAATTCTCGAGTACAAGTTCTCTCTAGAAATTCCGTTCCCCTTGAATGAAGGTGATACAAGGTATTTATAGCCCTTAGGCTGTACATGAAAGGGTTGATACATTAAATGATATACATATGAAAGGGTAATACATTTAATGCAGCGTGTGCGTCAAGATGATAAACATTCAATGAATAGTTGAACTGTTGATTATCTGGCAATTAATGCTACGGCCGAGATGCAGCTCGGACCGCCTTAGTTGCTTGTTGCTCAGGAGTTCCTCGGAGCGCTAGAGTACCTCGGAGTACTAAAGTTCCTCAGTGTATCCTCGTTGCTCGGAGAGAACATGAGTTGGTCGGGGAAATGAACTTCCTCGTTGCTATTGTGCCACATAGATTGACACGTGTCTTCATATTATTCATCCATATCAGCATATTAATTTTGGTATCAACAAGTATGGTAATCCCATAGACAAATTTAATACCGATAAAATAAGTGGGTACTTTGAATTAGGATGGTAAGTAAATATGCGTTAGGCGTGCACATTAGTTGAGGAGTGAGAATCTCAAGCGAGAGCACGTGACTAACATATTTAATATATATATTGTTTAAATTTCATTTAAGCACTTTCTACTTTTAAACTATTTTCAAATCTTTCTCTGACCCGATTTCTTTCAAATCTTTCTTATTTTCTTAAAAACCTTTTAGGTGCCCAGCCACAGGGATGCCAAGCATGGGAGTTCCATTCTGTTGACCTATTGTTGATGGTGTGGAAGCTACAGGATCTCGGTATTAGACGTCCCCACATCTATCTTTACTTCTCTCGAAGTCATTCACTTTAGTTAGGGCATGTTTCCCATTCTTATTCTGAGATCGTAGTTCAGACTCATTTATTTTAGATATTGGTTTATCTATTATGACTTTTGTATTGGGATGTTATTTTACTTTGGGATTGTGATTATTGGAATGTTTACTCCAGACTCATTCTATTTATTACGTTAGTTATTTATATGAGATTGTTTGTGTGATTTATGAATAGTTGTTCAATTACTTGGTTGATTATTCACTTAATTAATAAAAAATTGACATCTCACTTTTTAAGTATTAGGTGGCTTGTAATTAATTAAAATGTTTTCGACAGTGATGCTAACAATGACCCATTTTGATATTCTGTATTAATTTAATAAAGGAGTAGCTACCCGGTATTTAATTAGTCGGGGTGTCACATATTTTAGATCTTTTAAATTAGTTTATCATAGGCAACCAGAGTGTTTGAGAATGCGATATACGTGCCAATAATTATGTCGTTCACTTTAATTAATTTGTTGACTTAATTAATGTGCGGATTAACACTCTCATATATATCGTTCTTCGGATTAGTTAATGTTCTTATTCTAATGAAATAATTATCTCCACAAATTTTGTATTTAGCGAAAATACCTACGGTTAGGTGGATTGGATCTCGATTCTTCTTTTCCTAAATAGTTTTCATAAAATCAAAATTTTAGTTTCTTGTTTTCTTAAATTTAAATTGCACTTGTTAGTTAGATTTCTTTGGTTAAAAAGAGATATTTCCAAAATCATCACCTTTTGTTTCTTTTTTTTTAGAGTGGACCTAGGTTTTAAAAGCATACCTTGTATTTTTCATTACAATTTTCGTCCCAGTCACAGAGGATTCGATCCCGGCTTATCGGATTATTACTTGAGCAACCAACTTGCACTTGAGGTGTAGGTACACACGTAGTATACACATTCTACGTCGCGTCAAACACCTTTTGGAATCTAACAGTAGAGGTAATAAAGGAATTTTTCTGGGATATTCCCAAAATAGTAGAGCATACTTCATTTATAACTTATGTACAAAAGTTCTAATTGAATCTATCAATGCAATTGTTAATGACACTACCATTTAGAGTTTCACGTCTGGATCAATTATTTTGGATGTCATAAATATTTTTAAAATAGATTCTCCTCATATAACTGACCCACTACCGACTAAAGTCCTTTTAGTACCACCTTGGGTTCCTAAAGGTCGTCCCTAGATAAGGTAGTTAATAACCTTATGGAGCCTATGAGAAGAAGATCCCAACTTCAAAATGTGGTTAACTTTCCAAGCATTGTTTCTTAATAAGAACCAAATAATGTAAACAATACTATCAATGACTCTTACTATATTCATGTTATGCAAGAAGAGTTAACCCAGTTTCATAATCATCTTCCACTGCCGAAAAACAAAAAGGTTATAGGTACCCATTGAATTTTTAAAAATAAAATGGGTAAATTTAGGGTAATCATTATAAACAAGGTAAGACTGGTAGCACAATGATATTCTCAAATAAAGGGAATAGACTTTGATGAAATGTTTGCTCCGGTAACAAAGATCGAGTCTATTCATTTTCTCCTCGCAGTAACATGTCACTTATAATTCAAACCATCTCAAATGGATGTTAAGTATGCTTTTTTGAATGGTATTTTGAATGAGGAAGTATACCTAAAACAACAAAAAGTCTTTATTGAACCATTTCACCCTAACCATGACTTTCTATTGAAGAAGGATTTATATGGCTTAAATCAAGTCCCTGGGCCTGATACGAATGCCTCTCAACCTTTTTAATAAATTAACAGTTTAAGCATGGAGGCAATGGCCAGACATTGTTTATATATAAAATAAACGAAGAATTTTTTAGTGCACAAATTTACCTAGATGACATTGTCTTTGGTTCTACTTCCCTAGCACAAGTTAACGATTTTTCCAAAATAATGCACGGGGAGTTATAAATGTTGCTCATGGGGACTTACAATATTTTTTAGGTTTGCAAGTTAAACAATTGAGTGACGGGATCTTTATTTCTTAAACCAAATACACGAGTGAGTTGATTATGAAATTTGGGCTACATAATGCTAAGATTGCTTGCACTTCCATGAGTATCACATCTAAGATCTCTAAAGATGAAAATGGGAAAAATGTTGATCCAACCTAGTATAGAAGAATGATAGGCAATTTTTTTATATCTAACTGCATGCAAACCAGATGTTATGTATGCCGTTTGTGTTTGCACATGTGATCAATGTGCACCCATAGAATCTCACTTATTATGTGTAAAATGAATCGATAAGTATGTTAAAGGCATACTAGAGTATGGTATTTGGTATAGAAAGGGCACTTTTACTTTTATAGTTGGATACACATATGTTAATTGGGCAGGATGTTCCGATCACAATAAGGGCACGTCTGGTTCTTGTTACTATATAGGAAATAACCTGATTGGTTATTTCAGTAAGAAATAAAATTTCATATCCTTATCTACTTCTAAATTTGAGTATATAGCTGCTGGTAGCTTTCGAGCTCAATTATTATGGATCAAACATATGTTGTGTGATTATAATATTATTGAAAACCAATTGATTCTATTCTGCGATAATCAAAGTACTATTCGTATCTCTAAAATTCATGTACAACACTCTCGCACCGAACAAACTAAGATTAGATATCACTTTATTCAATAATTGGTAGAATATAAAGAACTTATAATTGAATACCTACAAACAAAAAAATAGCTAGATGATTTATTTATTAAGCCCTTGGACAATATTAGATTTGAATCTTTAAGGAAATCTATTAGGATGATTATGCTTGATTAGTTCTCTACCAGATTTTGTCACACCCTCATGTTTATATCTTATTAATAATATGTCTCTGAGGATATAGGATATGGTCATTTGAAAAATCACAAAAGATATCTCAGTTATTTATTTTATATAGGAGACACCTGATATGAATTGTTACTATGACTTAATTGGTTCTTTATTCTATTATATACTCTCTCTTGAAAATTACCCATTGTCTATATGAGAAAAAATGAGGGAGAATGATTGTATCCATTGTGGGACTGTCTATAAGATTTTAATTTCTAAATTTGACTAATATTCTATTTTGAGTATTTCTTTTACAGGCATCGAACTTTATTCATTTCAAAATTTAGTGTATTAGTTTGTATTCTAGTTGAGTTATGAATATTTTTTCTTACTATTATTTTTTATTATAGGAAGGGTTATCTAATTGAGTTTATAACAATTGCCACTCAAAGTAGGGGATTAATCCATAACCTTTATTTTTATCAAAATACAAACCCCCCTTTGTAAGTTTGTGAACTCTTTCGACAAAACTTCAAAAATCCTACTTTTGTGCACTTTTCTAGAATTAATCAAAAACCACAACAAATAATCTTTTCTTATTTCATCTAGGAATTTACTTATGAACTCGATTGGTATTAATTACACCCTCTCAATTTAATCTCTGTGGAAATGATACCCAACTTGTCACAACTTTCGTTAATCACTAAGTTGTGGAAATCGATAAAATTCTTTCGCAAAATGACTCAAATTTGTTACTTCTCACCATAAGTTTGGTTAGAAAGTGATCGTTTCTTGTTGTAAAAAACAACAAAAAAATATGTTACTAAAATGGCGTTGTTGTTGGAGACTGAAAAAGAGCATAATTATAAACTAATTATTTTGTAATTAATTTTGCTTTTTAGTTGTTATTCATATGCTAAGATTGTTAACGAACTGAAAACTAAATGAATTGTCCAAGCTATAATTCTCCCTCACTACATCACCATAACAAACATTATTGTTTGAACCAACATTTGCCCCACCTTCTATCTAATCATTATATACATCACCTTATTCACCACCCCGATACAACTCCATGATCAATTTATAAGGTAATCTAGGTGTGAAGGCACTCCTAGAGATAATTACGACCGCGGAATGTATTACACACCCATTTGATGCCCGTAAATTCCATTTTGTGATGGAATTATTATACTTATGCCCACTTTTCACTGAATGCAAAATGAAAATACTTATCATCATATACGTGATTTTGAGGAAGTGTGTAACTCTTTCTTAGACCAAAATTGTTATCTCGAACTTATACGACTAAATATTGTTCTCCTTCTGTGTGAAGGATAAGGCTAAATAATGGTTGACAATATTGGTTCCCAATTTAATTGGCACTGGGCATGAACTTCGAGATTTATTTCTTAAAGAATTCTTTCCTATTCATTAGAAGAATACTTTAATACAACAAATCTATAATTTCATGCAAACGTATGGAGAAACATTTTATAAAGGTTGGAAACATTTTAAAAGTCTATTGCATAAATATTCTCACAATGGATATGATAAAATGAGACAAATTTTTATTTTTCATGGTGCTCTTAACCTAATGACAAAGCATTTGGTTGAGACAATGTGTCAGGGTAGTTTCCTTACCCTATGTATCAAATCGAAGATCAATATAAGTTTTTGGCTAAAACATCTCGTGGTTGGTTCATTTCCAACCCATATAATACTCAAAAATCAAGCATTGGTTCCTTTGGGAAATAATAAAAGGTATACCTCACGAAGGTATAAGATGATGACATACATAGAAAGTATGCACTACTGTGTCCTAAAGTTTAGGGGATGTAAGTCAGCAAGGAGAAAACAACCAAATCCCTTGTTGTATAAGAGTCTTGCGATATTTTTTACTCGTTGGACACCCTATTAAGCAGTGTCCAATATCTCCGTTATCAAGGTGGTCATTATCAACCCAGATAACACTATGTGGGCATATAGAATACATACTCCAATACCCTCGATGGCGACAATAATAACCCCCCTTATAATTCAAAGACATAACGTCATATCACTTATTATTATGGAGGAACACTCGGAATGTCAGATTTTAAGGGACAAGAATCTAACCTACCAATCCACCTCTTCCTAAATTTCAAACCCAATACCATCATTAGCCCAATATCTATCCCAATACCAATACTAACATTCACCTTATACAAATCCATATCACGTACCCTATATTCTACCTTAGAAGAAAGGCACTGAAGATTCTCTTGATTTGAATAAAACATTGAACTAACTAGAACATTTATTGATGCCTAATCACCTCAAATGTTGCAAATGGTTTAGGCCATGAAAGCGATACAAGCGTATTTAATGAACTTATTTAAAATCCAATAAGGACGGCATAAAGCTCATCTTTTTACTCAAACCCAAAGGAACCCACAAGGACATGGGCATTGAGGTTTAAAACCCCTATGGTACCCATACTGGTCATGCAAAGGTTACCACTACCCTATAAGTGGTAAAGCAGTATATGATTTTGTCATAAGGATGCCTCCATAACAATTTATTTTAAAACACTCTTTAGGAAAAGACATTGACCCAACAATGGCAAGGCCTCAAAAACCATGAGAGTTAGATAATGATATTTCCATTGAGTGATAGGAATCTACTCGTGCTTCTAACACCTATCCAAAACATACATCTTTTCATTAAATACTCAAGAAAAAAGTGTACAAAGTCATCAATGAAGGGGTCTTGGAACTCTTTAATTTCTTAAGGTAATTAAGCACATGACCCAATATGTTAAATTCCTTAAAGATTTTTGAACAATAAAGTGAAAGAAAATTGTGGAAAAGAAGGCATATATGGAGTCAGGATCTTGGGAACCAAAAGATTTATCGTGGGCTCCTTGACTTAGGCGCTAGCGTTAACCTTATTCAAAATTTTGTATCATTGAAGTTGATATTGGGAAAGATTAAAGATATTAAATTCACTCTACATCGTCGATCGATTGACCAGGATACCTTATATAATTGTGGAAGATATTATCATCAAACTCAATTAATTCTACAGCCCCATAAACTTAATTATCTTGGACACTCAACCCACTGAAAAAGGGAGTTATCAAGTCCCGATAATCTTGTATAACCATTTTTGTCCACTATTAATGACAATATGAATTACCGGAATGTGGTAATGAAATTATCTTTTAAAAACATGATCATTAAGGTTAATGCTTTCTTTTTTCGATGAGGAATAAAATGACAGGGTTAGATATATAGAGACAATTGGCTAGGATACTTTTACCTCTATTATTTTAAATATGGCTTAAAGGCATGTATTTATAACTCTTTGAATAGTAATTTATAGAGTAATGAGTCTAAAGACAACGAATTACTCATTTCAAATTAATAATTATTAAGTGATGAGATTTGGGACATTTTTTTCGCCTTTAGCTGAGCAAGGAAGACTATGTTTGCAAAAAGATTAACATCACAGAGGAGGACCTTACTACTAAGGATAGTGAAGCGCTTATCAACGAATCAATGTAGGTCTCCCATTTTATGAAATTACCCCTCAAGGGAGACTTTTCATTTTCGCTCTAGTACATCTGTCACAACTGTTGAGGTCAAAAAATTACCTAAACAGATCAAGTATGATTTTTAGGGATTTAGAACACATTTTTAAACAATTACGTAAAGAGATCAAGTATGCATTTTTGGGGAGTCTGAACACGTTTTTTGGTTATAAGTGTTGCCAATATTAACACCTACCAGGAAATGGATCTTTTAACCGTCTTTAGAAGACATGAGAATCCTATAAGGTGGTGTATTATCGACTTGAAAGTTAGATTAGTCCTTCCATTTTGACCCATATAATTTACTTGGAAGAAGATGCTAAACCCCCACGTTAAACGCAAAGACGTTTAAAACAAAATATGATAAAGGTGGCAATGAAATAGGTAATCAAGGTTTTGGATGTAGGGATAATCTACCCTGTCTCTAATAGAAATGGATAATCCTAAACCAAGTGGTGTCGAAGAAGTTTGATATCACAGTAAAGGAGAATACCAATGGTTACCATGTTTCTTCCCATTTTTCTACTGGATGCTGCGAATGCGTTGACTATCATAAGCTCAGCATGGGTACAAGAAATGATTATTTTTCTCTACCCATCATCGAATAAAATCTTAGAAAGTCTATCCAGTCAAAAGTTTTACAGTCTTGATGGGTACTCACGGTACAATCAAATAGAAATAACCCCTCAGGATCAAGAAAAGACCACCTTCACTTGCATGTATAACACCTTTGCCTTTCAGATAGTGTCATTTAAACCCTGTAATTCATCATAAACCTTTCAACGGTGCATATTGAGTATCTTTAGTGATAGGGTGAAGAATATTATTGAAGCATTCATGGACGACTTCAATGCGTTTGGTAATGAAACATTTCTAGCAAACCTCAAGCGGGTGCTAGAAAGATGTGTTGAGAAGAACCTAGTTCTCAATTAGGAAAAATGTCATTTCATAGCGATACAATGGATCATCATGGGCTATATTTTTTCCAATGAAGGTATCCAATATTAAAAGGCCAAGAGTAATGTTATTTCCAATCTTCCCCCTCCTAAAACCCTCAATGATTTAAGGCCATTTCTTAGGCAGACTTGTTTTTACTAAAGATTCATTCATAACTTTAGCACGATCTCATGCCGAATGTGTGGTCTCCTGTATAAAGGTGTGCTAACTTTATGGACATATGAATGTTAATAATCATTTGAGAAGTTAAAATCTCTCTTTACCACAACCCCCATCATGCAATCATCTGATTAGTATCTTGCATTTGAGTTGATGTGTGATGCTAACGACTATGTTATGGGGATTATTCCGGACAAAGAATGGATAAGAATCCCCAAGTGATCTCTTACGCTAGCTTCACACTTGATAGTGGGCAAATCAACTACTCCACGGAGGATAAAGAGGTAATAGCCATAGTGTTGCATTGGATAAATTCTGGGCTTACTTGGTGGAATCACCTATTATTTATTTCACCGATTATGTCACTCTTGAATAACTTATTTCTAAGAAGGATGCTAAGAGTATATTTATTCGTTGGGTCTTATTCCTCTAGGAATTTGACTTGTCAATTAAAGATAAAAGGGGCTGAGAAAGTCTTCGCAAAAAACTTATCTCGATTAATCTTTGATCACCATCGCATGTACTCAATCCCCTTCAGAGAGTGTTTTCCTTACGAGCAACTCGTGTCCGTTTCTATCTTGCTATGGTATGCCGATATAGCTAATATTCTTAACATAAGGGCATAGCCACTGTATGTCTTTTACAAGGACAAGGAAATATTTTGATCAGTGTCACAATCATTCTTCTTTGATAACCATTACATGTTCAAATATTTCCTAGACTAGATTATTCGAAAATGTGTCTCCAATGATGATATTCCTAGTGTTTTGAGGTTATGCTATAATGAAGCATGCATGGGACATTTTTTTCCATAAAAGACCACATTAAAAGTTCTACACTACAGATTTTAGTGTCCCACACTTTTCAATCACGTAGAAGTGTTCTGCATAACTTGCCCCTGCTGGCAAATTCTTAGGAAGATCACTATTCAGAACATGATGCCTATGTCCCTATCAGTGTGATTGAAGTCTTTGATTGTTGGGGAATATATTTCATGGGTCCATTCCTAAATCCAAACCTTTTAAGTACATGTTAGTCATTTTTTACTATGTTTCCAAGTGGGTAGAGGTCGTGCCTACATAAAAGAACACCGCAAAAATGGTGCTGAAGTAAATAAACAAATATATCATTGCTCATTTAGCACACCTAAAGTTATGAGTAGTGACCAAGATGTTCACTTTTTTACTCTCGGTGGCAAGCACAGTATATAGTATCTCATTTCTATGATCACAGAATAGTGATATTATGAACCCACAAACCAGGACAATGTCAAAGGTCAACGAAGAAAGGATGTAAGAGTTTATCAAAGGTTTCATCCCATTGTAGACGAACCTTCCATGATCCCATCTCGAGTATTCCGTGAACTGTGTCATTTTTAACAAAATATAAGCAATTACAAAAACCGATATTACTAGAAAAATAAATATATAAATAAATAAATGATAGCATGAGTTTTTATAATCTCATTTTGTTAACTACATTATAGAAATTAACATGTTTTTCAGTTAGGTATCATTCCACCATCCAAAGGATCACTCCGTTCTTTGTTTATAAACCTATCCCTCATATTTTGACATGATTGTTTTGCTTAACTAAACATTGAGGAAAATGTTCAGTTTTAGTTAGTGGTGACTTGATATATCTTCCATATTCACATGTTATCACCAATATTGCTTGTATTTATTTATTAAGTCAATATTGGTTGATGCCTCGGTGAAATTAACTCATAAAAATAAAAAAAATAAAAAATGTTTTTTTTTGTTTAGGTTATTGCCGATTTTTTTTTCTAGATTTTACTCTGTTGTTACGTCACTCCTTTAAATAAAAATGTTAAAGTTATCTAAGGATTAACCTATCTAAATATCTCTTTAGTTTATGTACCCTCATCATTGTGATTTATTAATTTATATGATTCATGTATTGACACCAATATGAAGTATACTTGCGTAATTATTAAAATCTTAACCACTCAAAAAAATTCATGATGGACATGTATAATTACCATGTGAGCTTTGTGTTATCTTCCTTATTCCGAGTGATGTATACACCTATTCATTATTCTTTCAAAAAATATTTTAAGTCCTTGGTGATTACAATAATCTTATTTTGATTATCGACTAAAGAATAGTAATATGATCGTTTTTTAGCCAAAATTCGAATATTATGTTTTGACCTATCTTTTGATTGAAGGAAAATCATTTTCATCATTTCATCTGCTAAACCAACGTCATGAATGATGATTCAAAACATAAATGAGAAGTGATATATGGACTAGACAAAAAATAAAAGGAGAGGTGATAAAAGAAAAGAAAAATAGAAATAAAGGAATTGAAAAAGAGCAAAGAATTGCAAAGAAAATAAGAAAAACAAACGTTACCCTTCAAAAGTTCACTCTTTCTTCAACAAATATAAAATAATTTTGTGGAGTTTATCATTATCATCCATTCATACATTTTCCATCCAGAAACAACCTTATATAATCACAGGGTTAACATGATTTTTCACCATTGAAAAGATTACATTTTCACATATTTTAGAAAATGGCATCTTCTCATGAGATTACAATTTATTATTTTATATAAACATTTTGCATAACTAACATATGCAAGGCCTTATTTCAAATTGCTTTTATTCTTTCTGCCTACATATCATGGGTGACTTATAACAATTAAGAGTGTTCTCAATTTTTTAGCGTAATTCCCGGCGAGAATTAAAATAGTGCGCTTCATTATAAACATAGAGTCATTTAAAGCTATATACAATTTCACTTGTAAATTTTGTGACACACATCACACACTCTGTCAATACATATAAATCTCATGAATTTCTTCAATACAATGGTAATATTAAATAAACTATTGGAGAAATTATCTAGGCAATGCTATTTACTTGTTAAAATATAAGATTGGGAAAACTATGTTTTTTTAGAAAATGGGTAATTATTTTAAGAAAAATCTGAAGTTTGTAAGTATTATCACTGTAAACTCTCAAGACATCCACTAGGGTAATATAGGGGTTTATCAACTTGTTGCATAAGCTAAATGCACCTGTGCGTCCCCCGAAAGTGGATCTCTATCTTTTTTATATATATTTTTTAATAAAATAACAAATTTAACACAAAAAATATTTTACTATATCGCTAGGTACTAGCAACGAGTTAGTAGGAGGTGTGATTATGTCAAACATTGCATTTTATTACCCATTTACTATGAAATATTGCAATCCCATGCTGGTTTGATCCAGACTTTATACTTATTTGCTGTATAACCTTAAACATTCATGGATAATCTCTTGTCCAAGGTTTATTTGAGTATTTACAAAGTTTACAACACTAATAGTGGAGTCGCTAATAAATCGGAGCAAGCACCATTCACATATAAAATGGTAATTCAAATTGATAAATTTCGGACTCGAATTCTTCACAAAAATTGACAGCCTTGAATAAAGGAATATCTGAGTTCAAATGACATGTCACCATGCTTCATTAAGTTCTACTTTTAGAAGTAGATAATTCCTTTAACACGATAAATTGAGGAAGAATATTAAAATAGTCCCACTACTTACCTATGTAGTGTTTTAAATCTCTCATTATTGCCAATCTAAGGAGTTTGCCATCCCATCCACGGAGCTCATCACTACAACGAACATAGACATCTGGAAAGAATAATAATGAGGTTAGAAAAATAGAAATTACATAGAAAATAAAACATATAGGAATGAGGCTTCCTAGAAAATATTAAAATGAAAAAAATTACAAATATATATTCAAGCTATTATATAAGAACATAATTACATAGAAAAAGAAAATTATAATATACCTAAAAATGGGATCTTCTACTTGGGATAAGTACAAGTTAGCAGACATCATTTTAGCCAACAAGCAAACATCCCTCATGACCTCCGGATTTTCCCCATGGATTACCAACATTGGATGACATACAACTGATGAGAGAGATAGAGAGAGATAATTTATTCGTGTTCTCATGTATTGTCAATGAATAAACCACATCACTAATATGGAGCTCAAGAAATACCCTCAATAATTAACAAAGCAACAAAAGTTATCTACACTTGAAAAAATTAAAAAATTGAGATGCACTTGATGAAATTTTAAAATTTTGGCATAGATATTCATGCATATATACACATGTAATCTTGCATGGGACAACTATTCATAGAAGAAGGATCATACCATCCTGATCACCACCCATCCAAGAAAAAAACTGAATAAGAGAGGAATTCTAAGGAACACATTCATTTATCCAAATGATACTGATAGCCGTGTCAACACGACATAAGCATTTAGAAACCCCTTTCCATATTGCTGCGTGAAGTAGCTCATTCCATCTCTCATTTGATCTTGTGGAGTTGGAGGTGTCCTACGAATCTCATTTGTACGAAAAGCAGCTTTAATCTGGCTTACAAATACAAATGAAAAATCAATGACATGGCAAATGTTGGAAAATTGGAGTTGTTCAGAATTTTTGACATAATTTTTTGAGCAACTTTGAGCTCAAATTTAGGTGGAACCCACACTACGACAATTGTGGGACCATATACGAACGCGTTCTCCTCCGCAAGGAGATTAATGTAGTATATTCATATGTCAAATTTTAATAAGTTATTAATGATAATATGTCCCCAAAGTGACTCACAAAGCAATGAAAGTTAATGAATTCGGTATATTTTAACTCTTGTCCCACATTGGAAGAGTAGTGGAAACTTGATGAATTAATAACACCCCAAGTATGGACTAAGGCTTGGATGCCTTGGGGTATCCCAACTCTTTGAAGGGGAGATAGCCTACACTATGCATTTGTTGGGCTTGGCCCAAAAGCCTACATGTGCAAGGGTCAACAGTTAACAAAATTAACTGTTTTGACAGTTAAATTTGGTTTTTTGACTACTGAAAAATTTCCCTCCCATAATTATGAAATTATGCAGCATCTTTTCCCATAAAATAATTCCCCTAATACTGCTACTGCATTCATCTCCTACATATTATTTCTTTGGTCTGGTTGAGTATAAAATACAGAATTGTGTTCTCAGAAATTAATCATAGTTGTGCTACTTGATTAATTTGGAAATACGTTCTATCTTGGGAGACAATTACTCATTACCTTTAGCACGCTGTGGAGGGAATAAATTTGTCTTAAGGAGACTATTCTAAACAGGTCTTGGATTATTTCTTCTCTATTCTAATATTATTTCTACAAATTCAAGTAAGTGTTAATTTTCTGTAATTTCGTTTCATTTCTGTAATTATGTTAATAATTCATAATTCTGTACATTTGTATTTAATAAATAGTAGACATAACAATCTTAAGACAAATTTATTTTGTTCTACTGTTTTGTAGTGTACAAAAAATTTCTTATTACAGAAATTTATCGTATAAATAAATCTTTTTTGACAGAAAAATTTGAATTAAAATATTGTTTTATTACAGAAATTTAATAAAACAGTTCTTATTACAGAAATTAATTTCTACACTATTTATATATTCTGTTTTAAAAAATAAAAATTTTATTTATAAATTTTGTTGCTAAATCTGTTTATATAAATTTTTTTGATCTTAAAATTATAATTTTGTTTTGTACGGAATTCTTTTTATTATTAAAAAATGTGTGTCACAGATTTTATTTTGTATAAACTTTTGTTTATATTATAGTTTAATTCTGAATATTATTTAGAATTCTTTTGGAATTCATTTATTGTGAATTATATTTGGAGGAAATTGGTGCACAGAATTTTGTATTCAGTTTTGATTAATTCATTCGTATATGAATATTATCATTGATAAAAATTCTATTTTTGTAACAAAAATGGAATCGCATAGTACAAACACTATTCCTGCTAATGTGACCGTCACTAACACAAATGTGACTGGACTCGTATCTGTGCCACACGAGGAGAAACCGTAAAAGTTCAACAGGGCTGACTTCAAACGTTGGCAAAGACAAATGTATTTCTATCTCACTACCTGCCAATTGGGTAGGTTTGTATATGAAGATTGTCCCTCTATTCAAGAGGGAGATGACTCTGAAAAGGTTACTGCTGTTGATGCTTGGAAGCACTCAGACTACCTATGCCGAAATTATATTCTGGCCTACTTGGAGAATACATTGCATCATGTCTACTGCACGATCAAGACATCCAAGGAATTTTGAAATTCTTTGAAAAAGAAGTAGAAAACTGAAGATGCTGGGATGAAGAAATTTATCGTCGGGGGTTTTCTGGACTTCAAAATGGTTGACTCTAAACCAGTGATCTCGCAAGTGCAAGAACTCCAAGTGATCCTACACGACATTCATACTGAAGGAATGTCCTTTGGTGAAACTTTCTAAGTTGCTGCAATTGTTGACAAATTTCCACCATCCTGGACTTTATTCAAAATTTATCTCAAGCACAAGCAAAAGGAGATGAATATGGAGGAGTTGGTGGTCAGGCTGAGAATCAAAGAAGATAACCGTGAGTCTCAAAAGAAAAGTGGGAAGAATCCAATAGAAACAAAAGTCCATGTTGTTGAAGGTCCTAAGAAGAACAAGCGAAAGCATGATGGGGAAGGCACTTCCAAACAGAACAAGAAGAAGTTCAAAGGCAAATGCTACAACTGTGGTAAACCTGGACACCGCTCAAGCGAATGTCGTAAGCCTAAGAAGAAAAATTAGAATAATCCTCAAGCAAATGTAACTGAGGGTGAAAAATCGCCAATGACTTGGCGGATATGAATCTTTCTGTCGTGGTCTCTGAATGTAACTTGGTTGGAAATACCAAGGAATTGTGGGTGGACACTGGAGCCACACAACACATTTGTGCAAACAAATGGATGTTTTCCACCTATAAGACTTTGGAAAATGAGTAGAACCTCTTTACGAAGAATTCTTCCACTTCTAAGGTGGTTGGACAAGGAAAGATTGCTCTAAAAATGACTTCTGGAAAGGAACTTACTCTCAATAATATTCTTCACGTGCCTGATATCCGAAAGAATCTGATTTCTGGATCTCTCCTGACTAAAAATGGTTTCAAGCTTGTGTTTGTGTCTGATGGCTTTGTGTTGTCAAAAGATCACATATATGTAGGAAAGGGCTACCTAAATGAGGAGCTCTTTAAAATCAATGTTCGTACTGTAACCCCAAAAACATTTGTTTAAATATATGAAATTGCTAGTTCTTCTTACTTGATTGAGTCATCTAATATTTGGCATGCTAAATTAGGACATGTTAATTTTGATACATTGCATTGATTAATTAACTTGGAATTTTTGCCAAAATTTAATATTGATAAAAATTATAAATGTGAAATTTGTGTGGAATATAAATTAGTTAGATTGCCTTTTCATTCTGTTGAAAGGATATTTGAACCTTTAGATTTAATTCACACTAATATTTTTGATTTAAAATTTGTTCAAACCTAAAGGTGGGAAGAAGTATTTTATTACTTTTATTGACGATTGCACAAAATATTGCTATGTATATTTATTACACAGTAAAGATGAGGCTATTAATGCATTTAAACAATATAAAAATGAAGTTGAGAATCAATTAAGCAAAAGGATAAAGGCTATTAGGAGTGATAGAGGAGGTGAATATGAATATCCGTTCGAGGAATTTAGTCAAGGCAATGTTGTTCCTATGAGCTAAAAAATTTTCCCGAACTTAAATTCCTAGTGTCACGACACTTCCCCACACGCAATCCCATTTGGATGTTCTCCTACCTTTTGTCAATCACCCTTCTGCACTTTCCTCGAACTCTTACAAATAGCCTTTCAGAAAAACCTCTTCGCCTCTATCCTTACCTTCTGTACTAGGTGAGCCTAAATTTGTGCCACCATCTTCTATGAGGGTGCTTGGGGAAACTACGGCCCCCGATAGTTATCACAGTGTCAACCACCTGAACAATATTAGTGGCGACTTCTACCGTGGTCACCATTCCCAGAATACTCTGTAGTTTCGACTGAGCCTCTCCTCCTGCAGTCCTCCTAACGGCCCCAGTTGGTCATCCTCTATGGTTCGGTATACGAAGCCCAACATAACTCATATATGATTCGCATAAACTATATACTCAATAGCAGGAGAACGTAAGTTGCATTGTGAATCAACAGCCTAAGCATATGGAGTTATATAAAAGAAAAACAACACTAAAAACATAGTAAGTTCATTCAGATCCTAAGAACTCTAGAACCTGATGCTCTGATACCATCTATGACACCCTACCTATAAAAATAATGGGTGGCCATCCCGCTACAAAAAAACGGTAGTCTCATATGGCTCATTCTTAGCATCAATGTTGAACAGTTAGTTAAATTACTAACCACCTATTAGTTTAACAAGCAGTGTCAATTTTAATCTTGTTATTACATGCAACATAAAACCATCCATACAGAAACCATATGAAATAATACTAAAGGATAAATCATGCCCAATAGAAGTCTAAATGAATAATAATAATGGGGTGCCGAATAAACCACCAGTCACTATAAATCCAGTACAAATATCCAAAATGAAATAAATAATTGAACGTCAGTAATGTCGAATAAAAGGACAACATGCCCAGCTGAGATGAAACCTAGTCTAGGAAACAATAAATGAAGCGGCTACACTGAAACTCTGCAAGCCTCGACATCCGCTGCATCTATGCATATCTTAAACGAATAATCATCCAGGGCATCCCTGCGGCTAGACACGTAAAAGTTTTTGGAAAATATTTTGACACGAGTCAGAGCTCAAAACATTTTAAAAATATTTGCAAGTGATTAAAATTCAGTAAATAAATATGCACTAAACTTTTTATATTTAAGTTGGTGTCGCACTCTGTTAGTATACCCCCTATTGTGTACACCTAGAACGTTCATCTTCACCCGCCTAGTTACACTCCCTTGGCTAACTAGCCATGTTGCAATTCTTTCTAACTCACTATTCTAACATGAGTACATTTTTAACATTCATTACAAAGCTAGTTTACTCGTTAGCTTATTTAATTGTCTGATCATTTGCTATTGATATAACTTTACTCCATTTATCTCTAAACATTCACACTTAATTTATTAAATATTGTATATAATTTATCACTCGAATATATACCTATAGATACATTGTAAGAGTTGCACATACAATTACTCTTTAACGTGTTAAATCCATATATAAATTACTTCAACATTATATACATAAAGGATATACCACAACTAGCACACATATGTCGCGTATAATTATAATCCCCCGAGTAATAACTCATCAAAGGTCCCTCGAATATAACTCATCAGAGGTCACCGAGTAATAACTCATCATAGGTCTTTCTCTACAATGCTATCATCATCGAGGCATACTCACATCATCTCGACTGCCGGTGATCGAAATCTAACACCAACCTGGTAAAATTGCAAATGTGTTGGAGGCGGCACCCACAATTACCTCACTTCGAACATCAACCCTCACGAGGGCACATGCATGACGCTATGACTAGGGAACTATACTCACTCTCCATTCATGAGCCAGGGGGATCACCCACATTGCACAACCTCCACTAGTAACACTATAGGGGTATGTTCAAATCAATATTATACACACAGATATTATCATCATTCTTATATATATATATAAATCCACGACTCTTGAACATATATTAATCCTCATTCATAACTATTGAAAATAGTAGCATCACTCTCATATATCCTCGAACTTACCCAACCATCCTGTACATTAAATAAATAACGAATTAACCCACCCAATTCGTTCATAAAGTTAATCACAAACTTGTTCTCACATTATAATGATTTCCTATTATTTAATTACCCACTCAAATCGAGGTCATATAATTCTACCTAAATTACCTAACGAAGTTTTTCTCATCCTTACGGGTTAAAATCTCTATTGGAAACCCTCTAAATTAACCCACAAATTAAACAACAAAAATTGAAGTTCTAGGTGGTCCATACAGGTTCAGTCAGACACTCGAACCAGTTCGCTCAACCAACCCGAACCAGTTCCCTATACCTGGTTGCGAACCATTTTATCCCAGTCCGATCTAAACTTCTTTAATATTTTACCCAACGTCCATTAAAACATATAAAACATAATGGGACTCAAATATGATGATTCTTACACTTCTAAATCATCCTACTATTAGAGATTGGACTAATATTAATGATTAAATCAATCAATTGGTTTATTTTTAAATCTCTCAACCAAAACCCCAAGTTTAGTCCACAAATCTATATTTAGATTTAATCAATCTCTACAACTCATCAAATTTAAATTTCTCAACAGTTATAAGTCATATAAATTCATCAATTCATCATTTAAATCAATTAAACATTACAAGAGATAAATTCACCCGAAAATCTCCTTTTTGTGTGAGAAAGCCCTTCCCCAAAACAGTTTTGTACACCTACTATGATATGAACAAGAATTCCACACATAAAATTAATCGCAAGGTAACCAATTGCCTTATACGATTCGTAGGGTCTAAAATTTCGTTCGAGAAGATGAATTTCTCCTCGAATAGGCTCTCCAAACTCCATTTTTCTTCTTCGTTCTTCACTTTCTCCTCTTTCTTCACTTGGTTAGGGTTTAAAATTGTGTCTAGGCTGCCTCAAAACCTTAACCCTATATTAAATAGTTTTAATCCTGAAATTACTCTAGTGGGTCAAGCCCAGATGACCTATACACCCCCATGTGAGCCCAGTCTAGTCTAAAAAGCCCTTGGAACCCAAATACTACCCCTGGGTACTCAATGTTGCCTATTTCGAGTCATTCGGAACCTACTAGGAGCTCGAAATTACCATCCAAGTAGTCTAACATAAATTTCCCATCATAACCTTAATATAGTCTACTCACAACCCCCAGTTGAGATATCATCATAATCTCTTCGTTATTACTCATTACAACGTACTAACAATTCATCGTATGTTATTTACTATAAATACACTTAGTAAATTTACCACATAAATATTAATGTTTTTCCCACAATTAACATCTATTAAATTCTCAATATTTCATTTTAATTAAATTACTGCACACGTGTAATTTAAAATACCATAAATAATTAAATTCATATTTATTCAAAATTGCGGGGTGTTACAGATCCCTTCTTACAGGGTGAGAGATTGAGTATGGGGCTTAAAATTGGAATTAAAATATTATTAGTGAGAATAAAATAAGGTAGTCGGTGGAGGAAAGGGGACCAAATTGGTACTTAATATCTTAAAGTTGTTTTTGCTTTTGTAAGCAATCTAGCCTTTTCCCAAAATAAATTAATCCATTTGAAATACACCTGATCATGAGAGTGGTGGCATTTTGTTTATAGCAGCGTTCTTTGAAAATAATATGGAATGTGAGTAGAGGTATAGAGGGAGTGGCAATTATTCAGCGAAGGAATAACAATGGTTGGGAAAAAAGGCATGGAGTTGTGCGTCAAAAGGAAAGAAATGACCAAGGTGGAACGCATCATGTGTGTGGAAGGAACTTGGAAAGGGCTTTGGCGCGCGATAAATAGAGAAGTTTGGGTGTGGAATTGAGCGGTTGTGGCTCTGTCACATGGCGCCATGATGGCCATCCACATGGCCCACCCAAATAAAATGGTAAAAACACCTATTTTCTATTGGGGGAGTACCGAACCCATGAACCTTCATCGAGACAAAAATCCATAACCACTAAGATAATAGGCTCTTCAATATAGATATTACAACAAATAATATATAAGCCTATTTTTCTTACTAAGTTTCGCTAATTACACTTTATTCCCAAAACTTCATATCTTCGTCACATGAACTCCGATTTGCATACTGTAATAACTGACGTGGCCCATATTTTGGGGCCAAAAATATTTCAACAGTGATGGGGTAACGAGATCTAACTTCATGTTTGACCCGAGGTTTTGACGATTGACTTTTTTCGATTTTAACTTTGCATAAACATAATTTATTCATTTTAGATCGGATTAAGAAGCTCTTTGAACCTGGACGTTCCTTGATAAGTGGCCGACAACTTCCATGAAGAGTTTGATTCAGAATTTAGTCATTTCAAATTACCATTTTCCTCTGAAGGTATGTATACCCGCGTTTATTTCTCCTATGGCTATAAAACTTCACTATTAGCATCATAACCCATATAAATACTCAAATAAATCTTGCAAAATTGATTATCCATGAATATTTAAGGTTATATAGTAAATGACATGAGTTCAATGAGAATAGGACTGCAATATCACACAATAAAGGGGGTAATTAAATGCAGTATTTAACAATAATTAATGATCCTTCCAAAAATCAAATAAAAAAAGGTCGATGACCAAAAAATATTGACTATAACAAGAACATAGTCTTTACTGAGAAAGACCTAGTCGGGTTCAGGACTCCGCGTTATGCTGCGTTAGTAATCATTCTTAGAATTATTAGCTAGGATTTGGATAAGATAATGTTCAACCACGGAAAATCATCAGAGGTTATGTACTTAAAGATATTCAACAAGATAAATATTAAGAAGGACGATCTGAAGGAAAAGACCATTAATTTGGTCAGCTTAGTAGGAAAAATGATTATGCCACTAGGGAAGGTGGTTATGCCCATTTGAATTAGGAATATCTCGAAGCTGGTCGAGTTCCTAGTTATAGATTTTGAATCCCCATACAATGTTATCCTCAGGTGAGAATGGTTTTATGCCATGAACATTGTCTCTTACACTTATCTCCAGAAGCTCAAATGCATTATTGACCCGAGCATAATGGAGATAAGGGGAAATCATGCCATTGCTCAATAAATTTTGGCTATCCCTCCTTGGCTCTTTCCTACTATCTCACACCCATTTTTAGGAGGTCTTCTATTGTTATCGATTTGTGGTGATGAAAAGAGGTGGAGTCGCCAGCCTATTTGCACAAAATAAGAAAAAGAACATGTCACCGCCTCGAGAGAGCGGCATCAAACACAAACTGATGCTTACAAAATAAATAGTTTAGAGGTTCGGGGGCTAAGTTACGGAATGCGAAGGTGTTGGGCACCCATATCGTCCTTTCGATCTCTCATGGGCTTATGTTACTATTTTCGTGAGCGTGTATATATAAATGGAGATCGGAATCGCTCAACTCATATCATGGAAAAGATAGAGTGAGGTCATCCAAAGGAATGTTCCCAAAATAATAATTAGAAAAATATAATGTGTGCGCTTATCGAGATATTGATTGTTATGATGAAACGATAATATATGTTAGATAAAATGAAAATATGAATCACAAGTATGATATATATATATATATGATTAATGTATGGATAAAATAGGGAAAAATGAAAATATGAAAATAGGACTCGAGTACGCCAATGTAGCCTATAAGGGCATCAAGGTTCACGTAGTTCACATGCGGCACAAGAGTGGGGTTTATCCCATAGATTCAAACAGGAGATTTTTCTATGTGCGTGTGTGTATAGAAAAGATATTTTAGTTTTGAGAAAAATGTGGTGAATAATCCCGTTGGAATTTATAGGTGTAACCCTCTTTTTCTTTGGTTTGGTTTTTTTATTGAAAATAAAGTCTATGCAATATAACTAATAAAGGACAAGGTATTAATGTGTATGAACTTAAGTAAAAGCCAATTAAGACTTTATGTAACTATTGCGAAAATAAAGAAATTTAAAGAGGGAAGGATCTTTGGACCTTATTTTGAGATTAGAGGCTTAATCTTGGTCCTTGATGAACTTACTTTCAAGTTGGGATGAATGTTGGATGGAATAGAAGGAGATTTTTGCTAAATTGGGTATGAAAATGATGGTAATGAAAGATGGAAAGGAATTTCACACAAGGAAACTTCATTGATCGCCGGAGAATGATGTTGAGATCATTGATATTGACGGATCTGAGGTGTGCCTAGGAAATGAGCTCATTCCCTCTATATATAGGGTAGGGGAACTACTTATTAGCTTATCCATAGCCCTGCCAATCGGCAGGTGATCCTAGACACACTGCCGATTGGCAGGAAATGGACCTACAATCGGTAGTCTCGTGCAGAAGTTTTTGAAAAAATAGTCGTAGAATGCAATTAGTAAATCAAATTTGTGTATGGGGAATACCTTTAGAAAAGTAATTTATATACATTCAAGTGTCCTTTGGTCCTATCCCAGGTCCCGGAGTTGAATTTGGGTCAAACGGGGCTCGAAAGCGCCCATTGGTCCTTTAGAGGAGAGATCATCGGATGGTAATGGATTGTTAGTCTAAAACCTAAGTCAGAATTGGGCACGGGATGGACCTTGGAAAGTTTATTCGAGGAACTTTGGTGTTCCAAAGAGATTCACTTGGTTCAAAGAGTTGACTTTGGTCAAACGGACCCCGAAAACGTGTGGTGACATTTTGGAGTAAAACGCGTCGTTCATCTGTACTGTAAGGTTGATTCATGCACGGAGTGGACTGTTGGAAAGGGTATGTGGTACCCTTCAAAGATTCATTTATTTTCGTTCAAGCTGAAGAGTTTACCTTGATCAAACAAAGCCCGAGATTGCCTGGTGGCCTCTATATTAGTTTTCCAGGGAAAACAGATCGTTCGTCCGAATGGTTATGCCATTTTGCGCACTCATTGAACCGTTGGAAAGGTTATTCAGTGACCGACTATGATCGATGGCCTTTATATCGTTACTCAAGGTATGACCTAGGGTTTATAGAGAATGAAAGAGATTTTAAGGAGCTAAGGGGAGATTTAAGTGGTCTTAGAATGTGGTGTCTATAAAGTCCCTTGACGGATGAGCTTGAAACAAGTGCAATTCGTCGAATAGACAACATATGATGTTTAGGAAAGAGGTCGATTATGTTGACCTAAAGGGACGAGGATGACCGATTCATAGGATCGAGGTTAATTTTGAGGACCTACGGTAATGATGGGGATGGCCGATTCTATGGTCTAAGATCAATTCTAAGGATCAAAAGTTCGAGCGACCAATTATATAGGTCGATGTCAATTCTAAGGACTTTAAGTGGAGAGTGGCTAATTTTGCAGGTCGAGGTCAATTCTCAGTACCTTAAGTTGTGGTGACCAATTCTACGGGACGAGATCAATTCTGGAGACCTTATGTTAGTAGTGACCAATTCTGTGAGTCGAGGTTAATTTTGAGAACCTTAAGTGAGGAGCGACCAATTCTGAGGACCTTAAGTGGGGAGCGGCCAATTTTGAGAACCTTAAGTGGGGAGAGACCAATTCTGAGGACCTTAAGTAGAGGCGACCAATTCTGTGGGTCGAGGTCAATTCTGAGGACCTTAAGTTGAGGCATCTAATTCTGAGAGTCGAGGTCAATTATAAGGACCTTAAGTAGAGAACGACCAATTCTGAGGGTCGAGGTCAATTCTAAGGACCTTAATTAGAGAGTGGCCAATTGTTTGAGTTAAGGTCAATTTTGCGGACCTTAAGTTGTGGCAACCAATTCTGAGGGTCGAGGTCAATTCTGAGGACCTTAAGTAGGAGCGACAAATTCTGAGGGTCCAGGTCAATTCTGAGGACCTTAGGTAGAGTGTGGGGAATGGCTCTTCTGGGAATTTTAATTTTTCCTTACTTGAGACTCTATTGGGGAAGAGATATATGTCTAGGGATTATGTGGATGGATTAGGAAGAAGTTTACGTAGTTCTGCTAGGGAAGCAATTTGATTTTTGCTAAGGATTTTGGGATTCCACTGGTGAACGTGTTTCTTGGAGGCGCTACTGGGGAGAGATGTCCGGTTAAGGCTTCTAGTTGCTAGGGGAATTCAGAATTTTTCTGGCAGAAAGTTTAATTCAGCAATTCCTAATGAGGAAGTTTTCAGGTTTTTGCTGGGATGGTAATGGATGTGTTGGATTTTAGGGTTTTAAGTTGGGGATTAAATGTGGTTTTAATCCGGTTGGGGATTTGGGAGTTTGAAAAAATGATTTTCTTGGTGACAAAATGTTCCAATATTTACGAAGCAATTTTAAAATTTTCCAGGAAATTTTTGGAACTTTTTGGGATTTTTTGGTACAAAATTTCAAGGGTTGTCGATTGGCTTGTTGTAGGGAGGCTAATCGAAAATGGAACGCTCTTTCAGACTACCTTGGGAAGGGTAAGGGACAATGTCGATAGACAAGTTATAGGGGACTGTCGATCGGCATAACCTTTAGCCTCATATAAAACGGGCGAGTTCTCTTCATTTTTTCACAGCTTCCAGCTTTCTTTTCTTCTGCTTCTCTCTTCTGCGATCTGCTCCTATGTCCTTTGCTTATTTTAGTTTAGAAAATGGCTGATTTTTCAAGCAGTGAGATCCATATGGCATGGCTAGGTGTTGGCGATTGAACGCATTTGGAGTAGTGGGCTAAGGCACCTTTAGCATTGGGCAAAGAGAATGCCTTTGATCTATTGGAGCTTGTTGCTGTTAAGCGTACTCTTCTGCATGAGATTTCACACCATCGGTCATCCAGGGTGAGGAATCCAAATGGTTATGTAAGTATTGCATGAATTTCGGCATTCCTTTTCATATTTTCTTGCATTTCTTTGTTTCTTCAAATTTTTGCAAAAGGTTTCTCTTTTATTTTGTCGTACTGATAATACTGCGATGAGTCTTAGTTCTCGAGGGACGATGGGGTTTAGATATGTGTTGTGTTGGATAGTTTCTTTAGCAGGTTTTGGTACTTTGGCATTTGTGTTGGATGAGATGTCTAGCTCGACGACTGTTCTATGTGCTCTGGGGAGAGGTGGTGTGATACTACTCACACCATAAATTTAGGTTTTAGGGAGCTAACAGTGACTCCCATCGATGTGCAGTAGCTACTAAGGATAGACTGCTAGGGGGCGCAGATAGAGGTAAACTGATCCTTGAGGGTGACATTAGCGATGGTAGAGGCGGCGTTGGGCGATGTGCGACGGATAGTCTTATGGGACTTGATCCGTATATCTCTTCTTCGAGAGGTTTTGCTAAGTTGACAGATCGACCACACCAATGGGCTGCAGGTTCGGTAGATGGCTCATTTATTTATTCTTCTGCTGTTGGGAGGTTTTTTGGTGGCATCGAGCGGCGACATCGTACACTTATTATTTTTACGATACTTGAGGGTATTTTTGAATATCCCTCTCTTTGACTGGGGGATCTTTACTTTGTCAACCCTTTATTCTTATTTGGATGCTTTCAATCGGTGTCGTCGATAGACTTTTACTGGTGCCACGTATCTTTTGGAGCTATTTTTCTTTTTGCATTTTTCCTTTATTCATTTTCCTTTATTTCCTTTTTGATTTCTTCTGATTGCTAACCCTTGTACTTTTACAGACGTGGTTCTATGAAGTGATTAGTCTTAATGCCCATTTGATTGGTTTGCAGGATGATTCAATGGGGGGCTTTCTGTCGAATGTACCGATAGCAGAACTCCAACCGACAGTCGAGGTGATCTCTTTCCTTGGCGAATGTGAGTCAGGTCTTGAATGTCCTAACGAGTGACCGAGTTATCTCATCTTTTCTATTTTGTGTTCTTTTCTTTTTGGCATTTCCTTTTTGTTTGTATTGAATTTATCATGGAAAAATTTAGTTGACCTTTTACCCCTGGGGGACGACCATCCAGCATACGGGAGTGACCGAGAGAAATGCGCAGATGCGCCGGCTATTGGCATACGAGTTTGGCTACTCCTAGTATCTGGGAGAGAGAGTAGTCCGGAAGATTGTGGAGGAAGAGGTGATGGTCCCACCAGTGATACCCCAATGTACATGAGGCGGGTGCGAGATATGTCGGGGGATTCTTAGGTGGCGGTCATGATCAGCGAGCCCTATTAATTGTACACGAACACAGTGATGACCTACGACTACCTTGATTTCGTGATGAGATAGTTGATGTCGTCATGCATCTATGATGTGGTGAATAAGCCTCTGCCTCCTACGTCTACAGGAAGGTTTACGAGTCGACCGCGGAAGTGAAATCAGAGGTTCCATTTCTTCGGCTTGTTCATCCCTCTTATAACAAAGACTGCCTCGGGGGATCAGTGAGTATGCTTCATCACCCCAACGCGATGGACCCGGAGTTGTTGGGGCTGACGGAGGACGTCCTCCAGCCAGAGGTATATCTTTGTCCTTTCACTACAAAAAAAAAGAATCTTTTGAGACGATGGCCTAATAGTCCCAAAAGATGGCTTATTCGTCTCAAATACTTTTTGGGATGCTATTTGGGACGGCTAGGAGGGGTCTTTTTGATAGGGGGTTATAAATACTTTTTGTGATGCCATATCTGTCTCAAAAGAGTTTTTTGAGACGGGAACAAATCTGTCTCAAAAGCTCACCATTTTATATGAGCCTTTTGAAACGCTAAGAGAGTTGTCCCAAAAGAGTGCTTGTGAGACGGGAATTAATCTATCTCAAAAGGTTACTATTTTAGAATATGTTATTGAGACGGTAAAATAGCCGTCCTTAATATATTTTTGGGATAGTTTTAATCATCCCAAAAGAGGTGAAAGGATCTTAAAAAAATTTCACCAATATATTGTGAACAATAAAATCTACCACTAAAGTTTAATATAGAATTGAATTATATTTGAGACAACACAACACAACGAATAATCATAAAATGATTTTCAACCAACACAACGAATCCTTTTCATTCAACAATAGTTAGAGTTCTTACAAGCATCTTCAAATATTCATCAAAACAAAAATGATAATACTAAGTTCAAATATTCAACTTGACAAAAAAATACATTAATTTCTTATACTCCAAAACATGAAATGCTTTTATCAAAGTAATCTTTCAGTCTTAAAGTGCACGACCTCCAAAATCACTGATTATCATTGCATGTTCTACAAAAATTGTCACCTGCAAAAAAAATTAGTGTCAATTATGTCAAAATTAATATCCCACTCGGCAATAATACAATGTTCAATGAATCAATGTAGTATATTCTCATCACAAACAATATAAATATCTAACTACTATTATTTTTTTAAAAATTCGACAGAGTCTCCTTTGTTTATTCATGAAAGCCACAGGTAGCGAACCTGTTTTAAACACTAAAATTGATTCTACGAATATAAACCAACGAACAAAAACTTCTGACCACCATCACAACAAATTTTCACCACCATTATTGAAAATTTAACTTTAAAAGAGAATTTTCCACCTGAAAATCTCCCAATGTATATAAGTAATTATATGTATGAACTATATATTATTATCTAGTCACTCGGAATTGTTGAGGTGATGGAAGCATGAATTGAATGTAAGATCTAAACTCATGACTCTCATGGGACCATGGAAAACCTAACACGAGGATCTACCCAAAAGTAGTTTTATCCAGTTCTGGAACACTAAGAGTGACGTTCAAATATCTTACATTAGAAACCATATCACATATCTACACCATAATGAAGTGAATGAGAGTAGCAAATGAACACACCAAGAACAAAGAGGATAAAATCCAAAGTGAAAAAAAAAGAACTCATGAAAAGATATTGATAATAAAATGGAAAATAAATCAAAACCAATTGGAACTTACTGCTCATCTCATTTGGTTGAGTCCTCCATTGCGAGAAACCATAAGGTAACCTTTGTTCTTATAAACCCCTACAACAAAATGCTACCCCAATTTTATGATCTCAAGAAGGAAAAGAAAATTGGAATACACAACAAGAAAGCCATATACAAATAAAATCAATAACAATATTGATTATATAGGTAATAGTAAACAAATCGTAATAATCACAACAGAGATTTGAAATACCAATTTTTAGTTGTGTGTATATAGCCTATGTTTGGTAAAGGATCAGATGATAAAATCATGAAATAAACAGGAAATAGTGAACTAAAATACAATCTAACATTATCGGGAATTGAATGAAGAAAATCGTAAAAGATTAATTAAAATTTATACAAATCAAATAATTTGAACAGGGACTCTAACCACCAATACAAAAGGGTATATAAATCTGGAGATGGACTCTAACCATGTTTGGTGGATCAATTTGTTTCCATCAGACCCCTTCAAAGGGGCACAAATAGTTCCTTCAATATCAGTTGTGTCGAGTAACTCTTCCTCTCTAGAAGCAATGTCGCAATAAATAGTGACGGGTACTCATTGCAACTTTTCAGTGTAGGTGCATAATATATCTCATATATATGCGCTGTACTTCGAACATAGACCTGCCGGATCTCATGATTTTGAGTAAAACTTACTGTAATTAAAGAAATTTTCATTCAGTCAAAATAAGTATGTCACATTGAAGAAAACACAAAATTAAAGGTGTTGAAAATTTGCACAACATGTCTAGTCAGAGTATGGTACGTTTGCACCCTATGGAAGAAATCAATTATAGTTTTGATGAACAGTTAAATTACCTCTTTGATGTAATATATGCAATAGAAATAATATGTAAAATACCATGTATGTCAGTATTCTAGACCAAATTAAAACTGTACTCCAAATTTCCAAAAAGGTTACTGCACATTGAAAGATAGGATGGTGAACAATTACAATATATATAGAAATAATACAACTGCGAGTGCCAACCATGTCATAATTAAAAAATGATCCTCCTTTTGTATAAATCGAGTAACTTCAAATGCCAAATCCTGAACTGGACTCTGATGAATTGGACCACCAAACTCCGTAAACCTAACAATTTAAAGATTTTAATCATTTTATCTTCCTTTTAACTGAAAATGAAAAGTAGAGTTAGAAAAATCAGAAATTCTCATACCATCAAATCCAGGATTCAGTCCAAATTTGTGTAGTGGCAGTTCAAAGAAATTGAAAAGCATCACTAGAGGTTTTGAGGAGCCACTCTCTATCATATACTTAGGCATCATATTAGCACATAAGGTGCTAATAATAATGTGCTTTAAGATAAGGAACAACCAATTAGGACAAACCATGATTGAATCTATATTAAGGCATACCGCATATATCTCTATGAATAGGAGTATGTCCATATCAAAAGAAATGCTCGACCATTTCAGAGAGGAGTAATATATTCCCAAATTCGATAACTTATCAGCAGGCATGTTGCCCTATCTGTAGATATGGGTGCAAAAGAAATGCATGTGGGCCAATATATCTTTGTAGTTATTCCATCCAACTTGAAGTTGCCATTGAGGGTGGTAACAATTGCTCAAAATGCAATACACAACATAATAAGTTCAGACTCAATCCAAAGATTAAGCCAACCATGAGACCAGGCCAATTCAATGCCAGTTAGAACTATAAGCAACATGAATATCCATCAAATTGGCATGGAGTTCTTCATTTTTAGTTTCTAAAATAGGCTCTTACCCTGACTAATCTCAATCAAATTGAGAAAACGTTGCAATATTTTGAACATGGGCTGAGATTGACCTCTGTAAGCTAATAGATGACCCTAATTCAATAAATGTGTTTTATCTTATCAATAACCTCCGATAAAAAGAATATACGAATATGGTATTGAGTAGATTATTATAAGAATTTTCACCTCCATTTTAAGGTACAGATGCTTATGCCTTATATTATCCTCATTTGCATCATGAATATCCATCAACCTTCATATCTATGGTTCTTACATTTTAAGGAACGAATCCATTCACCATCACATTTGCATCAGTTGCTCAACAACATTGGTATCTATTTAGAAGAAAGTTGTTGTGATTCACAAAATTGATTAACTTATGCATTATTTAATAGTAACTGACTACAAAAAAAAAGAAAAACAAATAACATTCAAGATTGCATGTTGTCAAGGGATTATATTTGGAAATGATATGAAAGGATCAGCAGATCGTGTATTAATTTCGTAATAGTTACGATGATATACATAGATCAAAGTATATGGGAAAGCAGCAGAGAACATATTTATAGATGATGGGAGATAATTATGTCGCCTTAGGTTGGTTGGACAAATCCGTCGAGGAAATGACTCGGAGTTGGACAACAATTTTTTTCAAGAATGTGAGTCTTTGCATACTATGACAATGCTTGACTGCAGAAAAGACATATTCCGCTGAATTGAATCATTGATATTAATGTCAATGGTTCTATAGCTTCTAAAGTTCCTGTAATTAGTTGAATGGCTATTTTTTATGATCACCTAGTAATCACTTTGTGTGAGAATGATAAATTAATATTATTACAATGATTATTAAAACAAAATTAGCACATCGGCCTCCCGTACAACAGGTCAACATGCAACATGTATGCTCTTTTCACTATATTTCATCATATCACCATGTTTAAAGGCTGCATTTACTAACATCTAATGTGCATAAAAATAAACTTTGTCAACATTAAAGAATGCATTTATGGAGGTTACTATAGAGTCATTCATTTGACGTGTGTGTAAACTTTCCTCACCTTGATTCATAACATCAAACATGAAAAGAAAGTATAGAGAGAGAGGACATTATATAAGCTAAAATAATGTTAAATATTTATACAAAAGGTGCATGTACCACTGCCACGGAGGGAATTTAAAATTAAGCGAGAGAAAACCATATAAGCTAAAACATGGATGTGAAACAAAACATACACCTTACACCGATGATGCGATTGAGCCCTAGGTCCGTGAAAAGAAGCATATACCTTACACTGATGCTACGATAGAGACTAGGTCTGTGAAAGAGGAGAAGAAGAAGTAGAAAACAAACTGCATAATTTTGATATTGCGATTGAAATCAAAATTTATTGAAATCTAAGGTTATCTGAATCGAAACCACAATTAAAATAAAGCATAAGTTATTCAAATCGATATTTCAATTTTATTATTATTCAAACAAAACAAAACATCGAATTTATTAAAATCGAAGGTTACCTCAATCGAAACCAAAATGAAAACATAGCATCGAAGTTACTCAAATCGAAGGTTTGGAGTCTGAAGGCTTGAGATTTTGTGAATAGTCAAGGGAGGGAAAATTATCTTTACACTTTTAGGTTCAGATGCAGCTAATTTTGTTTATACATTTTAGGGATATATTACCCTTTTAGGCTTGGGTAATAATAAAATTACTAGTATAGCAACGGTTTTGAACACTTACAAATTACTAGTATAACAACGGGATATATTACCCTTTATAAGTATTCAAAACCGTTGTAAATTTTGTAAGTGTTATAAACACTAACAAATTAAATAATCTATTAGTTGCGAAATAGCCATTATGGTGTAGTGCGAATTTGAATTTAGTGAAAGTCGAAGTTGATGCAGTGAAGCGCAAGTCTCATTCAACTACCAGTGTGTTTCATCTTCTTTATTTATTCTTTGTACATGTCATGAACCAGAGCGTGAAAATGCTCTACTGAGAACCATTGATAATTTATATCTACCTATACACATATGCTTAAGGTCTTCCCTTCTTTCCTATGTTTGCTTCCCCTTCATTTTTCTAGAACATAGCAGTACGCGTGATCATTGCTACGATATGTGTGTTACCCTCTCTTTATTTAGCTTTATCTCAGTTGTACTATAGTATGTTTACCTCACTATCTGGAGTTCAGATGAATATGAAAACCTCTTCCTCTCCCTATTATTGTTCTTCCTCTCCTCTCTATAAGCTCATTCTCTGCTACATTTACATCCTTCCCTAGATAAAATCCAATTACCCCATTGCTGACCTCTCTGGCGATAATATCTCCATCTATTTCTCTTTCTTTTGTCCACTGTTATATTGAGCACGATGCAAGTCTTCTTCTTCGCTTGGCCTTCTCTCGTCCAGATCGCGGACTTTATGTTCACCGGTCTCTCTTTCTGTGACAACCCGAATATAATTATGATAAATTATATTTAAATCATGCTTATCTTATGTGATATGAATAATGTGATATTATTATATCTAATGTTAAGTTATTATGTTTATTATAATCCTACTTTCATAAATCATGAAAGGTCGAATTATTTACAAACACAAATTTTGTTGTTTTCGGTGGAAAGGTTCCTGTTAGAGACTAGTTTTGACATTTATAACATTATAAATGACTTGAGGTGAAAAATATATAGTTGTATACATGTGAGTTAGGGTTGTAACACAACAAATGGATCATCAAATGGATGCCCGAGTAAAGAGTTATACCGAAATTACGAACAAAGGGTAAAGTTGTCCATTCCCTTTAAGTGGTATTTTGTCTTTTATTAAACTAAATGGTTTAATCTGATTGGTTGTCTTGGGAGGCAGCCTTGGCCGACCTTATACCCTTGAAATAGACTTATCCTTCAGCAAAAATCATCCATGAAAGGGTTTTAAGCTTAAGGAAAGAGAAGGTAGAAGTTTAGGACGAAAAGTGAGGAGAAAAAGTGTAGAAAAATCCGTAGAAATTACGTAAACGTCCCGAAGGTAATCCTAATTGCAAATCTTGTCATTTTTCATATATTAATGATTTATATGATATAAATACTTGATTTGTGTATTGACCTTTCATGCTTGGGTGCATATGTATGAATATATGCAAGTTTAAGTTAAGTTGAATGCATAAACCCTTAAAAATTGCTTTGTATTGAAACCCCTTGTATTCAAACTAGCATATCTCTTTGTGTGCTTACTAGAATTGAGAAATTATAATTGGATATGAAAGTAGACTCATATATTCATATCATATCTGAAAATTAGAATTTATATCCTTGTGGTTAGTCCGTAATGATGATTTCAAGTTGGTACTTGATTTCTATTTTTATACTTCATTTCGGTATGCCCTAAGTTTAGTCAAGCTTTTGAGATAGCAAATGAAGTCAAACAATTATTAAACTTTAATTATGTACTATTCAGTATGTGTACTGAAAATGGGTTGAAAATAATGGAAAGTTATAGTGGAGAAAAATTATGAAAATTCTTGGAAGTTGAAGGAACAATAGAGGAGCTTGTAGGTCAGATTTCTTGTGTTGTAAAGAAATGGCCATAACATGCCCTAGGAAGCTTGAAAAATTACACCGTCACTTGTAATGGATAGTATATTCATATTTGTTTTTATATTGATGAGTTTGAACCCCTGTATTTGTGCAATTTAGGAATATAGGATGGTTAAGTATGTAAGACAATAATTTCATGCCATACTGGGTACCCCTTGAATGAATGTTTGTATTTCGTCCTTACAAAGAGTACTTTGAGTACATGTTTCATGTGTATATACATTGAGAAGTATAATTTCATGTTTACTTGACTTTGGTTATAAATTCCTTATAAGGTATTTCCTACGGTTGAATGTCCGTAACTTTATCAACATGTATATCATTGTTTTGCCTTTACCTATGTTTTATGGAATGTGACTTAATTGGAATTATATTGTTGATGTATAGTCATGGAAAGTTACATAATTATGTTTGGATAATATTTATTATTGAGGTTCAGTACTGAATTAGTTGTATTGACAGGTGTAAGGTCTAATCAACCCAGTTCAGCTCCACCAGAAGAAAACGTGAATACATAGTTGTCAACCAAGGTGAGTGTACTCACTGGAATGATGTATTTGTATACTGTTACGAATGTGAACATAATGTTATGAATATAAAATTGTTCATTTCGGTTTATCGAAATGAGGGGTTACTCCTCGACCAGGAATGGGGGAGATTTGTCTATTAATGACAAGGGGTTACTCCTCGACCAGGAATGGGGGAGAATTGTCTATTTAGACAGGATATGTGAATCATGATTCGGAAAAGTTGGTCATTCATTATGAATGAGCCGGATAAGTTAATACATAAGTATATGGACATGATTTATTGCATTTAAATTCATGCAGTAATTTAGTAGTGATGCATTCACTGGGCTATTTTGCTCATGGTTCCTATGTTCACATTTTTTCAGGTAACGCGATGTCACTGCCAAATCTAGGAGGTCGGGTTGGGTTAGCCAGGAATGGGAGAAACTATGATTTTGTGTAAATGTAAATGATGTAATTAAGGTAATTTATCCTTCAAGAAAGTTTTTATGGACATGATTACTCTGATGTTGTAAAAAGGATTTCAGTTATATGGATTTACAATGATGACTCTGAAATCAAAACTCGTGATTATGGTTTGGTTAGATTAATTATTGTTTGACTCACTTTGACTTTCAAACTTAATTATAAGTAACTGGGTTGGGGTGTTTCACTTTCAATCACCAACCTCTCATGTATATCACATTTTCATAGTTTCTTGTATATACGTATATATGAAATCAGTTTTCCAGTACCTGTTCCTCTTGCACTGAAAAACTAATGCCTTCCATTTCTCTTAAGATTTTTTTCCCAGAACCGATCTATTACCTTCTTTCTCTACCCTCTACGTTATTTCCCTAACTGGGTACGTGTTATTCTTTATTCCCTTATTTTGCTTCTTAAAAGCACACAAGTCTTGTATCTTTATGTAAATGCACATGAGTTTTGTATTGATATTATTTCCGGTAGTATGTTACTTTCTATGAGCTCTTTGGTTTTTTTACAGTTAGTGTGATTGTGATTGCTTGATTAAACACATTTGTACCACATACTTCTTAAATGGTGTTGATTATGTGGAAGTAGAATTGTTAAATGGAATGAGAAGGATGTTTAGTTGTAGATTCAAACTTGACTATATTGTCATTCGATATTTTGTCCATGAGAGTTGGCACACATTCTTTGTTATAGATATTTTCTTTGATTCCTTGTATAGGTTGCAGGGAACTTTTTGATGGTCATTGTCTGTCCTTCCTTATCTTTGTTCCTTGTATTATTTTATAGGCCTTCCATATATGGTAGTGATGAGTTGTCCTTCCTATGCATTTTTTTATGTACATTTTGTATTTGTCTCTCGTAAAAGAAGTATGACTTAGTCTCTAGTTATTGCAACACCTGCTAAATCACTGGGATATTTAAAACAAGTGATACTTTTGACCATGAACTTGTGTGAGAATCACAAGAAGTTAGGTCTGAGCTGGGTGACACATGAACAAACTCTTCCCTGCGTCCCCATTGTACCTGGTTGTGTGTGTGTGAGAGAGAGAGTATTTAGCAATTGACCGTATCGTCGCACTATCGGCCTAGACTTTGAACCATGATGGTGGAATTTTGGTTGGCGTAAATGTTATCATAATTATCATCTCGAGTATCGGGATAATGGTTTGCGGTGTTTTCTCTCCACGATAGAGATTTATGATTTTTGGCTTGAAATCTAGTCACTCATTGTGCGTTTGTTGGTCATAAAGTTGAAGCGGAATTTTTGGATTCCAAGATTTTGGAGTCGGCAAGCAGCGAAGACCTTCATTGCGACAAATCTGTAATGGTAGAAAGTGAAGGAAAGTTTCGCAACAGTGAAGCCTCTTGGTTATAGCAAATAGATTACGAATGTGGCAGCAAATGTAATAGCGAACGGATGTGTAGTTAGGTTAATTGGGGACCGTTTTAGGGTTTTGCAACATAATATCTCCCACCTATAAAATATAGTCTGAGTCTTTTAAACCCAAGTGTTGCAGATTATTTGAAGAATGATAGTTTCTTCCTAAGGTGAGGGTTTTGAGTGAGAAACGAGGCATTTTCCCTTTCACCTATGGGTATTTCTCAAAAGATGGAGGTAGGGTGAGTGTACACGTGTTTCATATCTTAATAGTGTGCTTTATATGTATTGTGTGAGGGTTTTCTCACCGGGTTACGTAAAGAGTGGCACTCATGGGTACACAAGGAACACTTTGGAAAACACTTGTAAGTATGAGACTGAGAGGGTTATAGCTTTATAAATTTTAATCAGTTGAATGAAGAGTTCGTGTAAAATGGTTATCCAAAATTTTGGTGGAATGTAAGGGTATGTGTCTTGGAATGATTCCCTATTATACTTGCATTTTTCTCATATATAGTGGAATCGGGTCTCTATGTGGATGTAGCCATTTGGTGAAGCACGTATATCTTTGTGTGCTTGTGTTTATTCTCTTGTTTTAGATCTTTATTGTGCCCCTTTATTATTATCCGCAGGGCCATGGTTGATAGAAATTTATACAACAAACTGGTGTAGGGACACCACAACAAATTCAATTAATCTGAAGCAATACAACCAGAGTTACTTACATTTTTTCCACTTATTATCTAACTCCCGAAAAATATGTCGACTACATCAGAATTAGTAACAAATTTACATTCCCTTCATAGTTTCAACATTATTAATGAGACCCACAAATTAAAAGGTTCAAAATGATTATTAATAAACACATTTTTGTTAAATTAGGATAAAAATTCACTAAAAATAGTGTGTCAATTCGTTTACAGAGTCGCGTGGCATCCCCCACACCCCACCCCACCCCACCCCACCCACACACATACAATTTCCCCACTAAAAAGTTGTGTTTAACGTTTAGTCCAATAAATTTTAAAAATTAATTTCTAGTCCCCATAGTGACACTAGTCTATGAGGGACTAAATAGAATTGTTGAACATACACTCAACTTAACAACAAAGCATTTTTTCCAATTATTTGGGGATCCTATTTTCTATTTTTTGAGAAAATGTTGGACTAAAAAATAAACAATGGCATTTATGCTAAATGCCTCTTATATGATTATCTTAATCACAAAAAATATCTTCACTATAACACAATTTGTAAAAAAATTACATACCCTTCACAATATCAACATTATCAATCAATCCCACAAAAGAAAAAAGTTCAAAAATCTTATCTTTAAGAAAATCTAAAATTAGGATGAGGACGAGTTAATTTACCTGGTGAGGTCATTGAAATTTAAATTGAAGAGTTTTTCATATTCACAGCTACTATCAAAGGTCCCATGAAGCTCCCAGCAACTTTTTAACTATAAATTATCCAAAAAGATAAAACTTGAGATAAATAAACTCAGAAACAATGTGATTTTTTCTTTAAACAGAGGGTTGAAAAATAAATAATTAATATACAAAATGTGTTTGTGTGTTTGTGTGTGGGTGGGAGGGAGGGAGGGGGTAGGGGAGAGAGAGAGAGAGAGAGAGAGAGAGAGAGAGAGAGAGAGAGAGAGAGAGAGAGAGATGTTAAGTACCTAAGGCGTCGACCAGTCAGGGGTTTGGCCACCGACTGGTTTGTTTGGCCGCCGGCTCGCTTTGTGTATTTGGTCAATGAGGTTTGGTCGATGGGGGTAAAGTGGTTAGGGCTGAATTCCATATCTTTTGTTTCTTTTGGGGGGGTTAAAATGTTCGGGGCGGGAGATGAAATTTGTTAATGGTGGGAACTTAAATATTTAGCCGTCTTATATGGTATATCTTTTGAGACATTAAATATTTTACGGTCTCATTTGATTTACTTTATAAGACGGAGATAATTCACTGTCTCAAAAAGTGACTTTTTTTAGACA
Source organism: Sambucus nigra (assembly GCA_949130495.1). Taxonomy (NCBI): domain Eukaryota; kingdom Viridiplantae; phylum Streptophyta; class Magnoliopsida; order Dipsacales; family Adoxaceae; genus Sambucus; species Sambucus nigra. Next base: position 47,591,196 of record OX422211.1, read on the forward strand.
GATATAATTAGCAGTCTCAAAAAATAATAGTTTTTAAAACGGCTAATTATACCCGTCTCAAAAGGTATGTTTTAAATACTAAATTTTGTCTGTCTCAAAAAATAGGGTGTTAAAAGTAACTTTTTTTTGTAGTGTTTTGTCTTTCATTTTTCTAATTTCTTCTTTGTTTCAGACTTAGTGATTTACTCTTTTTGTTTTTCTTGTACCATATTCGGGTGCCGACTACCTGGCTGAGGGACATCCGAGACTGGGTGGCTTTCACGACGGCTCATATTCAGGATTCGATCCTGATCCCTTCCTGTTTTGTGCCATCTGCTTCGTCAGAGAAGGGATCTGGATCGGGTAGTGGAGGATCCTCAACTCGTCATTAGGGAAACCACATGCATTGCAGGGATGGAGGATTGTAGAGAGAGAGAGAGAGAGAGAGAGAGAGAGAGAGAGAGAGAGAAGGTTTTAGGATTATCGGGATGAGTCCCGTTGTTTTTATTCTTCTTTTTGGCAAAAGAGATGTAATGATAACAATACATATAATGAAATGGATGGGGTTTTATTTATTTATATTTCTTTAAATGACCTAATCTACTTGCAATTTTTACATTGTTTGTTGAGACCGTAAAAAGGATTAAAATTACTTAAAGAAAATTTATTTTAAAATAGGATGAGCAAAAATATATGGGGAAAATTATGAATTCTTTTGGAATAAAAATTATTTTTATTGAGTTTTTGATTTTGACAAAAAAGGAAAGATGGAATTTTCTAAAAAATGGGGGATGTCGATTGACATGCGCCTTGTCCTGCCTATCGGTAGGTCAGTCTAATCAAATCATCCCAATGCTTTGATTTCACTTTCTTCATCTACTTTGTCCTTAATGGGGTAGTGTTTCCTCCGAATTTTATAGGCTCCTTGTCTTCAGCCAATTTTTTCAAGTATAAAAAGGAGGAAGGTGGAGAGTTTTTCTTCACCCATTCATATTTTCCTTCTCTTGCTCATTTCTTTCTTGTGTTTTGTTATTTTCCAAAATGGCCCTTCCCGTAAATGCAGAATTCACTTCTTATCTCAAGAATTTAGAGGATGTGTGTCCGTACAATGTAGACTATGACGCCTTAAACATACGTTGGGTCTCTTTGTGGTGCAACCATCCCATTGACTCGAACATGCAAACGGCGACAGTACAATTCTGGTAAGCCGAGGATCATGTTTTTTTCTTTGTCTTGGACAAAGTCTGCCCGACTTATGAGATTTTCAGCAATATTTGGGGTAAATTCCAGTATAGATTAGGCTATGCTCAAATTCTCTCGGTCTCCTCAGACATTGTTATTAGAATATCTCCATATCTCACCCTCGGTGGCTCGGTCATTGGTTACTGGAGGAATAATCTCCCTCCCAGCTGTGTTGTAGTACGTGCATCTGTGAGATGTCAATGATGAGGTCTATGCCAGAGCCGTCGCCATTGGCTTAACTTCGAAGCTACTGCTAGTGACTAGGGACTTGCTGGTGGACCCTCAAATTCCTACTATTACTGCGTGGAAGTCATGTCATCGCAATCCAGTGGCAATGATACTCACAGAGACCCTGAACGGTCTAGATGCTTGGCGAGAAGATCATTCTAATTTTCTAACAGGTATCCTAGTCATTCTTTTCATGTGGCTATCTGAGAGATTTCATTTGATGGTCCCCCTGATTATCATTTGGTAGTTGTGCTGAATTTTTTCAGTTGCTATTTCATCAGTTTTAGCCCAAACATCGAGAAATGGGTAAACTCATTTATGGAGTAGGGAGCTCGATATTTGTATTGGTCAGTACCCTGATGAGGGGAGTTGCATCCCATTATGGAACTGGGGGAATACCAGTATGTCCAGTTAGTTAGACTTTGTCAAACTTCTTTCTATTTTCTTTGGCGGCTTCTGCATCAAATCGAATGGGCACAAATTGCGCCTTCCTGTATCTTGGACTTCTTCAATGTGGAGGATTCGACGGATGGCATGAGCATGTAGTTAGGCTCTTTATGAGAGGGTCGTCTACCCGCCTTTACCAATCTGTTGGTAAAGTTTGGCATATTTGTGGGGATTATATGAAGTGGTTATGGAGGAGGTTAGTGGCAAAGAAGTTAGCCGAGGAGACTGGTCAGAGATGGTTTGTCATTTTTAACACCATGGAGAGAGGCGTAGTGGTTTTCCCTAGGCTAAACTGGGCTTACCGTTCCATGGAGCGCCTTCGGTATAATGTCTAGGCAGGGGAAGTTTGGAGGCCTCAAGATGTAGATGATGATGGAGTCGGATCTTTCGGTAGCTGCGGGTAGGGTCCTTTTGTGAAGCTGCTATATTTCTGAGGCTGGTTATGTTGTGAAGTTGTTAAGTGTTTAATTGTGTATTTGATTTTGAGACTAAATTTGGGAAGGTCGTTTAGGAGCAATTTGGTTTGGTTTGGTTTTTTTAGGACAATAAGTTAGTGGGGGTAGTTGTTTGACTCCCTACGCTGATAGTTCCTGTAATCGTACCGTAATTTCTCAATATAGAATAAAAAAGGATTTTAATTATATTATTGTGCCTCTTGATGAGTTTTACATCGGAATTATCTATACCAATCACTAAGGAATACATAATTCTTTTGTTAATGTAAATGATAAAATGAACTGTCGTTCTTGGAGGTAAGAAAAGAATAGCATTTTGTGGAAAAGAAGGGGATCGTGCCCATGTAAAGCGTATGAGTTGCTTACGTACCTCTAGGGGTTTTAAAGATTTTTTGAGTTATATTTTTGAAAGAAAAAAAGTTTTTTTAGAGTATCAGGCCCCACGTAGTTCTGAGTAGAAGGAAATGAAGATTTTTTAGAATAGGAGGGGGGTCAGAGGAGTCGTAGCGCATCGAGACTTCGAACTAGGGGTATAATTTTTTAAGATAGTCCAGGTTGATTGGATGAACCATCTCTTCTCCGTCAGTGAGTATAGAGGTGCCAAATAGGATTTTCTTCACAATATAGGGGCCACTCTAGTTTAGCTTGAATTTCCCTCTGGGGTCCTAGACGGGTTCTATGATTTCTTTGAGGGATAAGTCCCCTTCTTGGACACCACAGTCCTTGAGTCTTTGGTTGAACTATCGCGTTATCCAGTGATCGTACCCTTGTATATGATATAGATCGTTTAGCCTTCTTTCATCCAAGAGTGACAACTCATCAAGACCACTCAAATGCCAGTCTTCTTTATTGACTTTTCTTTCAAACATGACGCGTAATGAGGGAATTTCTAGTACAATTGGTAGGACTGCTTCCATATCGTATACCAGAGAGTAAGGGGTAGCCCCAGTAGATGCTCTAATTGAAGTACGATAGCCCCAGAGAGTATAAGGGATCCGATCGGCCTAATCTCAGTAACTCTCGATCATCTTACTGATAATTACTTTGAGGTTCTTATTAGAAACTTCAACTGCACTGTTAGTTTATGATCAGTAAGTAGAAGATTTTTGTCTTTAGATTCCATACTCGTCGATCAATTCTGTGATTTCTGCCTCGAAATGTAACCCGTTGTCTGACATTAAATCATAAAGAACCTCGTATCGATCGATGATGGTTTTTCAGATGAACTTGCATACCTTTTTGGCATTCAACACTGCGTATGACTCGACTTTGACCAATTTGGTGAAGTTATCAATGGCAACCGAGATGAACTCGTGCCCATTGGAGGCTTTGGGTGTAAATTTCCCTATGATATCGATGCCCTATGTGGAAAATGGCCCGGGAGAATATTTGATAGGATTCATTTGGTACACAAGTCTAATGGGAAAGTGAGCACGTGGTGCCATAATTTTTTAGTGACCTAGACAAGGGCGACACATGCCTTCTTCAAGGTAATGGAGTTGACTTCGTATCCATCCATCTTATGGTTGGCATTATGTATTACCCTCTCTTTACGGGATTCTTCACTGTATTGGGCTAGCAGATTTCCAACTGCAGTGTATGTCACGGTTAAGTATAGAAGTAGGGGAGACCATATTACGATGGAATGAGTACGGGAGGTCGGGTAAGGTACTGTTTGATTAAGTTAAATGCTTCCTGAAAAGATTCGTTTCAGACTTTGGTGGAATCATTTTAGAGGAGTTTGAAGATGGGTTCACACATAGAAGTCAACTGGATGATGAACCGGTTCATATACTATAATTTTCCAAAGAATCCTAGAACTTCCTTCTCCATTCAAGGTGGTGGATTTTCATGTATGGATTTCACTTTGGCAAGATCTGCTTCAATCCCCTTCTCGCTAACCATAAACCCCCAAATCTTTCCTTTAGTAACGCAAAAAATAAATTTTTATGGGTTAAATCGCATTTGGTATGGTCTCGATCATTTAAAAACTTCCATAGAGTAGGAAAATGACCTTCTCGAGTCTTAGATTTGATAATCATATCGTCGACATAGACCTCAAATTTTTTGTGTATTAGATCGTGCAAAATAGTTGTGGAAGAACTTTGGTAGGTAGCCCCTACATGTTTTAGACCGAATGGCATAATTGTGTAACAGAAAGTTCCCCAAGGGATAATGAATGTGGTTTTTTCTTGATGATTCGGGTGCATCTTGATCTGATTTTATCCTGAAAAATTATCAATGAATGACTTTAGAGAGTGACTGGCCATATTTTCCACAATAATCTCACTATTGTGTAGCGTGTAATCGTCTTTCGGAAAGCCATTATTCAAATCTAGATAGTCAATGCACATGCGAACCTTCCCTCCTGATTGGGAGGGCACGAGTACAATGTTAGCTAATTATGTGGGATATTCGATCACCCGGATGAAACCTACTTTCAACTGCTTGACCACTTTTTCCTTAACCTTGAGCGATCATTAAGTGGGGAGCTTTCACAGTTTTTGTTTGACCAGTTTACATTTTGGGAGTGTTGGAATCCACTATTGAGCTATTTCGAGATTAATATCGGTCATGTCATCGTAGGACCATGCGAATACATTCATAAATTCCTTCATCAGTTCTTCGAGTTGCGCGCGCTCATGCTTGCTAAGGATGGATTATATCCTAATCTCGTGCAGTTGGCTACTAGAATCAAGATTAATAACAGCATTTTCATCTTCATTAATTTGAACGCGATTATGTTATTTGTTATAAACCTTATTTAGATCAGTTAAGAATTATTCATTTGCAAAATCATCATCATCAATAGTTTAATTCATATCAACACAATTAATGTAAGGCACAACAAGATACTCAAAATCTTCATTTATATCATTCTCAGTAAAAACAACATTGAGAATATCATCAAAGGATGTCTCGATTACATTGTGATCAAAATAATAAGGAACAACAAAAGTGGAAGAAATAGGATAAACATCTGGGTTGGGTGGCATTTCAGCGGGTGGAACTAGTGCAACATTCCATTTGAGGAAGGGTACATCAGCAACTTTGACCAGGATGGATAGATCCAATGATGTGGTGACTGAGTGAATCATGCAAAGTATCAACCCTAGTGCGTGTAAGTTGAACGAATCTGTGGAGTCACTTCCCATGGAATCTCCGGTAGCAGCTATAGTTTTCTTAACAAGAGGTTTCACATGATGCTGGGAATTTTCGGCCCATGTCTAGCTTTCTTATAAAAAGATCTCGATTCCCGGCTTCATCTACTTGTCAACATGATCATACCACGATTCGAGAAAGCCACAAGAGGGTAAATCTTCACCCTCTTTGACAAATTTTCCATTCAAGGAATCTCCTGAGACAGTCTTGGCACTCTCTAGACTTATTTTTAATCGAGGTTTGCGAAGCATTCTAAATTCCTCTGATGAGGACTGATAACCCAAGCCATATGGAGGAATGACCTTTTTCAACACTATGGGTTCCAATATTCCCTGTGTCGTCGTCCTAGACCCAGTTCAGTCATGAAGTGCATATTCTTTAGCATCTGTATCACGTTGACATTTCCATGAGGGTTATGCTCCAGACAGACTCTATCTTTGAAATCATCCCCTACTGGGAGTGGAAGTTGTTCGACTCGAAAGCTAGACAAAAGCATATCATACGCCCTATCTTGTATCTCTAGTACCGGGTTACTGATGCTTGCATTATTGGTATTATCATCGTCGCCTAAGATGGTAATGACCTAGCCATTGGAGAAGAACTTCAGTTTTTTATGGAGAGAGGAGGATACCCCCTTAATGTTATGAAGCTAAGTTTAGCCAAGTAAAAGGTTAAAACAAGTCGGTATGTCGATGACTTGTAATTCAGTAACTATATCTATAGGGCCAAGCCCTATTGCAAGCTTTATGGATCCCAACACTTCTCAAAGAGTATTGTCATAAGCACGCATAACGGTGAAAGTTGAGGCAAGGTCACTTGCTTTTAAGCCCAAGCAGTTGAAGGTTCTTAATGGGCAAACATTAAGTGTTGATTCGTTGTCGACGAGCGAAAGTGGGATTGTCTTCCCCATCACCTCAACAGAGATGTTTAGAGCATAATTGTGATTAGGAAAAAACTTAAGGATTTAATCCTCGGATAAGGAGAGCATTCTAGTAGAGGTTAGAGACTCGATCAAGTTCATCGCTTCTTCTAGAGTCGTGGAAATAGGGATTGCGGGTTCGGTAAGCAATTTAATTAAGGCATTTCGGTGTAGATGGGAAGACATAAAGAGTCCCCACAGAGTGATGTTATCCTGAGTTTCCTTCAACTGATCGAGGATCTTTCTCTCCTCGAGGGTTACTTTCAGAATGGGGAGTTTCTCGACAACACTTTTCTCTTTATCCGTCGTTACTGATTAAGGGTTTGGACTCTGGTAATGCCTCCCAGATCTTATCATATGATTCACAAAATAGGGGAATAACATAAACCCTATTTCTTCGTCTTTCTCGGGATGTTCAACCACTTTAATGATTTCCCCTACATACATTGATCATCGAGCTAGTCTTTTCCTGGCTTGGTTCTTTATTCGAATTATCAAATTCGTCCCCTCATTAAGTGGAAGCGATGTCATTCTTAAAGGATAAGTCAGTGCATTCTACAACCTCAATGGCCTCTTTATATAAATCCTCCCATTCAACGGGGAGATGCAAAATTGAAGGGACCAAGCCCTATTGTAGTTTCAAAGCATCGATTAGTTTGGACATACCGTAAATTTTAGCGGTCTGTCGGAATAAGTCTTCTATAATCTTAATGGAATCATCTAAACTGACTACATCGTTGGGTAACACCAAATTATTTGACTCTCGAGCCCACTTTAGAGCTTTCAAGAATAGTGTGTTGAACTTCTGGCAATCAATGATCATTTTTAGGGCAATTTCATCTCAAACTCTAAGAGATGGTTTGGTACTACTGGCAGTTCCATATCTTTTCCCTTAGAATGAGTACGAATGGGAATTCATTCTCTTGTAAGAAGTTACATGGCTTGGTCAGCAAAACAGGTAGGGTGTAGGAGAATATATGGGCAAACTTTCAGGGGTTAAAGTGAATATATGGGTATGGAGGGAGATTTACTCGGTACAATAAAGGTAGAGTTGTCAAATTCTGGATTATTTTCTACGAAAATGGCATTCACATGATTTGGGAGTGGGTTGCGAGTGGTTTTGGGTTTTAGATTAGCTGGTGGGGTGATGGTACCCCAGTTAATCTGACCTTGGATTATATTCCAGAGATGGAAGCAGTGATTGGTGGTATGGATGGAATTTTGATGGAAATCACAATGGGTGTCGGGTTTGAAATTTTTAGGAAGTGGGTTTGGTAATAGACAAGGGTCCAATGGCTTGATAAGATTTAGGCTTAGTAGGGCTTGGTAGACTTTAAAGAGGGGAGCATGAAACTCGGTATATTCTTTTCTAACTGGGTTTGGATGGCTTTCTGGTGTCCATGAAATGGCAGGCTGAGAGATGTTATTGATGGTTGAAATTGTGGTATTGGCAAGCTTCTCATACTTTTTGGGAGTGAACTGTCCGAATACTTTCTTTCGCTCTGCTTCTGTTTTGACAAGACTTTGTTCAATCTACACCCCCACTTAACAGAGGGCTTAGAAATGGGGGTAATATTGCCCTCCCATTATCGCTCAAACATGGGGTAAGAATTTTTTCTTCACAATACTGACTTGCTCCTCTTCAGATGGTCGATTGGTCATGGTGGACGCTTTCTCTCTCCACCTTGCTATGAAATTACTGACAGTTTCTCCAGGATTTTGCTTGAGAAGTTTTAAATCATAGCATGTAACATCTGATTCCTCATTGTACTTATACTGGGATATGGATTCACGGGTAACATCCTCCTAACTACGAATTTTAGATTCCACGAGGGATAGTAACCAGCGAAGAGCGTTGTCTTTTAGTGTCTGTTGGAATATCTAGGACATTATTTCCTCAGAGTCACCTAGGAGAGTCATGGCTCGGTGGTAACTTCGGAGATTGACAATTGAGGGCCCACTACCCCCCGAACTTCTCTATGTTAGGCATCTTGAACTTTTTCGGCAGCCTTACTTTAGGGTAGGAAGACATATGGGTGTAATCCATTTAGTTCCCACAGATTCGAACTTGGTCAATAGAATAAGGTCCTCATTGACCTTATTCTACTCTTCTTCCTTCAGGTCGATGGTTATTGGCATGTTATCCCTAAGTTATGCAAGATTTAGCATAGGGAGATGAACTGGCGGTGGTTTATTGGCATGAGGGGCACATGGAGCATGGGGATATTCTTTTAGGACCCAAATAGAATCAGGTGCAGGAAGACCTATAGAGAAAAAGAAGAGGATCTCAGGCTCTTTGAGAATAGGGGCCCAATTTTGTTCAATCTCATGAACCTCGATTTTAAGGTTGTCGAACCTGGCGGTAAGTTAGACTAGAATTGTCATCAAATTAGGCTGCACCTTCGGCACTTGGTCTACGTTCTACATGGAAAGCGGGTGAAGGTGGATTCCAGACTCGACGAAAGTAGTGAGGGAACTGATGGATCCTCGAGGTGGTTCGACGGAAGATCGAAGCCAATAGAGAGCCAAGCCTATGGTCAAATATGCAGTTGACCTGATAAGGAAAATTATTCGAATTTATTTTTGAAAGAGAAAAAGGAAGAATATATTTAAAATAAAGAAGATAAAGAAATTTATGTAACTAATGTGAAAATAAAGAAATTTAAAGAGGAAAGGATGTTTGGACCTTCTTTTGAGGCTTGAGGCTTGATCTTGATCCTTGATGAAATTCCTTCTAAGTTGGGATGAATGATGGATGAAAGAGAAGGAGATTTTTGCTAAATTGGTTATGAAAATGATGGGAATGAAAGATGGAAAGGAATTTCACACAAGGAAACTCCATTGATCGCAAGAGAATGATGCTGAGATCACTGATATTGATGGATCTGAGTTATGACTTAGAAGTTATCTCATGACCTCTTTAGATAGGGTAGGGGGAATATCGATCGACATATACCTAGCCCTGCCAATTGGCAGTTGACCCTAGACACACTACCGATTGACAGGGAAATGGACCTACAATCGATAGGCTCGTGCAAAGTTTTTTGAAAACATAATCATAGAATACAATTCTTAAATCTAAATCATACATAGGGCATACCTTTAGAAAGGTAATTTAGATACCTTCAAGAGTCCTTTGGTCCATTACCAGTTCCAGGAGTTGAATTTGGGTCAAATGGGGCTCAGAAGAACCCGTTGGTCTTTTGGACAAGAGATCGTCAGACGGTAATGGATCGTTCGCCCAAACCGTAAGTTAGAATTGCACACGGGATGGACCATTGGAAAGGTTATTCGAGGAACTTCGATGTTCTAAATATCTTTTCTTGGTTCGGAGAGTTCACTTTGGTGAAACGGGCCCCGGAAGTGCCTGGTGACATTTATGAGTAAAATGGGTCGTTCATCTGTATCGTAAGGCTAATTCACGCACGAGGTAGACCATTGGAAAGGGTATTCAGTACCCTTTGAAGATTCATTAAGTCTCGTAAGAGATTAAGAGGTGACCTTGGTCAAATAGTGCCCGAGAGCGCCCGGTGGCCTCCGAATAGTTTTCGAGGTAAAATGGATCGTTCGCCCGAACGGTTATGCCATTTTGTGCACAAGGTGGACTGTTGGAAAGGGTATTCAGTTCCCTTTAATGATTCTTTTAGTCTCAATTGAGCTGAAGAGTTGTCCTTGGTCAAACGTAGCCCGGGAGCCCCCGGTAGCCTCTAGATTAGTTTTTGGGGAAAACAAATCATTCGTCTGAATGGTTTTATCATTTCGTGCATGGGGTGGACCGTTGAAAAGAGGTTTCAGTGACCTTTGAAGATCCATTGAGTTTTTTTCTATCAATATGGGGCTGATTAGGGTCAAATAGGGGCTCGAGAGTGCCTGATGGCCTCTTGATCGATTTTTGGTAGTAAAATGGGTCATTTATTTGAACCCTTATGTCGATTCACGCATGGGGTGGACATTTGGAAAGGGGGTTAAGATCCCTTCGAATATGCGTTGAGCTTTTTCTCTGACGATGAAGTTAATCGGAGTCAAATGGGGCCCGGGAGTGCCCGATGGCCTTTAGATCGGTATTTGGGATATAATCTAGGGTTTGTAGTGAATGGAAGACATTATAGAGACCTAAGGGGATACATAGGGGGTCCTTGAATGTGGTTTCTATAATTAGGCTTTATCATTGCTATCAGTACTAAGAAAGAAAAGAAAAAAATAAAGGTAGTCATGAACGAGGCAACCAAAGACTGGGACACTCCTTCCAATTAGCAACTAAAGTATAGAAAACCCAGGGGTGGAAGAAACATTGGTGGCCCCCGATAAATAGAGTTATAGAACCATTACTAGAATTGATGCCCGACGATTGACACCTGGAGAAGAAATTTCTGATCAAACGATCTCTCACTGATCGTAAAAAAGAGGAATTGGTATATCGAATCAAAGAGAATCAAGATGTATTTGTTTGTCAAGTTTGATCCTAAAGTCATGTGTCAATGACTTCATGTGTACCCAACATTTTTTATGGATCATGCAAGAGGCTTACTCAATAACTCCGAGAAAGGCTAAGGTTGTGGAAGAAGAGCTGGGAAATGTATGGAGACAAGGTCCACTAAAAAAATCAATTCCACAAGTGGATTTCTAACCCATTTATCGTCAAGAAGAGTAACGGGAAGTGGAGAGTTTGTTTCAACTTCACCAACCTGAACCAAGCTTGTCCAATTGACAACTTTCATGTTCCAAAGATTTATTAGTTGGTTGCTATGGCCAGTCATGAATGGATGAGGTTCCTAGTTGCATACTCAAGGTATCATGAAATCCCTTTGTTCAGTACTGATCAAAAGAACACTCCATTCATTACCACCCTTCATTCATACCTCTATACAATCATGCTATATGGGCTCAAGAACGCTAAAGCAACATATCAATAGTTGGTCACCATAATGTTAAAACATCAGTTGGGGACACCAGGGAAGTCTATTTAGATGGTATGCTCGTAAAGAGAAAAAAATAAATTCGACCTTCTATAAAACCTAGTGAAGACATTTTAGGTACTTAGATATTATAGAACGAATTTAACACAACAAAGTTCTTTTTTTTAGTTCAATCTGGGAAGTTCCTAGGATATTTACTTAGTCAGAGATGAATCACGTCAAACCCCGATAAAATTGAGGCGATCAATAACATTTAGCCATTAAAAATAGTTTTCGATGTTCAAAAGTTGACTGAAATGTTGGTTATGCTCAACCTCTTCATCTCTAAATCTTTTGATAAGTATCGATCATTCTATTAACTCTTGAAGAAAGATAATGGCATGATTTGGAATGTAGATTGATCAGAGGCACTTGCATAAATCAAGTTCTATTTAAGACGACCACCTCTGTTTAAGGTCCCATATTTGGTAGATTTAGTATATCGATATCTTGTGGTGTCCGACCACGTTGTTAGCTCATCCTTAATGTGCAGAATGGAAGGGAATCTATAATACCATTCCCAGGAAATTAGTTATTTAACGTTATTTGAGGTGCTTTGTCGAAAGAAAAATTTAGGGAATAAATAATCTAAGTGTAACAAGTCAAGTAATACGTAAGGTGGCGTATTACATAAATGGTTTAAACGAGAAAAAAATCCCACAATGAAGGTGTTTCATGAATGCGAATTTAATCTCTAATAGTATTAGCTAGGATGTCCGTTAAGTTTAAGGGAAAGTTATCAAGGAACGGATGTGACACGGACAAGGTTAATACGACATGATATTCAAATTGTACGAAAAGCAGAGATCGCAATATGGATTAAACAAGAAATATCTGTATTGCGTGGCTCTCGTGAGTTTTATTTTGAGTTTATATAAATATTTGAAGTACTTAGGTTAATTTTCACACTATTCGAACAAGAAACGAGTGCTACGCGAGCCTGGGTACAAATTTCCTGACGGTGTGCGACATTACAAAAGTCCTACTTTGCAAAAATTGTTTAGGGTAATCGGTAAGTCAAAAAAATATTACGATAAGTAATATTTCCATGCAAATAAAAATCGAAAAAATATATATTTTGTATAGAGGTCCCGATTCTTACACGCCTTGTATAGGACGATTCGGGATGTCAAACGACTATTGTAAATATAATTTTTTAGCTAAAAATGATAGGAATGTGATTCTTAAGTTAAAAGTTTAAAAAATTAATTTGGGATTAGTACCAAAAGTGACGCAAATCACCATTTTTGGGTAATTTTGGGTGGTGTTAGGTGTCAGATGTGAGTTTATTCTTGTGTTGTCTCAATCCACCTCACAAAAATCAGATGTAAGGGCCTTGAGAAGAGTTTTTCAATTAATTAGAAGGCTTTAGGTATTGACCATGGGCTCATAGGATGCTGGCTTACCCCTTTTGTTTAATAAGAGGAATGGGAGGGAAAGTGAGTTGGCCATTTATATCTCACTCCTTTCATCAGAATTTCTACATCACCATGGCCAAGCAAGAGCAAGAGGTATTCCTACACCCCAAATTAATAGATCTTATTCCCCGCCATCTTTACACCATGAAAGAACCATTGTGGAGGTCACAAACACCTTGGAGTTTTGGAACATCTTATAGGGAGGGTTTTGGAGAAGCCTTTGATGAGGTTTTGAGCTTGGAGATGGAACAACTGTGGAGCTTAAATGGAGGACTCTTGGATCTTGCTTGGGAAGATTTTCTTGTAACCCCTTAAGGCCACCTTTGGAGGTGAGGGTCATTCCTCCTACACCACCATTTTCACCAACATTTGGAGACATTTTGAGGTGGAAAATACTTATCTCTTACTAAGTTAAGTTGATGATGATATTAGTATGAATAATTTTCATCTTGTTGATATTAGGTGTGTAGAAATAACCATCCATGATATGAAGATATAGTTTAGAAGAAAATGGGATTTTTTATATTTAAAATGGATCTTGTAGTAAACCTATGTTTAGTACATATTTAGAGCTTAAGATATGTTAATTAAGGTTTTAAATGTACTAATAGACTTATTAGTATCATTCTTACTATTTATATGAAAATGGGCACTTAAAATGAAGGATTGAATGGGTTTTAAAATGGATAATTTTCAACCCACTAGTCACAAACATTTTATGAAATAACATGTTTTAAACTCATGTTTTAAGGTGAATATATGATTTCTTTAATGTGAAGAACACTTGATATGTATATGCCTTTTTAAGAGATTAATATAGTCTTTTTATATTGATGAGTCATTATGAAATGAACAAATGGAATTTTATTTACAAAGTGTACTATTTAGTTTGTTAAACTAAGTTTTTGGATTAAATGTGTAAATATGCAAAAGTGTAGTCTTCTTGCAAACTTTGGGTGAAAATGTACTTAATGACAGTGTAGAACACTAATTGTGAATAAAATCACTAAGTATGGGTCTTTATGCAAAAAATCATAATTAAAGTGTGTAACACTAAGTTTGAAATGCAAAGTGTCAAATGTGTAAATGTTAACTAAAATGGGTTTTTAGTGTTTAAACTCATAAATAGAGTGTGTAGACTTTAATATGTGAAAAGTATGATTTTATATATTAAATGGAGTAATGTGAAAAAAGTGATTTTCGACAAAGTGAGAAGTTGAAAAAGTGTTATGTGACTAAAATGCCTATGTGTTAAGTTTGAAGCTTAAGAATATTATTTTTTTTAAATAGCACTTGAATAAGGAATGAAGTTATGTATTCTTATGTAAATTGGGTAAATGGTAATTTAATTAAAATTTAACATTTTGATGAAATAAAAATTTCAAAGAGTGTTTTGACACCTATGTAGAAAGAATGAAACAAGTCCTTAAACAAAAAAGGTAAATTAATGTGAACATTATGAAAATGTTAGACAGATAATGATATTAAATGATGCCGAGTTAAATAATTAAGCAGGACTATATTGTCCCTAGGGTTAAAAATCCAAAAGCAACTGCAGTTTACTTGGCACTCGGTGTCAGGGAGTGAAATTTCGTGAAACCGTAGGTGTGCATGTGTTGTGATGGGTGTGTGTCTCAGCGGAATCCCTAAAGAAAATGTTAAGTAATGAATCGAATATTCACGAAATAGGCATAAATGAATGGTATTAATTCATTGATTTACTAATGCAAGAATAATACATGAAAAGTTTAATCTTCATGTGGTAACATGGGATGGTTAAATAAGATGACTTAATGATGTTTAGGCTACCTAATTATGTTTGAATCATAATAAATACAACTGTGTGTTATATGAGGCTTTCAAAGGAAATTGAGTATTTTTCTAAACACGATGTGTGCGTGCATTGAATGGAAGTCCTATAGTATGGTTAAGTAACTTTAGCGCGAGTTAATAAACGTTGAATTAATGAACGTTTGAAATTAAATGTAAGGTTATTTTCCCTAACAAATGTCATTTATTTCACGGTGTGAGTTAGCGAGAAGGAATATGCTTGTTTTATGCATAATGACACAAAATGACTAATTTGTAAAAGTAAGGAAGTATATTGGAGTAAATAACGTTTTTGAATAAAATTGTTTAATACATTGGGATATGTATTTTCAAAGGCGTATATTTAGATACATACGTACTTTCACATGCATCTAGTGTAACATGTGAGTATTCTTTATGTCATTCATTTCCATACTGCATTATATAGTTCCCATTAAGTATTCAGCCCAGTCCTTCATTTTATTGGGACAGGTTGCATGCAGTTTCATATTTTGAGTTCATTATACAGGTAAGTATTTACTTGCATTTATGTTAGTAGCTCTGTTTACTTGGCCTTGGGGCATTCCCTCGGGTCATATCATGTAGTGACTGTAAATAGGACTCACATGCTAATAAGTGTAATGTTATATATTAATAAAATTAGATTAGAAACATTATTTAGGGTGTTTTATTGCACTTCACGATTGACGTGTGGTTCGAATCAGATTGATCCTTTATTAACCCTTAAATTCGGGTCGGGGAATTACAACTTGGTATCAGAGATTTAGGTTCATGTTCCTTTCGGGTGTGACGTGGTGAGGTCGGTAATGGATCTTTCGACATCATTGTTGGTTAGAGCGGGTCACGCTTTCCTGGTGACGATTTCAATTTGTACCTTGATGGTTAATTCGAGGTCTTGAGCACGTTGTGTCATTCTCTTTGAGTTGGTGATCAGCTAAGTTAGTATTCGTTCTTATTCTGCTGCATTTGTTCTGGTAGTGTTAGGTAGAAAGTATTGGGTTTTGGTGCTTAGACTTGTTTGCGATGTATCATGTGGAAGTTTGATGATTAGAAAGTCCTAATTATTTCAGTTGCATCTTAGTTGGTGTGATTTTGGTTTCATCTACGGGATTAGGTGACTATGTAGCTTGACTTGTGAATAAATAATTCTATAGAAATTATAATGCCTAAGTGACTTGATTATGATTTGGATTTAGATAATCATATTGATGCATGGTAACTTAAGAACGAATCTATATAGTCCTGGGGAATTAATGTTAGAAATGGTGGTATTGAATTATGATTTTAGAAAAATGAAGTGGTATTGAGGAATAGGATCTCTTGTGGCGTCAAAGGTATTAGCCTCAAGTTTTATAGGTAGTACCCGATGCCCCGTATCCTACCAAAAGTTTTATAATGGTGATAGCTTTTGATCTAGAAAATGAGTGTGATGGTTATGTAATGAGACAAGTTAGTTGTCATAGCTGAGTGTTCAATAAGGTTAAGCTATACGCCATGATGGGTTTTATATCGAGTTATAATTATGGACAGGCATGTGAATCCGTACTGATAATGCCTTAGAGATATGTGCTAAGGATTAGCTAATGAGTTATCAGTACAAGTGATAGACACTCCCTAGTAATGGTGAACTTTACATTGCGCTTTATGATAACAAGGATGTCTCTCTTTGAACTTTGGGGATTTCTTATGATGTCAAGGACATATAGTTACAGTTGGTGTAACACGTAGTAATTGGGATAGTCTTTGTCCCTCGAAAAAAAAATTGATGCACATGATTGGTTGTTATACTTGGTAGGATTTTGTCGTGATCACTCCTACTCTAGAATGTGCAAGATCATTGGAGATGATTGAATTGGCATCCTTTCCATAGAGTGTTGGGAAATTTATTATGGGGATGTATAGGCTATTGATGTTGTAGTACGATTTAGTCATATCATTTTATGGCAATACTTAGGAGTTAGCACCATGGCTTATTGATAAGCTTGTGTTAAGATATCACCCTTGTGGATAATATCAAAAATAGGTTGATACTTGCTAGGTTTTACACTTTGGAGACTTAGGACACTATGATGTTCATCATGGTTTTCGAAATAGCACTCAGAATGGAGTGTTAGGCTTGATTATAGCACCTACGTGTGCTACCCGTATAGCTTAGTATGACTTTAGTAAGGAGAATCATTAGGTTTTAGGAATGGATAATGCTTGAAAATTGAGATGTCATTATAAATATTCCAATAGTTATGATTTGGGATCACATATGAAGGTGCTAAGGATTGTAGCGATGGTCCGTAGGGTAAAATTATGTGAGTTTTGTGTTTCACTAGATGAGAAAGATCTCGAGGTTTGAAAGTTAGCAATCGCATGTGGAGATTGTGGAGACTTAGGTAGGTAGGTCAGTGACTCACATTAAGAAACAACAAATTTAACTTCTCTTTGATATAAAGGATAAAAATTAACCTTAGTATTAAGGAGGGAAACCTAGAGTTTTAGATTCCCAAATGAATTGGTTCCCAAGTCGTTACCTTTGAAAATGGGTAGTCGTGATTAGTGATTCAATCCAGGGCATGTGCCATGGCTAAGACTTTAGCGCACGTGTAGGTCGGTGAAATTTTATACTTCAAGTGTACGTTGTGGCTCTTACTTCGCGTGGCATGGTTCATTCCCCGAATTCAATTATTTCATTATGGCGTGGTAGTTACCTGATCCATTGCATCTTATTGTGTCTTCTTTGATCCCGGTGATGGGAAGTTGTTGTTTTAGTTATGGGTCTGTATTCAGTTATAGCATCGCATAAGCTCAGTAGTAATGCGGGATAGGTCGGGTTGAGGCTGATGCATCACGGTACATGAGTACGCTCTTCTTCGAAAGCACCTTTATTTTACACTGGTTGGTGTGTACGCATGGTCTCGTGGTTCGTTGCATGTAGTTTGCATGTGTACTTGATAACTTTAGGTTAACACACTGTTAGCGAGTTTCGGGGATAACTAGTTATGATGTATATCATGGATTTGAGGTCACGACTCTAAGATATGAATATTAGAACCTGATGGAACATTAAATTCTAATGTTGCACTCTATATGAAATTTACGGATTAAGAATGTTGTCTCTCATGTTTATTTGGGTTTTCATACCTAGGATGACTCTAGCTTTATGTGTAGTCTCATTGGAGGTATCAATCGGATGGACCATTGGGATTAAATGGTTGTCTAGAAATCATTGATGTTGAGGACATATCTTCATAGGCTAGGCAATATCCAAATCGTTTGACGAAACTTAGTCTTGTAAATCCCGATGTTCGGAGTAATTCTTGATAAATATTTCTTTGGGGTGTTAGCATGATATTTACTAACTATCAACTACTTTGAGGTATTATTTAGATGGACATGTTAGGCATGCTTGGGAGTTATCAATAATACCTCAGGATCCACCGTGGCTGTATCAAATTAATGGTATAAAATATTTGGGTTAGACTATAGTGTTAATGATATATACTATTGGAATTAGATTGTTGGATGAATGATTTGTCAGCTTGATGATCATAAATTTCGAGGACGAAATTTCCTAAGGAGTAAAGAATGTAATACTCTGCCCTAGAAATTAGGTATTATACGTTATTTGAGGTGTTTTGTCCAAAGGTAAATTAGAGGAATAAATAATCAAAGTGTAACGTGTCAAGTATTATGTAAGGTGGCATATTTCGTAAATGGTTTACATGAGAAAAAAATACCATGATGTAGTTGTCACATGAATGCGTATTTAATCTCTAATAGTATTATCTAGGATGTCCGTTAAGTTTGAGGAAAAAATATCAAGGAACTGATGTGACACAGAAAAGGTTAACACGGCGCGACATTTAAATGGAACGAAAACCAAAGTATCATAATATGGATTAAACAAGAAAGCTTTGCGTTGCATGGCTCTCATGAGTTTTATTTTGAGCTTATATAATTATTATAAGTACTTAGGTTAAGTTTCACGCGATTCGGACAAGCAACGAGCACTACGCAAACCTAGGTATAAATTGTCTGACAGTGCACGACACTATGAAAGTCCAGCTTTGCACAAATTGTTTAGGGCAATCGGTAAGTCAAAAAAATATTTTGACCATATATTTAGACTCATAAAAATATAAGGAATATTACTAAGTGAAGAAAAATCAAAAAATATATATATTTTTGTACGGAGGTCCCGATTCTTAAGCACCTTGGATAGGAAATCCAGGAGACCAAATGACTCTTGTAAATATGATTTTTTATCTACAAAATGCAAAGAATCTGATTCTTAAGCTAAAAGTTTAAAAAAAATATTTTGGGATTGATACCAAAAGTGACGCAAATCACCATTTTTGGGTGATTTTGGGTGGTGTTGGAGGTCACATATGAGTTTATTCCTCTGTTGTCTCAATCCACCTCACAAAAATCATATGTAAGAGCCTTGAGAAGAGTTTTTCACTTAATTAGAAGGTATGTCTTGACCATGGACTCATAGGGTGCTAGCTTACCCCTTTTGTTTAATAAGAGAAATGGGAGGGAAAGTGAGTTGGCCATTTCTATCTCACTCCTTTCATCATATTTTCTTCATCACCATGGCCAAGCAAGAGCTCTTCCTTCACACCAAATTCATAGCTCTTATTCCCCGCCATTTTTACACCATGAAAGAACCATTGTGAAGGTCACGAACACCATTAAAATACCTTAGAGTTTTGGGACAGCTTATCGGGAGAGTTTTGAAGAAGCTTTTGATGAGGTTTGGGAGTTGTAGAAGGAGGTTTTGACCTTAGATATGGAACAACCTTGGATATTAAATGGAGGAATCTTGGATCTTTCTTAGGGATCTTTTCTTGTAGCTCCTTAAGGCCACCTTTTGAGGTGAGGTTTATTCCTCCTACACCATCGTTTTCACCACCATTTAGAAATATTTTGAGGTGCGAAATACCTATCTCATACTAAGTTAAGTTGATGATGATATTAGTATGAATACTTTGCATCTTGTTTATATTAGGTGTATAAAAATAGCTATCCATGATTAAATATTTAATACTACATGATTTTAAGATATAGTTTAAAAGGAAATGGGATTTTCTATCTTTGAAATGGGTCTTGTAGTAAACCTATGTTTAACTTTACTTTTTTTTTTACATATTTAGAACTTAAAATATGTTGATTAAGGTTTTAGATATACTCATAGACTTATCAGTGTCATTCTTACTATTTTCTATTAAAATGGGCACTTAAAATGAAGGATTGAATGGGTTTAAAAATAAATAATTTTTAGCCCACTATTCACAAAGATTTTATGAAATAACATGCTTTAAACTCATGCTTTAAGGTGAATAAATGATTTATTTGATATGAAGAACACTTAATATATATATACCTTTTATGAGATTAATATAGTGATTTTAATGTTGATGAGTCATTATGAAATGAGCAAATGGAGTTTCATTTACAAAGTGTACTATTTAGTTTGTTAAACTAAGTTTTGGGGTTAAAAGTGTAAATATACGAAAGTGTAGTCTTCTTGCAAACTTTGGGTGAAAATTTAAATAATGAAATAAAGTGACTAAGTATTGTCAAAAGCCATAATTAAAATGTGTAATACTAAGTTTGAAATGCAAAGTTTCAAATGTCTAAATGTCGACTAAAATGGGTTTTTAGTGCTAAAACTCATAAATAAAGTGTGTAGACTTTAATATGTTAAAATTATGGTTAACAAAAAGTTATTTTCGACAAAGTGAGAAGTTGAAAAAGTGTCATAGTGACTAAAATGCATACGTGTTAAGTTTGAAGATTAAAAAGGGTGTTTTTTTTTAAATAACACTTGAATAAGGAGTGAAGTTATGTATTCTTATGTAAATTGGGTAAATTAACAATTTACTTAAAATATAACATTTTTATGAAAGAAAAATATTAAAAAATATTTTGACACATATGTAGAAAGAAAGAAATAAGTCCTTAAACGGAAATGATTTCAGTGTAAAGTCAACATGTGTGAAAAATGAACTTTAATGGAATATAATGATTCTTCCTAAATGAATCATGAGGAAATGGATGGTTAAGTTCAAGGCTTTGGCTTCAGCCCAAAAAAATAAAATTAATGTGAACATTATGAAAATGTTGAACATATTGGTAAGATAATGATATTGGATGATGTCGGGTTAAATAATTAAGCAGGGCTATGCTATCCCTAGGGTTAAAAACCCAAAAGCAACTGCAGTTTACTTGTCGCTCGGTGTCAGGTGATGAAATTTCATAAAACTGTGGGTGTGCGTGTGTTGTAATGGGTGTGTGTGTCGGCGGAATGCCTAAAGAAAAATTCAAAGTAATGAATCGAATATTCATGAAAGAGTCATAAATGAATGGTATTGATTCATTGATTTATTAATGCAAGAATAATGCATTAAAAGGTTAATGTTCATGTGGTAACATGGGATGGTTAAATAAGATGGCTTAACGATGTTTAAGGCACCTAATGAGGTTTGAATCATAGTAAACACAAGTGTGTGTTATATGAGGCTTTCAAAATAAAATGAGTATTTTTCTAAACACGATGCGTGTGTGCATTGAATGGAACTCCTGTAATATGCATTAGTAGATCTAGGTGAGTGAATAAATGTTGAGTTAATGAACATTTGAAAGTAAATATAAGGTTTTTTTCTTCCTAACAAATTTCATTTGTTTCACGGTGTGAGTTAACGGGAAGGAATTTTCTTGTTTTATGCATAATGATACAAAGTAACATTTTTTAAAAGTAAGGAAGTATATTGGAGTAAATAACACTTTTGAATAAAATGGTTTAATACATTGGGATAAGTATTTTCAAAGGTATATATGTAGATACATACGTACTTTCATATGCATGTAGTGTAGCGTGTGAGTATTCTTTCTATTGTTTGTTTCTATATTGCATTGAATAGTTCCTACTGAGCATTCAACTCACTCTCTCATATTGTTACGACAGGTTACATGCAGTTTTGTATTTTGAGCGCATTATACAGGTAAGTATTTACTTGCATTTAAGTTAGTAGCTCTATTTACATAGCCTTAGGGAATTTCCCTTGGAACATATCACGTAGTGACTTTAAATCGGACTCGCGTGGTAATAAGTGTAACGTTAAATATTAATAAAACTGGACTAGAAATCTTATTTAGGGTGTTTCATTTCACTTCACGATTAATGCGTGGTTTGGATAAAGTCGATAATTTATCAACCCTTAAATCCAGGTCGGGGCGTTAAGACATCAATCCCCAATTTATTATGTTAGCAATACTCAAATGGATGTCAGTAAATTCTACCTTTATCTGGAATATATAGCTTACCTATCTTCATTGCTTTATTGAAGTTAAAGCACTACTTCGAATCCCATTTGGTCACAATCATTACCTCATTTTCTCTTAAGGCAATTGTTAAAAAGGTTGATCGCTTTGATGGTTGTTCAAATGGTCAGTGTAACAAATAATGTTTAACATCCACTATCAACTAAGGACCCCAATCTAAGGGTAGGTTAATTAATCATGAATATTTCATTTAGTATCCTTTATTCTTACATATTCTAGTATTATCATGTCCCTTATTTCCTATATTTAAGATCATATATTGGATAACATGTATTCTTTTTCTTTACATGTTTTATGAGGTTTATTTTAGCTTTTGTAGGTACTATCGATTCATAGTGTGAAGTTGGATGGGTTTTGAGAAAGTTTCATCACAAGATGAAACTTCAAGGGCAATTTGGTTACTTAAAACATCATATTTTGAATAGTATAAAATCACCAACATGTATATCATCAAGTAATCTTCGCGTGGTCATTGATTTTGCGCCATTCTAATCCCGAATGAGGAAGCTATGGCCATTTCCAGAATGTTTTAGCATATTCTTATACTTCAATGGTAATTTGATAATTTCAAATTGCATAGTGTGGAGGGTTTCAAAGTATAAAAATGTAGAAAATTTAATTATCTTTTCATAAGTTGTGATTGTGCATAATTTCGAGTCTTTATGAAGATTTTATAGCTTTTTCGGTGCAGCGTATTAGAATTGGAAATTGAGAGCAGGACTGCTAGATCAGACGTCGACAAGTCCCTTATAAGAGGTCGACCTCGAGTTACTATAAACTTACCTAATTTGTCTGATTTTTATTTCATTTTCTTTATTTTTTCATTTTTAGAATAAATTGAAAGTGAATGCTTTATATTTCAGATTTAGGGAGATATTTATAGTTGGAAGCTTCTCTCTCTTAGGCTTTATCCCTTTTGGGTTTGTGAGTTACTATTCATTATTATCTTCATTTATTCAAGATTTTGATGTTAATTCCTCTCTTTGCTAATTGGTTTTGATTCTTGTTAATTAGTTTGTGTTGACTTATTTCTTATTTCCCATATTTAATTAGTTGTTTTAAATGTTTTAATATGATTTGTAGGTATTTAATGGGTTAGGATAATATTTGCACCATTAATGGGTTATTACACTTGAATATTAAAATTTGAGTTGAAACAACTTTAATTTAAACTCTATGTATTAATGATGGAATATTAACCATTCAACTTCCTTTGTCACGCAACAGTAGTATTTATAGTGATATTGTGACATTAATCCATCTAAGACCATATTGAGTGAAAGCTTAATCCTACATTGTTGAATTAAATATTTTTCATGTTTGATGTTTATAATAAGTTGAATATACTTAAATAAGTGTGTTTCTATCCATATATGTTGATTAGCCCAAGGTGGGTAATATTTCCTAATCTCAGTTCTGTCATTTAATTTAGTTTCAATATATCCCTTGTGTTAATTGTAGTATAAAATTTTTTGAAATAAAAATCATCTTTTACAACTTTATTTGAGAAGTAATAAATCAATAGAATTCTAGCAACATTCTCTGTGGATTTAATGCTCGGGCTCTCCGCTATACATATAAAACAAGTGTAGTAAAGTTTAGATTTTTTCGTATTGTGTTGGGAAACCAAATGTGACAACCCGAGATCCAAGATAAGGGGTGGCCAGCCCAATACTCAAACGTAACAGGAATCATGGATGGATGTCATTCTCAGCATCGCAAAAATAAACTGAGTATACGAGAAAACCACCAGATAAATCAGTAAACGGGTTGCCAAAAAGTGTAAAATTTTAAAAATGCAGTTAAGAAATTTAAATTTAAACAACCCAATCTGATAAGCAAGTGGAATTCCACAAAATGTAAATATCATACAATTAAAACGGATGTATACAAATGGACCGAATAGGCTGTCGATCCACAGCAACATACAACAATTTAATATCTTATGTCATACATTCATTAATCAAATACAAATGTTTGGGCCACACGCCCGAGGGAAAAGACCGATCATATCTAGAATAACAAGAAGAAAGCGTCTAATTCAAGGTCCTGTAATAACCCGCAAAATCTTACAGCTCGTAAAAAGCAAAAGAATAGGAACATCAAAACGGGCGTCCTTGCGGTGGAGCACCTGAACGGATACAATCATATACACCACAAGGAAAGTAAACCGGTCAGGGTCGGGTTCTATATGATCACTAGAAGAAATAAAAAGCATGATAGAAATTAACAGTTATGCATGAATGAAAAGGATGATAATATGACAATGATATGTTATCTACATTACAATTTAACTAATAATGAAATGAAATGTCATTTACATAAAAGAAAGAAAAGGAAATAACTTAAATTTAAAACCTTTACTCATATATCCACTTACCATTATCTTTTATATTCCTTAATAGGAATAAAACCATTTATTAACTATCATAGTTAATTTTCTTACCATTACATCTTTCCATTCCTTAATAGGAACATCATAAATATCAAGTGCTCTTTATGGCACATATCTCATTAATCTCATTTCCCGTGCTCTTTATGGCACATATCCATGCTCTTTATGGAATATACCCATCAAGTCCCACTTGATGCAGAAAAGTTATATTCTTATACATATAACGATTCTAAGACCGCCTCTCCGAGTTTCTCCACTGGGCGCGCCCCTAAATGACCATCATCTTCTAGGGCCTATCTATACAAGACAACCTGGGATCATAACGCAACGTAGGGAAGCGCCATATGCCTGCGGGAAAGTCAGGACCACACCCGGAATCCCCTAACCAGTGTAGAGAAATATATAAAAACCCCGCATATGGCTTAAGACTATATCCACCCTGCATTCACTAGCCAGGGGGCATCACCAAGCGCGTGAACTTCCCTTATGATGTCATTTAGAGAGGTGTGTTTAAGTAAATTAATATTTACCATTTTAATCTCATTTTCATTTCAATTACCATTACCAATATCCATGTGTTTGGTTCTTTTTATTCGAACCTATCATAATTAAACAACCAGGTTCATTTTATTTGAACCAATCATCATTAACATAGCTTGGGTTCATTTTAGTGGAACCTATCATCTTTAAATCAGTTGGGTTCATTTTATGCGAACCTAATTCCCATCGAATATTATCATTAATATTCCTTAATTTCAAGTCCCAACTAAATATCCAAATGATCATTATGATCCTACAAGTCTCCAAAGTTCATATAACTTTGATAAGCCCTTAAGTCTCCAAGTTAGGGCATTTAACTTCCTAACTTCTAAAAATTTGAATAAAAGAAGTAATTCCTTAACATTACTTTAAACCTCCCCGGAATAAACCCAGATGAACCCATTTCAAGTATAGGGTAGCGACCAAACTCAATAACCACTCTAGGACTCTAAGTTTACTTCTTTGAAGAAGGTTCCTAGGTCCTAAGCCTGAGGAAAAAGATCAAAATTTGAAAAGAAAACAAAAGAAAAATGCAGGGTCTCCGAAACGATTCGGCCAGGAAAAATGGGGATTCTGCATAACTGCCGAATCGATTCGGGCTATCCGAATCGATTCGGATCACCCAGACCTGGAAATTGTCCCAGGGCGAATTGATTCGGCCAGGCCGAATCGATTCGATTCTACAAATTTGCCAAATTTTGGCTATGAAGTTTTAAACTCCAATTTCTTTCCTACACAAATCCACCCAACCCAACCTCAATTTTTTTCAACTTATACATCATAAACGTATATAACTACCATCATCAACAACATTTATCATCCAAATCAATTTCTAAAGGTTAATACCCAAATAATTTAACAAAACCCTAAATAAACTAAATCATAACAATCCACAACTAATCATGCTAATTAATCCACTTAAATCATATTATAGCAAGTAAGTTACTTGCCTTGATCATGCAAATGCAGATTTGATTTAGTGAAAGCAATGATCCAAGCTTGAATCTACAAATCTCTTTTTCTCCAAAGCTCTCTTCCTTTCTCTTTCTCTCAATTGTGTAAAATGGAGGAATGGGAATAGGGGTAGGGAAAATAAAACAGGGCTTAAGTCTAAAAATCCCACTTAAGTGACTAATACGCGATAAAAATAAATCGCAACTACACATTTAAGCTACAACCAGTCAAAAGTGCCCGAAATACCAAAATGCGATATGGCACTTATTTTGACTGTCTCGCACCTACCGGGACTAACTGTACCCTCTAAATTATCATTTGGAAATTTTATAACTCATTTTTAGTTCTGGTTTCATATTAAATCAAAATGTCATTTTAAATCCAAATGACACAATAAGTCACCACGTGGATATTTTTACCTACTCATCAGGTAATCATACAACATTTCAGTAAATATTAACCTTTTCCATATTAAATTAATATTTACTCACATCCATCATTTTATAATTAATTAACACACCTAGTAAATAAATATAAAATATGCTATCAAACGTGAGGGTTGTTACATACTCCCGGAATTTTGCC
The DNA here is from genome assembly GCA_949130495.1 of Sambucus nigra. Taxonomy (NCBI): domain Eukaryota; kingdom Viridiplantae; phylum Streptophyta; class Magnoliopsida; order Dipsacales; family Adoxaceae; genus Sambucus; species Sambucus nigra. The sequence goes on from OX422211.1 coordinate 47,617,643, forward strand.
CCCAAAATTCGGGCATACCTCGCATGAAGGAATGCGGATACCTTTCCCGCATGCCATCCTTGCGATCCCATGTCGACTTCTCGACATTATGGTGGCTACAATGCACCATAACCAAAGGTACTACCAGCGGTTTTAAATCGCCACTCTCCATGCTCTAAAATAGCAACCGTCTACTCCTCATAAGGAACCTCAAGTTGCATCTACTTCGAAAGAAATGTGCCTAAGGCACCATCCCATCTCTTGTACTTCTATACATGAGAGATATGGAACACGTCATGAACTTGCTGCAAATATTTTAGTAGAGCAAGTTAATAGGCTACCGGACCCACCTTACCATTTATAGGAAAGGTCCAATGTATCGCGGTGCAGGTCTTCCTTATACTCAAAATACTTAATGCCCTTCATAGGCGATACTCGCACCAACACTTGGTCCACCTACCTCCAACTCCACATACCATCTCCCCGTATCGACTTAGCTCTCTTATCGATCTTGGTTATACGAATGCGATTCTGAATGAGTTCGGTTTTTCGAAGAAGTATCCCGAATCATTCCAGATCCGAGAGACTTATCATCTCGCACGTCTAACCAACATGCGGGAGATCCACTAGGCCTACCATACAAGGCTTTATAAAGCATCATCCCAATAGTGATTTGATACAATTCATTATAAGCGAAATCAACTAGTGGGAGACACTGATCCCGACTACTCTTGAAGTCAAGCACGCACATAAGGAGCAATTTGTGGACTATCCATCTGTGGAAAATAATAAGAAGTGCCTAACTACGATTTAATCCCCATGGCCTTTAAAACTAGCCAAAAGTGAGAAACGGACATTCTGTTTCAGTCGGAAACTAAAATCAAGGGTAACCCATGCAGTCCAACAACCATTCCATGCCCGGCCAATACTACTGGCGGCGCATAATATGACACATAAGTCGTTACTCGCATGTAACGCAACCTTAGAACCACGAGATTCCACCATATCTGCCTATCTTAAGTCCCTCTCATTCGGGACAAAATTCTCTTACGAAAACGCACCCCACCCTCAAAGTCAATAGAGCAGGGTTCTGTTCCCTAAATCAGTAGCTTGTATATGCGGTCTTAACCATCCTTGTCTCTCCTACGACATCTTGCAACAAAAATTGTTGCTCGAACGAAGGATTAAATTTCTGCCCAGGAAGTAACACCTCCCTTCTTTACACGATGATCACCCCCCCCCCCCCACGATGAATTTTAAATTCAAACATGGGATAATACTTCTCACAAGTCTTAGCTTATGAGGCGCATAAACCTTAGGTCCATGCTCTAGTATTTATTACTCCCCATCCTGGCATAGGATTGTCGATTAAATCCATCCTCGAGCTTAACAACATGGCTCAGGAGTGAAAACCAATTCACCCTTCTTCCGAAAACTGAGTTACCAACGTGACATTCTAACTACGAGAGGCCTCATCTCCTTCGGCCTAACCAACCAAACTTCTCAATATGTCCCACTTCTCATTACTAGGGAATCAATCCCTCTTAGAGTTAACACACAATCTGTTCGTGGTCAACTCTCGACAACCTTCCTAAACTAACATCACATAACTAAAGGCCTTATGTCCAAACAATCCTAAGGTCTACCTACCTATATCCTATATAAGTCGTATACGCATAGTACTAGGTATATCCCTAGTGCCCAAAACCTTTCTCAACTCCCGACATTAGCTCGGTTTCGTGCGTGGGACGTCTCGCCAAAGCGAAATCCAAACAAGGAACCCTCCCGTTACACTACTACCTCACGTTGTCGGTCATCAAGATATACAGGTCTAAGACACATGTTCGGGACCAAAAAGATTCTACTTATACACATTACCATTTAAATAACTGAAGATTTAACAAATCAACCATTCACTTTTCATAAAGCCTTATAATTATATACCCCACAACATATATACATCATTTTAAATAGCCTTCTTATCAAGGCATAACCCGAAGTCTTAACTCGACTTCGCATCCGAGTCTCCCTCGCATCATTCAGAGGAGAGAACTGTATACAGTGCTTCTATTTCGCACTTTAATGGCCATTAATCACTCTTCTACATGATTCTCGGCTAAACCTTTCAACCAACAAAATAAAAATAAAAATAAAATAAAATCAACTAAAAGAAGCAAGAACAACATCTCTCCACTTCCAATGTCGTCGAGGTTCACGCGTGGAGCGTCCCGCAAAAGAGGAATCCAAACAAGGAACCCCTTCTATACGCTACTACTCAACTATGTCGGTCGTGGAGATAAGGCATACCAATCACATCATACCCGACCATGTCAAGGACGAGTAAATCGGCCTCAAAGCACAAAATACCACAATAAATACCTATGTGTAAACAAACGAGGAATTGAGCAAACCATCACTCGTAGAAAACTCAACACTAGTAAAAATACTCTCAGCAGATCTCATCAAATCTGTAGTCTGAGAACAGCTCATAAAACAACTGATCGCGTAACACCCGCCTCGAATAATACGTAACTCAAGCACCTCCGAAATAAAACTTACCCTTAATAGTGGGTGATGCTAACAAAGCTGTAGGAAGTATAACCTACCAAATTTAATAAAATCTCCCATACAGTAGCTGTCCCTGCTGCATGGGAATAATCGGATCAGGTACCTGAGGTGGAAACTAAACGTATCGCTGCTGCGGAGCCCTCGAAAACTGACCCCCGTTATTTCTAAACTGGGAAATGCCTTGGCCCAAATGGTCTTTACCTCCATGACCACCCCGACCTACATGTGTGAAGCACCCTTACCGTGTCCAGATGTTATTTCCACTAGCAATAAGCCTCTAAAACGTTGTCTCTTAGACGAAACCCCATGTCGAGGGTCCCTCTCTTTCTGCTCATCACCCGAAAGTTGGGACGAGGGAAATGTTCCTCCTCCAATCCCATGTTCTCCAAGCTTTCCTGCTTGCCCCACGACAGTAGCTTTATTGCTACCCGATATATATAACGTATGCTAATGGCAATGGGGTGAGGCTGCATTCATAACCTCACCAAAAGTTTGTAAGGCTGAATTACCCAGTAATTGTTGCCGGATTCTCCAGTTTAGACCTTGCATAACTTTGAGATCTTCCGATCGTTCGGAGCCACTTCATCCAGGACAAGATACGCCAACCGTATAAAATCCTCTACATATTCCGCCACAGATCTCTCTCCTTGCGCAACATCCTGGAGATTCTTTCTCATCTCCCTATGAATTACGGGAGGAACGTACTCACGATCGAACAAAGTCCAAAACTCAGTGATCGTCATTGTGTCTGAGAACGTATGTGCTCGTGTTCAACTGATAAACTTATATATTAAACACTTTTTAACCCAAACAAGCCCTAAACATGCAACAATATGTGATTGAATAAGATGATAATCTAAGCAAGAACATTCAAACACATGCTTATGAGGAAAAATCCCCCAAAGGGGCAAAACCATTTATTTTCATTATAATATTGTAGGCTGTACAATTTCGGATTACAATGAAAATACAAGTGACTAAGAATTACCCTCAGGTGTCGAATTCTGTAGTCGGGGGTTGGAAATATCCCTTTCCATGAGGGCTGCAATGGAGAAGAGAAACGGCTTCTCCACAAGGGTGTGAACAGCACAAGTGCGTTCCTGGGTTGCAAAGTGATTCACAAGGATTGGCAATTTGTGTGAATCAAATACCTAGAGTCTAGATGCTCAATAGGTGAAGACTTAGGGATTTCTGTACTCTGAAAAACGTGTGTATAAGTCTTAGAAAACCACTTCCCGTAGTGGGATTAAATAAGAAGTCTCGACCCTTAAAAATCTGAACACGATCTGAACACGATCTGGTTAAGTTTATCCCAGGCGGACCGGTCCGGGTCTGAAGCGGATCGGTCCGATTGACCGGATCGGTTCTTTTATTTCGAGGCGGATCGGTCCGTTGATGATCGGATCGGTTCATTTCCAGGCTTCATCGGTTCGCTTGAAATCCGGGGTATACTGGCCTTCAGCAGTCGGATCGGTCCGGGTCTTAGGCGGACCGGTCCGATTGATCGGATTGGTTCTTTTATTCCAGGCAGACCGGTCCGGTTCTGTCAGACTTGATTCCTCTTCTTCTTTTGATATTCAGATCCGTTGATGAATGTATGAATCTTGAATTTCTTCAACGGTGTAACGGCGCGCGACATAATAAATTGTTAATAGACAAAAATATCCTTACAAATCTCCCCTTATGTCTATGCCGGTACATACATAAAAACAAACATCCGAATTATCAAAAAATGCCTATACAAATCTACCCTTCCATGAACCCAAAATTGGAAAGATACAATTGAATAAGACTACAGCGTTTGCTCTTCAATTCTTCAGGAATCTCAACACTATTCTCATCAGGGTGTGCAATCTAATGATAATCCATGTAGTACCTACACACATGAGAAAAAGCAAAATACCAAGTGACATATCTAGTTTGAAATGAGATAAACATATATACCAATTTATGAGTAAACTCAAACTTTTAAATCTCCCCCATAATAAGATAATTCATTCTCCCCCTTTTTATGATGTCCCCAAATAGACAAATGAGAGAAATAAATCAAATAAGCAAGAGCGGGGTGTCACTAGGATAAAATCACACCATGAATGAACACAAACCAACCAAGTCGATGATAGCGTAAATGAGGAGGTGTGATTAAATTCGATAGGAAAATTAATGCATACAAACATGACATATGTGCACGATGAATATTGGATATTCCTAGCGAATGAACTCAAATGATTCCTTTGGTGTAAAATAATGACAATATAAGAGATTGACTCAATCAAATCAACAAATCAAAGCTCAAAGTGATTTTCACACCAATAACGTCCAAAACGATTTTATGCTTTTTCAGGACTTTCAAGGAAGTGCAAACTCGTTTAAAGATTCTCCAACCAAACTCCCTCAGATATAATTTTGAATAGAGGCATTCTAAATTCTCAAACTTTGGAGAATTGATGGTGAAACCTAAGTGGCCCATATTTGGCATGAATTGCTTTTAAATTTTTTCAGGCTCTTTTAACCTCTTTGGACCTCGGATATTAAAATTCCTCCATTTTTTAGGTCCTTTTTAATGGTGGCTTTTGCGCAAAGGATAGATGATTACCTTTCGCAACCCCTCCCCGTTATACAAAAACACACAGTCTCACCTAAAACGGTTTTTACATGCATTCCAATCTTGTCAAGTTTTATCGCATATTGTACATTGTATAGACAGAATTGAGATGGAAACACTCAAGCCAATATGAGATAGACAAGTGCAATAATCAAATATAGCCGTGCATGTGTACAATAAAGGATATAGGAGTCAAACATGTAGGAAGATATCACTAATTACATCTCAAAGACTCCAGACAATGTAAAGCACATGGATGAAATGATGTAGCCTCTCAAATCTCTATCAAACAGTCACATGGATAAATGGAATGAAGTTGTGACTTGGCTATCTTAAATGCTCATCCATAAAAGAAGCAAAAAACAGAAATCTTTTTGGATTTTTCAAAAAAATTTATCAAAATAAAATCTTTTTGTGCTTTTCTTAAAAATTTTCTTAAAGGAAAATCTTTTTGTATTTTTCAAAAGAAATATGAAAAGCAAAAACAATAAATAAAAGCAGTACAACTAAGCAATGGTACATATAAAACAGACTAGCAATAGGAAGCATATGATATGAACATGAAGAAGCAACCTATTCTAGACATAGACCAACCCCTCAGTCAACTGTGAAAATCCCCAAAGACTTCCTAAGACTCTCAAATCTAAGGGCATCTAAAGGTTTCGTGAAAATGTCGGCTAACTGACGGTCGGTGGGAACAAAACTCAGGGATAAAGTGTTATCCTCAACTAACTGACGAATAAAGTGCTCACGTATCCTGATGTGTTTTGTGCGCGAATACTGGACTGGATTGCGAGATATGTGTATCGCGCTCATGTTGTCACGGGAAATGGTCATGGTGTCCTGTGAAATCCCATAATCCTCCAGCATTTGCTTCATCCACAAGAGTTGTGTGCAACAACTCCCGACGGCTATGTACTCAGCCTCCGCAGTGGACAAAGAGATGGAATTTTGCTTCTTGCTCAACCAGGAGACAAGAGCATAACCAAAATAGAAAAACCCACCAGAAGTGCTCCTACAACCATCTACATCCCCAGCCCAATCGGCACCCGAATAGGCGGACAAACGGTCATTGGTATCAAAGGAATACCAAATACCCTATGAGAGAGTCCCACTTACGTATTTAATAATACATTTTAGAGCAAGTAAGTGTGACTCTTTAGGGGACGCCTGATATCGTGCATAGACTCCACCACTAAAGGCGATGTCGGGACGACTGGCAGTCAAGTAGAGAAGACTACCTATCATACTCCGATATAAGGTTTGCTCTACGTCCTTGCCTGAAGTGTCCTTACTAATCTTGGTAGTGGTACTCATAGGTGTACGTGCATGCTTAGCGGAGTCTAAACCAAATTTCTTCACTAGGTCTCTAGCATACTTGGATTGGGAGATGAACATCCCATCCTCTAGCTGACAAACCTGGAGACCAAGGAAGAATGTAAGCTCACCAACTATGCTCATCTCAAACTCACTTTTCATCTCCTCCTCAAAGTGGTGAGCATGCTGGGAGCATGTGGATCCAAAGACTATGTCATCCACATAGACCTGGGCAACCAAAATTTCACCGTTATCTCTCCTGACGAACAACGTCATATCAACTCCCCCTCTCTTGAAGCCACGGGCTAAGAGATAGGAAGTAAGCCTCTCGTACCAAGCACGGGGTGATTGCTTCAAACCATACAAGGCTTTTCTCAGATAGTTGACGTGCTCTGGGTGCTGAGGGTCTTCAAACCCTTTTGGTTGTTCCACATAAACCTCCTCCTGTAGAATGCCATTCAGAAAGGCACTCTTGACATCCATCTGATATACCTTGAAGCGCAGATGACATGCGATGGCGAGCAGAAGACGGACGGACTCAAGCCTCGCAATAGGAGCAAATGTCTCCCCAAAGTCTACACCCTCTATCTGTGTGTAGCCTTGAGCGACCAACCTAGCCTTATTTCTGATTATGGTACCATTTTCATCCATTTTATTCTTGAAAATCCACCGGGTACCTATCACATTAGTCTCACTAGGCCGGGGGACAAGTTCCCAGACATTATTCTTTTTAAACTGAAGCAACTCATCCTGAATAGCAGATATCCAGTGTTCATCCTTGAGTGCTTCTTTATGATTCTTGGGCTGAACTTTGGACGTGTAGCAAAGATGGCTAACAACGTTCTCTAGCTGAGCACGAGTCTTGACCCCTAAAGTGGGATCGTCAACAATGGCAGATGGGTCATGACTCTTGCGAACCCAAGCAGGTGTGTCCCCTAGCGCAGGAGTAGGGTCCACAGAGTGTGAGAGAGGAACAGGTAAATCACTATCAGAACAATTCTCATCCTCACACTGAAGGTTAGGATCAATAACCGTCGGAGGTTCGTCATCTTGCATGGTGACGTTTATTGATTCCATAACCTTAGAGATCTTCAGGTTAAACACCCGATATGCTCTGCTATTCGATGAATATCCTAGAAATATTCCCTCGTCGCTCCGGGAGTCGAACTTTCCTAATTGATCTCTATCCCGTAGGATGTAGCATTTACTCCCAAAAACACGGAAATATGTCGGGTTGGGCTTCTTGCCAGTCTACAACTCATAAGGAGTCTGAAGTGTGTGTGGACGCAAATAAACCCTATTCACCGTGTGGCATGCAGTAGACACTGCCTCTGCCCAAAATCTCCTAGAAACTTTACGACCTAGAAGCATAGATCTAGACATCTCTTAGATCGTTCTATTCTTTCTCTCAACAATACCATTTTGCTGAGGAGTTCTCACAGTAGAAAACTCATGTTTGATCCTTAGGCTATCACAGTAAAGATCTACCTTTGCTTCTGTGAATTCAGTGCCATTGTCACTACGCATCCTATTAATAGTGACACCGTATTGATTTTGCAGGACACGGCACTTGGTCGTTAAAAATTCTACAGCATCGAATTTCTCTCTCAGAAAACCTACAATGGAGTACCTGGAGAAATCATCTACTATCACGAGGATGTACCTCTTACCACCTAGACTCTCAGTACGAGTGGGACCCATAAGATCCATGTGAATCAACTCAAGAACACGAGAAGTGGTAATGGAATGCAACTTCCTATGAGGACTACGAATTTGTTTTCCCAATTGACGAGGTCCACAAACGGTCGAAGTTGACTTTCTAAGAGATGGTAAGCCACGTACTAGGTCCTTTTTAGCTAAAAGATTTAGATCTCTAACGTTCACGTGACCTAGACGTTGATGCCACAGATCCATAGGAGTGATCGTGGCGCTGTTGCAGACAAGTGAGGACATGGGCTCAGTCCCATAGCAATTATCCTCGGTCCTCACCCCTTGCATCAAAAGTTTACCGGCTTGATTATAGACTTTACACGCGTCCCGATCAAACTTTACTGTAAAGTCAGTGTCGTACAGCTGGCTAATGCTGAGAAGGTTTGCTTTCAAACCTTTGACGTACAAAACATTTTCTAGCTTAGGAAATCCAGGTAACTCGACAGTACCACGTCCTATAATTCTAGACTTGCTCCCATCTCTAAAGGTGACTCTGCCATCCTGATAGTCCTCAAAAGTCGTAAAAAATGAGGCATCACCAGTCATGTGTCTGGAGCACCCACTATCAAAATACCACTGTGAGGTATTGTGTGCTTTGAGAGCAACATGAATAACAAAGGCCTTTTTATCTTTCTTAGGTACCCAAGCAGAGATGACCTTTTGTTTTCCTTCGTTGTTGTTGGTTTTAGCTGGAATGTGAGAAGCATTCACTAACGGTAAAAACATCCGTCGGAATTCTTCCATTAAACTCTGGGTCGTGGCAGCTAAGAACTCAACTAGCTCTCTCAGACTAGAAAACTCATCAGTATGACGTGGTGGAGCAGTAGTACGTCGTGTCCGACCCATGCTATAGCAAGACTCCCTAAGATGGACTTTTCTTTTGCAATAAGTACAAAAGAGCACAGTCAAAGGCGGACCTTGGTGTTCTTTTCTTGGTCGAACTCTCCTTCGAGGTTTTTGACGGTGACCATAAGGAGTTGTAGTAAACTCAGGAACTGGTCCAGGTGCAATTTGGGATGTGGAGGCACCATCATATCCAATTCGTTACCGATCACTAAAACCTAAAGCGGGGCCGAGGAGCATCTTTCCCATCTTCCCAGATCTATCCTCAATTTGTACCTTGACTTCCCGTGCTTTCTCAAGATCATGAGTCAACTGGGTAACAAGGGCTTCAAGTTTCTTCTGAGTCTCCACGGAGGAATGGAGCTGACTCGTAAGACTAGCCACTTGTTTAGTTAAGTCCCCTCTCTCTTTCTCTAAAACACTCTCTCTCTCTCTAAACAGAATCTCTTTCTCGACACATGCAGATTCTCTCTCTCTCAGGGCGGTGAAGGTGGAGGACTCTCTTTCTCTCACCTTTCTTAAATCTTCCTCTAAGCCGGTGATCTTAAAAACTAGCGCTTTGTTACATTTTTTAGTTTTAAATGACTCAGAATATAACTCAGCATAGGCGCGTTGAATATCACTCTCGCTCTCACGTGAGTCATCTTCCCCCTCACTCACATCGATCTCACTATCGAGGTGTCCCTGTGAAGCATCATCTTCATCGTCGTGAAGAGAACTAGGAGTGCTCAGTTGACTGGCCATGAATACGGTGAAGTTACACTCATGCGGTGACTCATCTCCTGAATCCACCGTCTCGACCTCACTGTCGTCACTAAGGGTAGCATTAAGGACAGCTTTCCCTTTCTCTCTATTCAGACGATTGGCACATTCAAATGCTCTATGACCCCTACCATCGCTCTCAAAACATCTCTCACTTTCTTTCTTAGGAGGATTTTTGGAGTCTTTTTCATTTTTCTTTTCAAACTTATTTTTCTCAAATTTCTTGTTATCTTTAAAATTGCCATTTTTCTTAAATTTGAGAATCCTCTTGAAATTTTTTGCAAAAAGAGCCAAATCATCAGGTCAAAATCACACTCAGAATCTGACGTGTCAGTCTCTCTCTTTCTAGATGACTCTACCCTTTTTCTAGCCCACCCCTCTCTCCTTCTCTCTTGGGCTTTAAGTGCAATTCCCTTATCTTTAGATTTAGCAGTTTTAGGGAACATATCAATTTCATAAGTTTGCAAATCTCCTACAAGTGCTTCAAATTTTAGCGTATTTAAATTACCCATAAAATTTAGCACAGTGACTTTAAGGATAAAACGCTTAGGTAAAGAACGAAGAATCTTTTTAACAACTCTAGCATTAGGAATATGTTCACCAAGATTAAAGCTGGTATTCACAATATCAGAAAGTCTATCATAAAATTCATCAAAGCATTCAGATTCATGCATGGTGATGGTTTCAAATTGAGTTGTCAAATTTTGCAACTTAGATTCGTTCACAACATTAGTTCCTTCATGAGTGAGTTATAAAACATCCATGCCTCTTTTGACGTGGTGCACGTCATTATGCGTTTGAACTCATCAGGAGTGACAGACCCAGAAATAGCACTTAGACCCTTAGAATTAAAAGATGACCATTTAAATTCTTCATCAGTCCAAGAAGTGTCAGGTTTCAAGTTGATCACATTATCAACAGTCACGGAGGGAGGAGTCCACCCTCTTTCAACTAAGATCCAGACACGTTCATCAATGGCTTTTAAAGCCGACCTCATTCGGGCTTTCCAATAAGCATAATTTGTCCCGTAAAAAACAGGCATTTTATTATATAACTACTCCATTTGAACACGCACTTTTTTAAAAAATCAATTTATTTATTTTTTAGAAAATTGATATCTTAGAAAAATTTTGCGGAAAATAGGAATACGCGATAGATTAGCGTAACCTGCTCTGATACCAATTTGAGAACGTATGTGCTCGCGTTCAACTGATAAACTTATATATTAAACACCTTTTAACCCAAACAAACCCTAAACATGCAACAATATGTGATTGAATAAGATGATAATCTAAGCAAGAACATTCAAACACATGCTTATAAGGAAAAATCCCCCAAAGGGGCAAAACCATTTATTTTCATTATAATATTGTAGGCTGTACAATTTCGGATTACAATGAAAATACAAGTGACTAAGAATTACCCTCAGGTGTCGAATTCTGTAGTCGGCGGCTGGAAATATCCGTTTCCAGGAGGGCTGCAATGGAGAAGAGAAACGGCTTCTCCACAAGGGTGTGAACAGCACAAGTGCGTTCCTGGGTTGCAAAGTGATTCACAAGGATTGGCAATTTGTGTGAATCAAATACCTAGAGTCTAGATGCTCAATAGGTGAAGACTTAGGGGTTTCTGTATTCTGAAAATCGTGTGTATAAGTCTTAGAAAACCACTTCCCGTAGTGGGATTAAATAAGAATTCTTGGGCCTTAAAATCTGAACACAATCTGTTTAAGTTTATCCCAGGCAGACCGGTCCGGGTCTGAGGCGGATCGGTCCGATTGACCGAATCGGTTCTTTTATTCTGAGGTGGATCGGTCCGTTGATGATCGGATCGGTTCGCTTCCAGGCTTCATCGGTTAGCTTGCGGTCCGGGATATACTGGCCTTCAGCAGTCGGATCGGTCCGAGTCTTAGGTGGGCCGGTCCGGTTGACCGGATCGGTTCTTTTATTCCAGGCGGACCGGTCCGATTCTGTCAGACTTGATTCCTCTTCTTCTTTTGATATTCGGATCCGTTGATGAATGTATGAATCTTGAATTTCTTCAACGGTGTAACGGCGTGCAACATAATAAATTGTTAATGGACAAAACTGTCCTTACAGTGTCTCTCTGGTGTGATTATTGTTTCCCACCAGTATAACGCAGATACGACTAACTTAAAAGTGGAAAGGATTTTTTTCCTCTACGTACTACATTCTATCATTCAAAGGTGGCATTTTCTGTCATCATTCCATTTATTGGCTGTGATAACATCCGTGCCTCCCTCGAATTCTGGGGGAATTTCCGTTTAGGAAGGACTCCCATAGGAGCTTGAACATCATGAGTCCCTAGAATTTATGGAACTACGGCGGTCATGGTGGCACTACCCGCTTGAGATACAATGTTTTCTACATCCACAGCATTAATGGTCCCTTGTGGCGGCAGTGATGAATCTACCTCCTTTTCTATAACCCTATTTCGTCTCGCCGGCAACCTCTCTAGGTGGCGTTCGAGATGAAGAAACAATAGAGTTAAAATACTATTTAAAACTATCTACTTCACAGAAGATCGCAAACATAGACAACTACACAATCCTAACCTTAGGCTCTATATCAAAGAACGCTACGGTAGAACGTGACGAATCCACATAGATCCTAAAGACTCTAGAACCTGATGCTCTGATACCATCTGTGACAACCCGAGATCCGAGATAAGGGGTGGACAGCCCGATACTCAAATGTAACAGGAATCATGGATGGATGTCATTCTCAGCATCGCAAAAATAAACTGAGTATACGAGAAAACCACCCGATAAATTAGAAAACGGGTTGCCAAAAAGTGTAAAATTTTAAAAATGCGGTTATGAAATTTAAATTTAAACAACCCAATCTGATAAGCAAGTGGAATTCCACAAAATGTAAATATCATACAATTAAAACGGATGTATACAAATGGACCGAATAGGCTGTCGATCCACAGCAACATACAACAATTTAATATCTTATGTCATACATTCATTAATCAAATACAAATGTTTGGGCCACACGCCCGAGGGAAAAGACCGATCATATCTAGAATAACAAGAAGAAAGCGTCTAATTCAAGGTCCTGTAATAACCCGCAAAATCTTACAGCTCGTCAAAAGCAAAAGAATAGGAACATCAAAACGGGCGTCCTTGCGGTGGAGCACCTGAGCGGATACAATCATATACACCACAAGGAAAGTAAACCGGTCAGGGCCGGGTTCTATATGATCAGTAGAAGAAATACAAAGCATGATAGAAATTAACAGTTATGCATGAATGAAAAGGATGATAATATGACAATGATATGTTATCTACATTACAATTTAACTAATAATGAAATGAAATGTCATTTACATAAAAGAAAGAAAAGGAAATAACTTAAATTTAAAACCTTTCCTCATATATCCACTTACCATTATCTTTTATATTACTTAATAGGAATAAAACCATTTATTAACTATCATAGTTAATTTTCTTACCATTACATCTTTCCATTCCTTAATAGGAACATCATAAATATCAAGTGCTCTTTATGGCACATATCTCATTAATCTCATTTCCCGTGCTCTTTATGGCACGTATCCATGCTCTTTATGGCATATACCCATCAAGTCCCACTTGATGCAGAAAAGTTATATTCTTATACATATAACGATTCTAAGACCGCCCCTCCGAGTTTTCCCACTGGGCGAGCCCCTAAATGACCATCATCTTCCAGGGCCTATCTATACAAGACAACCTGGGATCATAACGCAACGTCGGGAAGCAGCCATATGCCTGCAGGAAAGTCAAGACCACACCCGGAATCCCCTAACCAGCGCAGAGAAATATATAAAAACCCCGCATATGGCCTAGGACTATATCCACCCTGCATTCATTAGCCAGGGGGCATCACCAAGCGCGCGAACTTCCCTTATGATGTCATTTAGAGAGGTGTGTTTAAGTAAATTAACATTTACCATTTTAATCTCATTTTCATTTCAATTACCATTACCAATATCCATGTGTTTGGTTCTTTTTATTCGAACCTATCATAATTAAACAACCGGGTTCATTTTATTTGAACCAATCATCATTAACATAGCTTGGGTTCATTTTAGTGGAACCTATCATCTTTAAATCAGTTGGGTTCATTTTATGCGAACCTAATTCCCATCGAATATTATCATTAATATTCCTCAATTTCAAGTCCCAACTAAATCTCCAAATGATCATTATGATCCTACAAGTCTCCAAAGTTCATATAACTTTGATAAGCCCTTAAGTCTCCAAGTTAAGGCATTTAACTTCCTAACTTCTAAAAATTTGAATAAAAGAAGTAATGGCTTAACATTACTTTAAACCTCCCCGGAATAAACCCAGATGAACCCATTTCAAGTCTAGGGTAGCGACCAAACTCAATAACCACTCTAGGACTCTAAGTTTACTTCTTTGAAGAAGGTTCCTAGGTCCTAAGCCTGAGGAAAAAGATCAAAATTTGAAAAGAAAACAAAAGAAAAATGCAGGGTCTCCGAATCGATTCGGCCAGGAAAAATGGGGATTCTGCATAACTGCTGAATCGATTCGGGCTATCCAAATCGATTCGGATCACCCAGACCTGGAAACTGTCCCAGGGCGAATCGATTCGGCCAAGCCGAATCGATTCGATTCTGCAAATTTGCCAAATTTTGGCTATGGAGTTTTAAACTCCAATTTCTTTCCTACACAAATCCACCCAACCCAACCTCAATTTTTTTCAACTTATACATCATAAACGTATATAACTACCATCGTCAACAACATTTATCATCCAAATCAATTTCTAAGGGTTAAGACCCAAATAATTTAACAAAACCCTAACTAAACTAAATCATAACAATCCACAACTAATCATGCTAATTAATCCACTTAAATCATATTATAGAAAGTAAGTTACTTACCTTGATCATGCAAATGTATATTTGATTTGGTGAAAGCAATGATCCAAGCTTGAATCTCCAAATCTCTTTTTCTCCAAAGCTCTCTTCCTTTCTCTTTCTCTCAATTGTGTAAAATGGAGGAATGGGAATAGGGGTAGGGAAAATAAAATGGGGCTTACGTCTAAAAAGCCCACTTAAGTGACTAATACGCGATAAAAATAAATCGCAACTACACATTTAAGCTACAACCAGTCAAAAGTGCCCAAAATACCAAAATGCGATATGGCACTTATTTTGACTGTCCCGCACCTACCGGGACTAACTGCACCCTCTAAATTATCATTTGGAAATTTTATAACTCATTTTTAGTTCCGGTTTCATATTACACCAAAATGTCATTTTAAATCCAAATGACACAATAAGTCACCACATGGATATTTGTACCTACTCATCAGGTAATCATACAACATTTCAGTAAATATTAACCTTTTCCATATTAAATTAATATTTACTCACATCCATCATTTTATAATTAATTATCACACCTAGTAAATAAATATAAAATATGCTATCAAACGTGAGGATTGTTACACCAAACAACGATAGTGTCCTTACATGAACCCTTGAATTTAGTCATTAATCAAAATAGTGTTGTTATCGAGGAATTATTTTCTTTAGAATTTAATTGATTTCGTATTTCATATATTTTTTTTTATTACTCTTTTTTTTTAATTTTCTTTGTAAAATTCTACATTTGAGTGTGAAGAAATGTTAAATTCTCGACCACACACTACTTTGAGGAATCTCCATCAAAGAACCATTTTAGGTAAGCATGTCTTACTCTATATTCTTTTGTGATGTAATGGTTCACAATTTTGTCATTTGAATAATTTTTAAAGTGTCCCAAAGCCTGTGAATTTTGGTTAATACTTTCAAAAATGAGGAAATTAAAAATTGTATGTCTTTTGGTGAGTATTTACAAAATCAAACAAATGATTTGGGGAGTTGCAAAAATTATTATCTTAAAAAAATGCCACAGAATTCTTATAATAATAATGTTGAAATCTTTGATGATAGTAGTTCTCCGAACTATTATGACAATAATGTTTAAAATTGTTTTAATAATAATTTTAAAAAGATTTATGATAATGATTCCTAAATTAGTGTTTTAATAAAGTTGACCTACCATCAAATTCATTTGGTGTGTCGCTGCAAAATCAAAAAATCCCAAAATTTGACAACTTTTGTCGGGAGGAAAACCATTATTAGGAGCATGATTTGGATTTATTGTTTAAAATTAATAATGACTTTTCTCTTAAGACTTTCTAAGGCATAATAGAGAATGAAAATGACAAATAAATGGATGTAGTATCATTTTACAATGAAATGATTTCTTCTTTGGTTAACAAAGAGGATAATTTAAATAAAAATGATCCTATATCTTTGAAATTTCATCTTCCAGTGATGATGAGTCATCTATTGAGATTAATTTATTTTTTCTCCATTATCCAACCATTACATCAATCCTACAATTCGGTTCAAAATTTTAAAACATTTAACCCTTTTAAGAATGATGACTACTTGTCTGAATTTCTTTCCAATTAAGGCAATCTTACCTCCTTTTGCGGCACCTCCATTCCATATAAAAAAATCTTTGTTTTTAGTTGGATCCCACTTGTACGTGTCTAAAAACTTCATATTGCTGATGGTTTATCTCTTTCGCCTTACACATAACCATTACTATTCAAACTAGATTCTTATTTTTTAAATATATGCACTCAGATGAGGGTATACCAATTATCCCTCAAAGTCAAATCGTACTTTGGGAGGACCCTAACAAATTTTAACTTCTAGTGTATAGTTAGTTAGAAGTCAAAATTGTAAGTTGTACATATTAGGTTGATTTTTCTTTATACTTATTATCTACAGTAAGTATTTAAAATTTTAGTTCTTCCTTTTTGTTATGCTTGGTGCGAGCATGTTTCGAAGATTCTTGAACTTGTACCTTTAGGAAATTACTACATTTTGGGTAAAATCTCTATTTTCCTCTTTTCAACTTGGATATTAATTCACATTGAGGAAAATGTAAGGTTTAAATTAGGGGGTGTGGGGTATGTGTCCCATTCAATGGTAGCTTCTTTGAATTGATCGTATGTTCTTACCAAGTATGCATTTTTTTAAATATAAATTTTTAAAAATATTTTCTTTATTTTTCTCCTTTTGGGGGCATTTTGCCCTTATTTTCAATTATAAATTTCAAATGAAAGTCAATCCAATAGATAATTCAATGATGCATGTTATCAATTTTAGAATTTATTAGACTTTAGTCCTCGAATCATTGATATTATGAAAAAATTAATGAATTAAATTTTAAACCCATAATCACATGCGATTTTCTTACTAGCCACTATAATCTTTTGTTGTATTGTATATACTTACAACAAGAGAGCATTGCACTTTTGTTCATTTGTGAGTGTTTATACATTACTCTTTTCTTTTTGAAAACATTAAAGTCATCTTTAATCCCAATGTTCTATCATTGATTGTATATTTATTGTGTTCATATGGACATGTGTTACTTGATCATGATTTTCAAAGTTGTTTTGACCTGAGAATTCCGTAAACCTTAGGAAAGGGTCATAGTTCATCTTTGTTATTTAACCCATATTAACCTTGAAATTATATTAAAAGTTTCCCCTCATCAACCCTTTTGAACCTAATATAACTTCTCGCTTCATAACCCAAAAATCCCTTAACCAACTCCACATTAAAGTTCTTAAATACTGTATACACCTTTGTTTGGAATGATACTAAGGATTTTATAATGTTCTTGTTATGTAGTTGTAATTAATCATGTGAGAGTGGGAAGAAAAATAAAAGAAAAAGTGAGAAAGAAATGAAAAACAAAACAAAAAGATGAGAAAATAAAATTAGAAAAGAAAGAGAAATATCTAATAGTTTTACATAGTGTTCAACAATCTTTGTCAATCTTCAATGTAATATCCATTTCTTTTACGGAAATCATATTCAAAATTTGAAATTACCCATAATTTCCATTATCCCAAGTGTTTCTCCCAAACACCTTTGAATCCCTACATATTCCCTTCATTTCATAACCCGAGCCTGTCCTACAGTTTAACCCTTAAAAAGTCCTTTGTGATTTTCGGATGAATTTGATTCGATAGTCTAAATAGTTTCAATAATATCTTAAAGTGACTTTAATTTCCATTAATAAATGATATCTTTTCATCAAGATTAAATATTTTTCATTTTATATATGGTGTTCTTCATTGATGACATGTGCACAACCTAGTTCCCATTTACATGTACTTATTATGCCCGAATGTCCCGTGTGTGTTACACACAATTCTTTGTGATTTTATTTGTTGAGTGTAATCATCGGTGAATGTTTGATGTAATGCACGTCTTAATGTTTATCCTAATTATAAAAGTTTTGCCAAATAATATTTTTCCTTGTGCTCTCTCTTTCTCCCACATTTAAGGTTTCAATTGTGATGAAGTTATTCTAATAATGTTAATGATTTTGGACTATTGGATAAATTCTCATTTGCTTTGTTAATAACTTATTTAAATTATTTTCGTCGTTGTTGTTATTGTTTTATTGGTTATTTTTGCATACTTTTGAGGAAACTTTTTGTTTGTGGGTTTCATCCTCAAAACCCCTCATGCGATAAGGCTCCTCCACTAGGGTAACCTAGGGGTCAATCTTCAATTCAATCATGTTCCCTATTATAGGATGTGACTAAATAAAGGACCCCACAGATTTGATAAAAATAAGATTAATGATTTATCAAGCTTTACTGATATCCGGGCACTACACTGACTGTAATATTAATATGCGTGACTAATATATCATGTATACCCCAAGTTTGATGGATTAAACTAGACAATACTCTTGTAATGATTTTAAAAAATTATATGTGGTACCACCACGAATATTATGACAAGTGGCATCATAAATATTTGGACACTTGGTTCCATAGAAAAGATGACATGTGCCACACCCTCTTGGGATATTTTGGCTATAAAAGAATGGTTTCTCCTCACTTGAAAGGAGGATGATTTTGGGCCCAGTTTTAGGATAGAGATTCTTATTCTTCTTTCCCACAAATTACCAAGAGTTTCATTACAAATTTCATAGTAATAAATAAATGCTCGATCTGCATTACGAGTTTTACATGATATATTCAAGTTTAAAGGTGGTTAGATCAATTCGACACCCATCGCGCACCAACACCAAAACTGTATTTTTCGGTGTATAGTACGAACCTACGAACTACACAGACTTTGATTTTGTGAAGAGAAAAATACGTAGGCGTAATAACATTGATCAATTCGAAAATACGCTAGATGCGGTGCTTTCCCAAATCTAGATTACTCTCTTACATTTGGCGACTTTGTTGGGGAGCTATTTGCGACTTAGAGTGCATAACACCTCGTGCACACACGTAGAGCTCGGTGGTGGTGGAGCAATTTCTTAAAAAAAGATAAGAATTTTTACTAATATTCTTTTATTTGTGTTGCTAATTAATCCAGATATCTTTTTAGGAGTATTATAAATCATACTTATTGTTGATGTCTAAAATTGTTAATTATTTAGATGACACCAATTTTATAATCACAGATAAATTATGAGAGAAAATAACAAGACACGCTACAAAAAAAAAGTACCTTTTAAGACAGGGTTTTTTGAAACGGCTAAAATTTGAGTTCCTAAAGCTCACTTTTTGAGACGACTAAAATATACAATCTTAAAAACTATTAATATTTGAGACGGCTAATTTTACCCGTCTTAAAATGTGATACTAATAAGACAACATAATAATATTAGTTGTCTCAAATGATAGACTATATGAGACGACCGTTTAAAAAAAGTGTTATTCCTTCTAAGAATTTTAACTCCCACTCTCTCTTAGCCTAAGAAAAGAAAAGAGAAAGCAAACCAAACCCCCAACCCGTTTCATCACCCGCATAAAACCTATCCATCCCCCTCAGCCCTATCTCCGCCCTCTCTCATCCTCAGCCGCCCCGCCTTAGCCCTATCTAAGTAAGGTATATTTGTTCACATCTCTCTCTCTCTCTCTCTCTCTCTCTCTCTCTCTCTATATATATATATATATATATATATATATATATATATATATATATATATATATATATATATATATATATATATATATATATACATATGTATGTATATTTCTCTTATTTTTCCTAATTACTTCTTTGGACGATTTAGGATATCTTATGGATCTTGTGACAATGGCACAATGTGTCAAAATACCTATAGTTCTAATGTTGAACTTGACATGAAAGCTACAGGTACTATTATCATTCTTGTAACATGCTATAAGCCCTAACATTCATTTATTCATCAAAATTGATCCTTGTATGTATAAATAATTACTTATATGTTAATATTTATCATTTTTTTCTTGAGTAGGGTTGAAGTAAAGATTACAACTATGAAAATTTACCTTTTAAAAAATATTAACACATATCTGTTTTTTCATTTATATATATATATGCCTAATTTAACAAAATGAATAGTAATCTGAATTTGAAAAAATCCTATTCAACCATTTGAAAATTTAATGTTTATATATTTATGTGCATATACATATACATAGCGCCTAATTTAAAAACATGAATAACAATGTTCCACCGTCGCAGGCATGTTACGGATACATTTGAGAAACACTACACCAATAGTGTTTTGGGAGGGGTTAAACATTATTTATGAAAATAAGTCGAACTAAAAATTAAGTAAAAATTATATTATTGTTTTTTTTGTTAATGCCCTCCCCCCTTGCCATTTTTGTTAAGTTTTTTGAGATGTAAATAGTTCAAGTATGTATATTTTGGTAGTTTATGCAAAAACACATTTGTTTTTCATATTTGCCTTCATCCTTGATACATATGTTTTTAATTTACGGGTATTTGATAGGGAGCTACTACTTGAGTGATATGAAGTATATAATCCAAGACATTCAAGTTCCAACACTAAATTGACAAGGGTAAGAGGTAATTATAATTCTTAATTATAGATCTATATCAATAATTTAAAACCTAGATTTATTTGTAGTGGTGATAGGAGGTTGAGAGTGAGCCAATTAAAAACCTGAATTATCAATTGGTTATTGTAGTATACGTTTTAGATTAACATATTAGAATATTTATTTACTAGTTTGTGTCAATTTCAGTTAGATTATTGATATGTTTATTTATATTGATCACCTAATTCATGTCCTTCGGAGGGAGGTTATGTCATTTATTTTATTTACTATTCTATTATGATTTAATTTGTAGTATATATGATGTACTAAATTAATATCCACATGGATCGCCATAAAAAAAATTGTCAATGTTATCCAACACCATATTAAATGATAAATCTTAACATTCAAATAACTTAAGTGTTGGGAACTTATTAAGCATGGACATTTCATCGGAGGTAACGTACTCATGTCGGACACTCTCACAAATACGAAATTCGTACGTCACTCCTCTAACATGTCACATGGCATGTCGAACTAATTTGGCATTTAAAAAAGTCGAATAATAAAGGTCCTATAGAGGGAGATCCTCAGTGAACAATAAAGGTCTCTACACTATGTGATCCGAATGTTTTAACATATCAATTGGAATACCATTATTTGTAACATTCCTATGATTCTTTCTCCTCAACTATCATTCTATCAACCTATTAATCAGGTATGAAATTAAAGATCAAATGCCTACAAAATATTACAAATCAAGTAAGATGGAGAACTATTAATATTACAAATCAGTTTACAACCTCAATACAAAACAGTACATACTCAATTGATAAACTCAGTACAAAACGTTAATAGGACAGTTGAACCTACCTGAAGCCTGCTTTGTTGATAATTAAACCTCATTTTGGTTGATTAAATCGTCGATGCCAATTAGGTTACAAAAGTAAGTAGTGATAAGACATCGCCTATATATTCAAAGTATACTTGTTGGGATAGTTCGATAGAGCGAAATCATTTATATTGTTCTCCTGGATATCCATTAATATGTGCACATGACTCAGGCTAATAAATATACACACCAAGACTTAGACCTCGATATACTACTTACACCGAGTAAGTCATGTATAACCATGTGTACACACTCTCTAATCCAAATGTTTTAACATAACAATTGGAATACCATTATTGGTAACATCCCTAAGATTTTCTTGTTATCACATATTCGTCGCCCTTTTGAGATGTTCTTCTTAGTAAAATCACATATCCATGAGAGAAACTATGTTATAGAAGACCCCTAGTGTACACATAATTATTTCCAATAGATGCATGTGGGGCATACATCTCTATATGAGGAGGGTCATTTGACATATACTTGGGACAACTCATGTCATTGGGTCGTAGGATTATATCATGGGATCATGATGTACTTTCCATTGATAAAGAGGAAACATGCTACATATGCCCTTGTACAGGTGCTTGTGTCAGTGGGACTAATATGGGATACACATATTAGCAAGTGTACTTTAACTATTAAGAGCATCCTATTTTTCCCCTAAGGATAAGGTAGGGTATATGGATATCTAGTCTTGAGTTTAGTCCCATTTAGAGCACAAATTACTAATTATTTTGGGACTAGAAATCTGGGGTCCCTCCAAATACTTCGAGTCTTGAACACTAAATTTAGGACCAATAGATTGATGAGTACAAAATATTTTAATAGTATAGAGTGATAAGATTCGAACTCATTTTACTAATGTATAAATATATAATAATTATTTGAATTTTTTTAGAAAGACATACGACTATGGATTTGAGCTCACTCCCATTTAAATAACATATCACTAATTATTTTGGGACTACAAATCTAGGGGCTCTCCCGATACTTCGAATATTGAACACTATAATTTTGGGGCCAAGAGGTTGAGCCCAAAATATTTTAATGGTATGGGGTGATAATGATTCAACCTCGATTTACTAATGTATAAATATCTAATATGAACGCTAATATATAATCCCCAATGCATAAATACCTATATCTATGCATTTATAGTTCGTGAGCATGATTTTCACATACTTTGAACCGAATTCTATATGTTGGTATTTATGAGAGTGTGAATCATAGTTTTCAGAGTGAAAAGGCCATAGTTACCACCTCTATCGGATAAAGGCAAGGCCATAGCCTTATTCATAAGAAACTTTTGAAGAAATTTTGATTGAGAAGTTGCATAGGCCAAGCTTGAGTTAAACACCGAACGTATGTGATATCAATGATAAGGTACTTTTTTTCTCTACCCTACCTTTGTTTATAAAGACTGTTGTTTCCCCAAAACAACTCTGATGTATTTATAGGCGCATAGGGTGTGTATTTATGGTTTTGGAATTATTAATAACAAGTTAGGGTTAATATTTTGATCTAAAGTCTTGAGTTCTAATTACCCTTAGCTCAAATATTTTAAGAGTTGTAAGGATTTAATCTTTAGCTCTATAGGTTCTAAGATCCAATGATCTTAAACCTAAAACTTTCCAATAATTCTATGGACTTAAGCCTTGATTTGGCTCCAATCGTGAGGAATTATAAGGACTGATCTTTATCAGGACAAATGACATAACCCTTAGTTACGAAAGGACACGGATTAATCACATTAAACTATAACATTTGGTTAGAGTTATAAGAATTTTACACATAGCTCAAAAGGTTCTAGGTTTCAAGTACCCTAGAATTAAAATAGAAATTAGAGTTTTCGTCTTTTATACTTATCTCAAAAGGTTCTGAGTTCCAATTACAGTGAAATTAAAACATCAAAGTTGTAAGATGTGGTCCTCAAAATGTTTTGAGGTTCAATGACCTAGAACTTGAATTTGTTTGATTTTTATGTTTTATGTTGATGTCAAAAGGTTCCAGGGTTCGATAACTCTAAACTTAAACAAAAATTCTTGGATTTAAGTTTTTTTTTCTCATCTCAACAGGTTTTAAGGTCCAATAACCCTTACCTTAAAATGAATTCATTTTTCTAAGGCTTTTACCCTTATCTCAAAAGGTTTTGAGGTCCAATGACAAGATGATGATAAAAGGAAAATTGTTCTTTTCATTCACATTTTCGAAACAAGATTACAAAAGTTCAAATGTTATATAAATAATAGACTCAGTTAGCCTTGCTATCACCATCTACAATTATGTTAGAGGTTTTAGGGGAGTTTTTGCTAGTCTTCAACCTTTATACAAGAGGGCTCAACGTGCTTCGGATCATCATCAGCATTATCAATTTATTATCCTCATTTGAAGAAGAATCTATCGGAAGAACTATAAAAATGTCAAATTTAGTGTATAAAGATGAAACCTTGTCTTTATAGTTTAGTAAACCAATTGCATAATGACTTCATACAATGTAATGATAGGACTTGAAGTTGAAGTCGGCTATCATCCATTTCTTGATAGTATTGTCCACTTGGACCTAAATCATTATGTACCGTAGGTTAACTTAAGTATTTGTCTTTGAAGGACCAAATCTTAGGTGCAGTACTAGTCTTTTTAGATCAACACCAACCACCCTTGACTTCAGGATAACTAAGTTTACAACAAACATGGACAATATCAATTTCTCCACCTCTACAAACAGAACTTTAACTCCTCATGATTGGAATAAAACTTATCATAGGCGTCCTAATGCTTTATCAAATGTTTAGAAGAGTATGTCGTGAAGTCCATAATCATCCTCTGTGCATTGACCATTAGGAATCACATTTCTTATCAAATATCAAACACTCGCAAAAATCCTAAAATCACATTTCTCTATACCTATCTTTTACTTTATTCTTCATAACCTTAACGCCTTAACCAAGATTTGTATACAGTGTACATGAATTAAATATAAGAGTTGCACAAAAATTTATATAGAGAGATATAAATTGGTATTTATATACAAGTAATAAAGTTCGATGCTTGGAAAATTAAACTCAGATTTGGACATTTCCATTTCAAATCAAATAATAAGGCAACATAAGATTAGAAACTGTTACAAACCAGGCATACTATAGAGCAGTTACTGTCCTCGTGGCCTTATTTAGAGCAATTACTATCATCGTGGCCTTGTTCGACTCATTTTCCCTAGAATTAATGTGTGTAAATTTAGGACTAATTGTATTTGGGAATTTTTTCACTTTAGGACAACAAAATTGAACATTTTAGCAATAGTTCCCTAGAAATCAATTGTGTTGTTCCAGTTTAGGGTGTAAATCATAATGTAACTATTATCACTTCTATCTCAATACAAACTTATGGACTCAAAACCATAACCATAATACGATTTTTATAGAGGCAAAACCAACAATTTGGTGAAAATGAGAGTAAACTGCCCATTGGCTTTAAATTTGCGACGTGTGAGAATTGATAAGTGCAGTGAGAAAGATTTGATTTGGATCTACGATTTCAAAATATAAGAATCGTAAACCATTAATTTAAAAACACGTGAACTCTATTTTTCTCTGATTGATCTCGAATAAGATCATAGAAGACTTAGAACGAATAGTTCGGAAATTTTTTTATGATTGAACAAATATCGGCTTAATTATCATTGGTCATCTTAGGAGTTTATTGCAGTCGAAGTGAAGAGGGTGGACTAGTCTTCCATATGACATCATTACAGTCTGTAGTTTGGAAATTCTTTTGAAGATAAAAATAGAAATTTTATTATTTGCGTCATATATGATTGGCAAAATTACAAGCTCAAGACTCTGTGCATCAGCTCTTGTGGTACTCAATCATCTTAATTATGGAAGAGGATTTGTAGTGTGAGAGATCTTCTTTTAAAATATCTAATGTTGTTCTTGTTCTATTTGGATCTATCATCCTTAATAATAGTTCATTCATAATAGAAACTAGAGCCTTGCAAATACATATTCTACTTTCCTTTGACCGGTTTCCTTTTTGTTTGTTTTGTTGCATTTTACCCTTGTCTATATGTGGATTCATGTTTTTCTCAAGATTAAACTTTACTTAATTATCATCGATAATTTCATTTGGTTATTTTGGCAGGTGCCACATTTTTTTATGCCAAATCACCCAACGAATATAATACAGAATTTTTTTCAACAGAGTATCATCAGACAATAAAATTGATTTCCAAAAGTGCAAGTGTTTCTTCTCTTCTCTTCTCTTACATGTTAACTAAAAACAACAATAAAGAAACTATTGCATATGCTAACTCGTTCGATTGAATCTGTGATAAACAAAATAGCCTGAAAGTGAAAGAAATATGACGAAAATGGATTGAGGGAGTTTCACATTTGTTAGAATATTTTCTAGTCTGAGTGGACAAATGATATATGTATTATCCTTGTTCTGATAAAAAGTACCCATTCCTGTCTACCTCCATTTTAGGCTCTAGCATTTGATTAGTTTTTTCTAGTTCTTCTCAATTTCTTCATTCGGGTACATTCCTGGTTCAAGAGCTTGTAGTAAGTTTTTATTTCAATAAATTGGTATTCAAAAGATCATTGCATTTCACACATCAAACATTTGCTACTATGAGTTTACCAATCTCTCATTCCCAGTCACCAACTACCATATTAACAACATCATGAAAGACGTCTCCTTTAGGCTCATCTGGTATTATGTAACCACCATACATAAACTTTTTTGGGTCGGCAACGTGAGCGTGGCATGTACAACAGATGTATAAATGACATTCTGGATCATCTTTATTGAATTGGACATCAAATAGTCTTCCCATTGTTAAAGTATGAACAAATCAAGTAGATAATGAAACATGGCAAGAATTGATGTAGAAAATTGGAAGAGGAAATAAAATTCTTGATCGTGAGAGATGGAAGTTGGAGAAGTATTAAATTATTTTAAGAAGCCATTCGAGAGAGATGAAAACCACTTCTTATGTCTTCATCATGGTTTTGAAAACTTCTTCGAATTTTTTTAATCATTCCCATTGGCGCAGAATTAAAAACACGTCTCACTGCTTCAAGGACCTTTTGAGACAGCAAACACCGTTTCTAAAAATAACTTTAAAAGACGTCTTTTTCACCATCTCAAAAGGGTCCTATAAGCAATGACTTTTTGAGATGGCATATATCTCGTCTGAAAAATCTTTTAAAATGGGGGTATAATATGACGCTCCTTTGCCATCTCAAATGGCATCACAAAAGGCTTTTGAGATGGTCAGAGGACTTTTTGAGACAGTTGGAGCACCATCTCAAAAAGAAGTTTTTTTTTGTAGTGACACAGGAGTTTTTAAGTGGTGCATCTATGAAGAAAGCCTACGTCCACTGTGGTTGTATTATTATTGGTGATTATAGAGAGCTAGGTATTATTGTCAGAGGAAGAATGACCTTGTGATTTTCTCTTTTGGCTTTTACGAAAGAAATACAATGTATTTATATTGACCCGGAGATCAAGAGTTGGAATGCCTATATATATTTAAGCATCTACACCCATAAATAATGAATGTGATGGTTGATAGTATTGAGCATGTGTAGAATCACTATTGATCATTTCTCACACGGTGACTATTTATCTACTGTGATGGTTTGCATTTTTTTCAGGTTGTTGGCCTGCTGTCCAATCAACTATCTTCTGAGCCGACTAAGTCACTGATGACTATGACTGTTGCCATGTAAGGAGACAAGTGTCCATTTCTAATTAGTCCACATAGATGGACAATTTTTAGCATCAACAGAATCCCCCAATTCTCTATTCTTGATATTTTGTTAAAAGGATTGAGTATGAGCCACGCACAGTTGATCGGTGGTCTTTCGTAGCCTTAGTCGGCGGCCGACTTATAGGATTTGTAAAAAATTTCAAGGCTTGATCACGTAATGGCATTTTGGGGAATAATTTAAAGTCTAACGAACTGCCAAAGGGTATTTCGGTATTTTCCCGCCTTTGGAGTTGTGGAGCCGTCAGAATGCCAATTGACAATACAGTTAATCATTACTTTCATCATTTTCTAAGTAAGTTATAAGAGACAAGGTTTTTTTGCCGATTTCTACATAATAAATTTTTAAACTTTGAACTCTCTTTTGTCTCTAAGTTTTCTTTTTGCATCCATCTTCACCATCATTCTTGCTTCCGCCATCACTTTCTCTGTAAGCTCCATTCTTCCTTTTTTTATGGTTTATTTCTTTGCTTTAAACATGGTGTACATCATTCATGGGGATTCTTTAAAAGATTTTAGGCGGGAAAAAAATATCCCTGAATGGGTTGATTTAGAAATAGTTGTTCCTCCATTTGACGTTTTATCATTAGCGAAAGATCACTGGATTCCCTCTTTGTTCATAGCTGAATGAGGTGTTACATTCCATCCCAATCATTTTTTCCTTGAGTTTTATCAATATTTTAATGTTGTGCCTACCAAAGTAGCCCCTACTACATAGAGGATGGTGAATGGGATTCACAGGCTTAATCAAATTCATGGGACCTATATTTGTATTCCTGAGTGATGTTCTGCTATCAATAGGGCACTACTAGTGACAATACGTATTATTTGAAGACCAGGTTTGGCAATAGGGCATTGGTAGTCAATCTGCCAGACTCTAACAAATATAACTTTGATTACGGGGTAATTGTTAAGAATTGGCAACATGATCCTCTTTAAAGAGGAGAATTATATGATGGACCCAGGTGTCCCTAGGAGGGACAAGGCATAGGTTGTAGAACTTTTTATTTTTATTTTTCTGCTGGATAACTATTTGATGATATGCCGACTAATATTCTTGTCTTATTTTTATGCAATTGATGGTAAAAAGAAGTGTCCCAAGGAGAGTGATATCAGACTTAACGAACTTAAATTCTCGTGGGCCATTCATCAAAAGGTTGGTGAAGAACACCCAAGACAAGCCTCCTAATTATTAGAATATAAGAGCTCTATTACTTCATTTGTTGCTAGGCCAACTGCTGTAGCACCTTTAGCTGCTATTAATTTGCAAGAAGACCCGATTCCTACTTCTTCGGATGAGGAGTCTGTTAGAGTTGAGAAGGATTTTAGGACTTCTTCTTCTTTTGAATCTTTGTACATCTCTGTCATCCCCACTTCACCACTAACAGGCATGGGTAAGAGAAAAATCCCCAATTCTATGGAGGGGCCACTTTCTCCTTCTACCGAAAATTACAGAAAAGACTGTCAAAGTTGCTAATACCCAGAAGTCCAAGATGACTGAGAAGGTACCTTAGGCTGTTGGTAGTGAGGAAGTTAACATTGGTGCACCTCAATATAAGAGGTTGAAAGAAAGTCGTATCGAGAAACAAACACAGAAGAATACTGCTGACCAGTAGGAGTTGGTAAAGAAAATCCAAGCTGACATAGTTGTTGTTGGGTCATCTTCTATAACTATTAATCCTGGTCTAGATAGGAAGATGATTAAAGATGATACTTTCCCTATTGATAGGGTTGTTGTCGTTCCCATTCCCCGATTAAGATTGGCAGAAAGGGCTTGAGAAACACTAGCTTTAGTAACCAATTTTCATTTATTGCTCATATCTAATGTTTTATTTTTG
Organism: Sambucus nigra; assembly: GCA_949130495.1. Classification (NCBI taxonomy): domain Eukaryota; kingdom Viridiplantae; phylum Streptophyta; class Magnoliopsida; order Dipsacales; family Adoxaceae; genus Sambucus; species Sambucus nigra. The sequence goes on from OX422211.1 coordinate 47,646,846, forward strand.
TTCTCCTGACTTGTTATTTTTTCTTTTTGCAATTTCTGGTGGACTTTAACCAGATGATGGAGAAGGACGATCAACTACGTTATTCTTCGAGAGAAGTTGAAAAGGCCTTTTAATGGGAAATTAGACTCTTCTATCCTCTGCCGAGGAGAAGCTCAAAGGTCTGACTGTTGATCTTGTTGAAGAGAAGGCCAAGAATAAGAACATAAAGGAAACTGACTTTAAGAAAGGATGGGAGAAGGAACCGTTGGCTACTTCCACCCAGATTGAGTATGCCAAGAAAAAATCATTCAAGGATGGTTGGTCGGAGGCACTTAAGGAAGTTGGTACTGTCGAAGATTTTAAGTTATTCCAGAGGCATGATCTACGCACTCCTCCAAACTTCGAGGAAGAGTTTAATGATGAAGAAGGTTCAAGTGAACCTTCCATTTAACATGTTGGGTCTACCCTGGAACCAGTTGGTGATACTGTCCTTCCTGACGAGTTACCTCCTGAAGTTGATGTCCAGGATAAGGAGAAGTTCTAGATCCTTTTTGGTCTATTTTCCTTTTGTGCAAGCTTCTTGTTCTTTTTTCTTTGTCATGTAATAAGATCATCCTTTTGTAACACCCCTTTTCTTATCAGTAAAAATATATCCTTTTAACTAATTGTATTTCATTTGTTATATTTATATCTCCTTTGCTTGGTTGAAATTATACTTCTTGTGTGCTTTTTCTTGACAACAGCCTTTGTATTCTTAGACTTGTGGTCCTCAGTTTGATGCTGGGAAAAAGGCCATATTTTTTGTTGAATTCGACTTGCTTAGGTAGAGTAGAAACCTTTTGGATGCTAGTCATGTTCCTTTATCTGAAGAAGACTTAGCTGGGTTGCTCGGCTCAGACATATCCAACCAAGTCAAAGAATCATATATCCATCTTCATAACTTTTTGGACAGAGCTATTGCTAATAATGTAGCGTATTATGAAATGATTGTGCAACTACAAGAAGACCAAAAATCTTCTTTGGCTTTACTCTATGTTGATTATCAGGTCAAGTACAGATTACTGAGTGAGGGTGCTAGTTTCGATAGAAAACTTGAAGAGTATGCCTCCATGTATAGAAGGAAGGAATTCTTGTTAAATCGAGAAGTTAAAAAAGCTCAAGAAGTAGGCAAATTGCTTGAAGAGGAGAATAATCTCCTCATAAATGATCTAGACGGCTTAAAAAACTATTTGAGTTGTTGACAAGCGATGGAGATTCCTTTTTAGAGGTTGAAAATGCAAGATTGTTAGAGGAACTTGAAGCAGTGCAGCAGAAAACCAAAACTTGGCAAACTTTTAGGCAGATGATGGTTATCCGACCAACAATTGATGAAGAAATAACAAAGAAAATGTTGGCCGACCAAGCTGCCCAGTCTAAAGCAAAGAATAGCGCGATTACTGACTTATCTCCCCAACTGAAAGCCAAAGACACTGCTATTACTGACTATGCAGCTCAGTTGACAGCCAAAGATAATGTCATCAAGAAACTTCAAAACCAGTGAGAGAGATTGACCTTTTAATTTCACAAATAGCCCAGGGAAGTATGGATGAAGGGTTATAATGAGGTCCTAGCCCATATGGATGAGCACCTTGCTCAAAGTAATCGTGAGGGTCACAAATGGGGGATGGACTAATATGCTAACTTTGCTAAAGTATGATCAAAACAGTACCTTGTGGAATTAGAATGACCTAGGTTTCGTAGACTGTGAAAAAACTCCATTCAAATTGGACACAATATGGATTCCTCATGATGCCATTGCTCAATGTCTGATAACTAAGTATCTCGGGGATTATGGTATTTACAGTGATCATGAAATAGTACCTCCCCCTCATTTGATTGACAGGCTGAGCAATAGTAACAGAAAAATGTTAAGAGATTTCATCTATATAAATTCTCCATATACCCTTGATGATTCTCCAGCTGGGATGGACAAGTCCCAAGGGAAATTCCAGCATAATAATTTTGTTGTTTCTATTTGCTTAATTTTGATTGTGACACCACTCTATTTGAATGAAATCAAAAGAGTTTGTTTACTGTCTTATATACATGTTTTGTTTATGTATTTAATTTGATACCTATTTTGAAATTATGATTAGTTGGTCGACAAGCCAACTAGGTAATCTGCTCTATTTAACGGGTGGTGGCTTCAATATTTGAACTTAGATTATAGGGCCTTAGATTTTACTAATGCCTTCAGGTTAAAATTGTATATAGTTTTAAACTAAGTGTTGACATTAGTTATCAGTGGCGACTAAGTGTATTTATGAATGTATATATGTATTCATGTGTTTAACTTAGTCAGGTAAAGCTTCTTGTGTTCATACATGACGTTTTACAAGCTACTTGTTCGTGACTTGTACAAGTCGAAGTCATACATGAAGTAATGATCATTGGCAATTAAGTGTATTAAGAATGTAAATATATATCCCTGTGTTTAGGAATGTATATATGTATTCCAGCATTTAACTTGATGGAAAACATGAATGCGTGTTAAGCTTTTGGTACATCTCGAATTTGATTAGTTTAACCTGATTAAGTATTTATTGTCTTTTGGTCGACAAGGGCTGAAGACCAAGATAACAAAATATTAAAACTTATGCAACTATTTGTTTTTTGTTTGTGTTGGGGTATGTATATCATTGCCACCATACTTCGAAAAAAGTTGACAAAATATAAGAATAATTGAATTGAAATCAATATTTGTATTGAACTTGAAAAGGGTACATAAAGACTTCATTTTACTGATAGTATTTTTTAAGGTGGTGGGAATTCCAAGGTTTCTTGAATTCTTCCCCATCAAGAGTTTCTCACCGAAAAGTTCCTGGTGGGATTACTTCTTTGATGCAATAAGGACCATGCTAGTTAGCTTCCAACTTATTTCCTTTTTGAATGACTTTCTTGAGGACGTAATCTCCTTCTTTCAAGTTGGTCGGCTTAACCCTTTTATTATAAAAACGTGCAGTTCTTTGTTGATACGCAACAACTCTAAGAGTAGCATCTTCTTTGACTTCTTCCACCAAATTCAGGTCCAATTGTCTTATTAGATCACTTTTGGGGGAATCAAATTTTAATAATCTATTAGTTGGCAAGCTTATCTCGGATGGTACAATGGCCTCTATCCTAAAACCTAGCATATAAGGTGTCTCTCCAGTAGTTGTTATCAGTGTGGTTCAATAAGCCCAAAGAACACAATGAAATTCATTAATCCACTTGCCCTTGGTAGCATCAAGTCTCTTTTTCAGTCCATTAATCAAAGTTTTGTTCGTTACCTCTATTTGACCATTGCTTTGTGGATGTCTTTGAGCAGAGTGAAGTTTCTTGATCTTGGATTGAACATAGTGTGCTTCAAATTCATCGTTGTCAAACTAGGTACCATGGTCAGTAATGAAGGCATAAGGTATGCCATACCAACATATGATGTTCTTCTATATGAACGATTTTGCTTCTACCCATTTCGTGAAATAATCTAATGCTACCACCAAGCACTTGAACCTACCTTTCGTGGTTGGTAGTGGGTTGACCAAATCAATTCCCTAAATAGCAAAATGCCAAGGAGAAGTGATTAGTGTTAAGACAGCCCCCGGTGCCTTGTCAATTTCTGTAAATATCTGGCACTTATCATATTTTTTTGCTTAAGTTCTACAATCGGCCTTCATAGTATAGCAGTAATACCCTTGCATGGCAATTCGCCTGACTAACGATCAACCAGCTGAATAAGTCCCACAAGAACCTTCATGCACCTCCTTAATCAATTTTATAACTTTTATGGATGGACACACCGTAGTAAGGAAATTTTATATCCCCTTTTGTATAGAACTCCTCTTTCTAATACATACCCAACTGCTTTATATTTGAGTTTCCTGACATGTTTTGGATCAGTTGGTAGGACCCATTTTTTAAGGTAATCTTTAATTGGTCCATCCATGATGGTCCTAATTATACAATAATGGATTTTATCATAGGATCCTCCTCTATGCTCCTGGATACCAAGATTTCCATAAGGATTCTTCTCCTGAGTTTTATCCTGGTCACAGATGCTAGTTGAGCAAGTGCATCGGCTCGAGCATTCTCTATACTTGGTATTCTCACTATTTAGACTGTTGGGAATTTAGAAATCACCTCCATAGCTTTAGCTAGGTATTTTACCATTAAATCTTCTTTGACTCCATATATCTGAAGTACTTGGTTGACGATTAACTGAGAATCACTATATGTCATTACTTGCTCGGCACCTATTGACAAAGCTAATTCAAGGTCAATGATTAGTGCCTCGTACTCGGCTTCATTATTCGAAGCTTGCAATTGAAACTAAAAAGCATATTCTACATCAATGTTATCAGGAGTGCTAAGTATAAGACCAACCCCACTACCGATTGCACACGAGGATCCATCCACATGTAGGTTACATAATGGAATCTCGCTATTAAAGTTTTCTGTAGATAGGAATCCTTATCGGAATATCTTCTTGTTTTCTGTCACGTACTTCTGAGCAATGTCTTAAATAATGGACAATTTTGGTTGATCAACTATGACTTCGACTTGCTTTGCAGTTGAACTCTCCTTCAGAGAAATCTGCTCGGTAGGCGAGTTCGGTTGGTCGGTAACCTCTGGATATGTAAACTCTATAATATAATCTGCTATAGCCTATCCCCCTTAATGATGATCTTGTATTATAGATTATATCATATTCTCCCAGTTCTACTGTCCAATACATCAACCAGCCTGAATTTTTTAGCTTGTGAAGTGCTTGCTGAAGAGGTAAATTAGTGTATACAACAATGGTATGCACTTGAAAGTAAGACTTCATTCATCTTGAGGCGGGTACCTAAATTTTCTAAAGGCGATTACTTGATTTCTATACCTTTAAATACCTTTTTTGTGTAGTAGACTAGTTTTTAGACTCCATATTCTAGTCGGACTAACGTCGAGCTAACGGCTGATTCAGAAATAGCTAAATACAAACATAACTTCTCACCCAAAATTGTTCGAGACAATAATCGTGGAGATCTCAAATACTTCTTTAACTCCTGAAATGCTTCTTCACACTCTTCGTTCCATTCAAATATCTTTTTGAGTACCTTAAAGAATAACAAGCACTTGTTTGTTGCTCGGGAAATAAACCGGTTAAGGGTAGCTACTCTACTAGTAAGTTTTTGAACATCTGTTTTAGAGGTCGCAGATTGCATTTTAATCAGAGATTTGATTTTAGAAGGATTAGATTATATTTCTCTCTGATTTACTATAAAACCGAGGAATATTCCTTCTTGCACACCAAATATTCACTTGGCCGGGTTCAATTTCATTTGATGCTTTTCCAGTTAGTTGAATGTTTGACTAAGGTCTTTGATGTGATCTGAAGCTTTTTTGCTTTCGATTAGCATATCATCTGCGTATACCTCCATGTTCTTCCCAATCTGTTCTTAGAACACTTTATTTACCAATCTTTGGTGTGTTGCTCAAGCGTTTTTAAGCCCGAAACGCATCATGTTGTAGTAATAAGTACCTTGGTTGGTGATAAAATAAGTGTTATCTCTATCTTCTGGCTTCATTTTTATCTGGTTGTATCCAAAATAAGCAACCATGAGACTCAACAATTCATGTCCTATAATGACATCCACTAGTTGATCAAATTTGGGCAAAGGAAAATGGTCCTTTGGGCAAGCTTTACTAAGATCAGTAAAATCTACACACATACGCCATTTGTCATTTTTCTTCTTAACCATCACCACATTTCCCAACCATTCTAGGTACTTGACATCCTCGATGAACTGGGCTTCCTGTAATTTTTTTACCTCCTCTTGGATGGCCATGTTCTTTTCAGGACTAAATACCCTGCTCTTTTGTTTGATCGCCTTGGCATCTTTATTAATATTGAGCTCATGGAAGAGGAAATTGGGATAAATACAGAGCATATCTTCATGACTCAAAGAGAATACATTTTTTCTCTCCCTAAGGAATGCAACTAATTCCTATTTAAAAGATAGTGCTAACGTGGATCGAGTTTGAGTGGTCCTTTCTGGCTTGTCTTTGTCGAGGATTATACTTTCAATAGTTTCTATTATCAGCCCTTTGCCCATCTCTATTTCATCTCTGGGATCCAAAGTGTCAACTTCTATCTCTCCATTAGGCTCAACTTGGTAGGTGGTAGTTTTCTTCTTAAGATCGATCAAGTCTTCCTACTCGACTGAAGTATAATAGCATTCTCTGGCCACTTTCTAATCACCATTTACTATGATGAATCTAAAGTGAGTAGGAAACTTCAGACATTGGTGGACAGTGGATGGCACATCTTTAAATTTCTTTAAGCATACTCTGCCAAGAATTATATTGTAGGCTGAATGGACATTCTTATCAAGAACAAAGAACCGTATCTTCTCTGTTCGGCTTACGAGCCAAACACCCAACAACACCTCCAACTTGATAGTTCCTAAGGGATAGACTTTTTCCCCAGAGAAACCAATTAGTGGTATGGTTCCAGCTGACTTATCGTTTATCCCAGAATTTTAAATCAGTTATAAAATATGATATCCGCAGAACTTACATTATCTATCGACTCTAATAATTATGGCTTCTTGGATTCTGAATTTCATGACCAGAGGGTCGTCATGGGGATATAATACTCCGAAAAGGTCATTTGTGGAGAAACCAATAACAATCTTATCTTTATTTACTTTTATGGGTTGATCATCATCATCCCTAAAATTTATGCATTGTATGTAGGAGCAAGCGTGAGCTTTATTCAAGTAAGCTTTCCTATCAGTGACCTTATCCACTCATCCATCATCCCCACCTACAATGACATGACAATCAAAAGAACCAAAGTTTATCAGAGCTACCTCAAGTTTCGTTACTTGGGTTTCTTCGAAAGTTCTGGATCATCTTCGTGAGCCCTCTTCTTGCCATCTCTAGGTTTGTAGGGGGAGTCTGACCTTCCTCTGGTATCTCAGATTTCATGCCGATCAACGAACTTATTAAGTTTTCCTTAGTGAATGAGGGATTCAATATCATTCTTCAATGCAATGCAATTGTCAGTTGTGTGTCTATGATCTTTATGGAATTTGCAATATTTGGACTTTTCCCTCTTGTTAGGTGGCGCTCTCATCTTTCTAGGCCATTTCAAGTCTTTGTTGTTTCTGATTTACTCCAGGACATGATGGATACTAACTCCTAGTGGAGTATAAGCATCATATTTTTTTATTTATCTTCCTTCTTGTGCTTTTAATCCTTCTTTTATGTAGGCTTGGTCATCGGGATTTGATTCGCAGCCATCGCTTCCTCGATATTCATAATTTTCCAAGCCTTGTCCATGATCTCTATCATGGTTCTAGGGGGATCTTTTGCTAATGGGTAATAATTTTTCTGGAAGTAGCCCACTCGTCAAGGCTATGATGGTTGTATTTTCCTTATAATCAACCACTTCTAATTTCTCATTATTAAAGTGAGTGATGTACTCCTTGGTGTTTTCCCATGCTCTTTGCTGAACACTTTGAACATGATCAATTTTTTTAACTGGCTTAGCCCCAAAGCCGAAATTATTAATAAATAGCTCGGCGAGATGATTAAAGGCGGATATTTGTCCTCGGGGCATGTTATTGTACCATATTTGGGTTGAACCAGTGATAGTGCTTGAAAAATCTCTATATCTCATTGCATTAGGAACCGAGTATATATCGATTGTAGCCTAATATTGCTCAATGTGTAGAATTGGGTCTGTCTTACCATCATATTTAGGTGTAACCACAGGTGTTTTAAACTTAGACGGAGTATGGAAATCAACAATTGCCTAGATGAAAGGAGACCCCTTGACAAAATTTTACTGTAGTGGATTTTTTTCTTTATCCATCTCCCCCGGCCGATCTTCTAATCATTGGATTGATCCTTTCCATGAAGGATTTTCAGCCCTAGATCTATTTGAGGCATCTTGATCATCTCTTCCAAGCGTCTGTGCTGAGTTATCTTCCTAAAAAGTTTGCTCATCATGCATAGATCCTCGGACACTTCTTCTAGACCTAACGGATCCATCAAGGTGGTCGGCACGATGTTCTCGCAATCCATATGGTTCTCTGTGATGACCTTTATTTGCTCGCGGACCTAGGTGATCAAAAGATGAAGTCTTGCATAACCTTTCGAAGGCGTTTGGATATTCAGGGGTAAAAGAAAGACAATCATAATAATCCGTAGATCTGATTGATGAACTGGCGCCTCGGTGATAGTATCTATCATGTGAAGATATGGTATAATTGTTTTGTTCCTTGGAGGAGGGGGTGGCATTTCCCTTCTATAAGACGGATCAGTAGTATGCCTGGATGGAACGGTAAGTTGGGCTTGTAAGGATATAGCCAATTACCTCATAGTTTCTTGCACCGCTTCTTTCCCTTTGGCAATATTGATCAAAACTCCATTTAGATCTGTGGTGCTAGGAGTAACGTTGCCTCCAGTAGCATTACTGCTTTCAGGAATTTCGTTCATCTTGTACAATATTTCGGGAAGACTAAGAAAATGAGTTTGGTAGAGAAGGATGAAAAATAAACGTTCCCACAGATGGCGCCAATCTGTTGATGTCTATTGGTAATTATTTAGATGACACCAATTTTATAATCATAGATAAATTATGAGAGAAAAATAATAAGGAACGGGAGTTTTTAAGTGGTTCAGCTATGAAGAAAGCTTACGTCCACTGTGGTTGTATTATTGTTGGTGACTACAAAATGTAGATATTCTTGTTAGAGGAAGAATGACCTTGTACTTTTCTCTCTTGTCCTTTATGAAAGGAATACAATGTATTTATAGTGACCCAGAGATCAAGGGCTGTAATACCTTTATATATTTAAGCATTTACATGGTCGGCTTATTGACCGATCAACTATCTTTCGAGCCGAGTAAATAACTGCTGACTATGACTATTGCCACGTAAGGAGACAAATGTGAATTTCTATTTGATCCGCGCAGATGGACAAGTTTTGGCATAAACACTTATTAAGATGTAAACATTAGGAGATACTTTCTCTTGAAGTTTTGTTTTACCTAAAAAATTATATGATATATTTATGTGTAAACATTAGGAGAGAGTTTCGCTTGAAGTTTTGCTTTAGAAAATAATAGCTTCAAAGAGGATTGTGTAATTCGGGTCTGTATAAACTTTGCGAGTAAAATTGTTTAAATTTCATAGGTATTTTCATGCATCAATTACTGAAGAAAATCATTTGGTCAAGCATATATGCCAACATGGTATGTTTTTAATGACACAGATGAACCTCATTTTGTTTACATATTCGTTATATATTCAAGTAGCGGACATTAAGGATGATCTCCTATTTTGTGGAGTTCCTTGGTTGTATATGGTGATATGTGTACTACCTCTAATATTTGATATTTACCATTTCAAAAATTTATTTCTAAAGTACACCGCTACAAAGGCTGGAAGCTATTTGGCCAACCTAAAAGCATGGGACTATATCCTTTTTTCTTTATTGTCTTACTGTTGATTTGACCAAAAAATATTTGATACGACCATAAGATCTATAAATAACTACTCTCATATAGATACACGTTTCCCAATGAAAATATCACGCACATGTGTAAACTATTAAATGAGATAAGAAAAAACACAATTGTTGACACGACGCTTGCGTTCATATTTTCTTACCAAAACACATATATTATATATCATTTTGGGTGGTGATATTCCCACCCCAAAATAATCTCCATAATACCACAAAATAAAAAATCATTTTTTCTACTATCAAACACCACAAATTTAACACTTAAAAAAGTACTAAAAAGTCTAAAATGCCCTCAAACATAATAGCACTAATTTTAATCTCTAACTTTCCAACACCCAAAAACATTCAAAATTCGAACCATGAAACCCTATATCACGACCAAAACCCTCAAAAACTCAACCTTCTTGTTCTCAATCCAAACTTGTTTCTATCATCTGCATTTTATTTGGGATAGTTTGTGTGGTTGTGGGCTGCATTTTTTACAGGTTTACACCAACAAGAATGACTATAGATGATCCAAACACCCAAGATACAAAAGATGCTGAAAGTGTAGATTTCACTCCTACATTGGACTCATATGAGGTACTAAATACTTACGTACATTGTATTTAATCATTACACACTAAAAAATCATGCATAAGAAGTACTAAAATAATTTTGGAAAAAAGTTGATATACCTTTACACAATTGCCCGTAACTAAAGAAGACGGAATTTCATGGTCGTAATTGGCCGCTAAGCTCACTTTTACGGTTTATCATAACCATGAATTCTGGGATTTTACGATTACTTATAGTCGTGGATCCAAGCATTTCACGGCTAATTATGTTCGGGATAACCTTATTCACGGTTTACCTTTGGGTTGACTTAATATTAAACTCAATTGATTTGGGAGAGATTGATAACCTTGTCGTACCAAGTGCTAGTGTGACTTGGAATGACGGATCATCATCGGGTACACCATAGGAGGGTGAAGTTCCAAGTGGTGCACGTGAGCAATCTACTATGGAACAATCTTTTGTAGAAGTGCAGAACACAACTGATCATTACTTGCGTGATGAATTTCCATACATGACTATACCCATGGTAATTTTCCCCGAAAGTCCTAAGATATCTATTGAATATTTCATAATGTGTTATTAAGTTTAAATATTTTCTTCAATTTAGGATGATACGGGATCTTCTCACAGTGCCATTTCTCAGGATCATACCTCCGAATTTTCTACCGAAGAGGTTGGCTTTTTCTTACTCAATTTTAAGTTGAAGCATTTAGTCATATACACACAATGGCTAATTATTTATTTTCAAACTTCACATGTATTCCAGAGTAGAAGTAAAATGGTATAATGGTGCCAAATGATTGGTTTAAAAATGAAGGCTATCGTGATTATACTCAAATCTTTGAAGGCGAAACCGGGACGAAAGCCACGTATAATTCTTGGATGTGAAAGAAGCTCATTGCACAAATGGGAAAAGGAGGAGGAAACAGAAAAGAATAGAAAGCGTACTGTTGGCACCCGCAAGTGTGATTGTCCATTTAGACTTACGGTGTCCCGATGGAAGATGGTAAGTGGGGTGTAAAATTTTTGTGCGATCTACATAATCACCAGGTCTCCGATTCGTTAGTTGGTCACCCATATGTCGGACGATTAAGTGACAAGGAATGGAATGTCACAAAGGAGTTAGTTTCTAATAATATTCGTCTTAGTTTCTAATAATATTCGTACGAAGGAGGTCCTGCACACATTGAAACAATTGAATCCTTACAATTTCTCCTCGGTGAGAACCGTGTACAAAGCGAAACACAATATGAAAGTAGGGGAGCATGCCGGGAGGAATGCAATGCAACAACTCATGCATTTGCTTTCTGAGAAACATTATGTGCATTGGCATCGGCGTCATGAGCAAAATAACACCATCGAAGACATATTTTTTGCATGCCCGACCTCCGTGTTACTTGCCAAGTGCTTCCCTTCTGTTGTGGTGATTGATTGCACTTACAAAACAAATAGATACAACATGCCTTTGTTCGAGATGATTGGGGTCACCTCTACAGGGCAATCATTTCGTATTGCATTTGCATTTTTGAGGACTGAGAAGGAGGACAATTTTCAATGGGCGTTGAAACACTTGAGATATCTTTATGACCAGAAGCATTGCCTGAGGTCATAGCGTCCAAAAGCCGCGAGACAAGTATTTTCAAGTGTGAAACTTATGTTATGTTTACTCCATGTGTAGAAGAATATTGAAGCGGCTTGTTTAAAAGCTGGATTAAAATACCCGGATAAAAAGTCCTTTATGTCCAGATGGATTGGGGTGGTCGAGTCAGAAACGCATGTCGAATATGATAGAGTATGGTCATGTTTTCAATCAACTTGGAAGCATCAATGTCCTCGTATGATTGCGTACCTCGAAAATACGTGGTTGCCATACCGTTTCATGTATGTGCATCCATAGATGAATAAGAGTCAACATCGGGGGAACCCAACCACAAATAGGTCCGAGGGCACCCATGCATAGTTGAAAAAGTATTTTCTTAGCTCTAAGGGGACATTTTCCATGGTGTGGAAAGGGATGGATGAACTACATGAATTTTAAGAGACTCAAATTAGATTGGAGTTCAGAAATTCATTGCAATCAACAAAGCATATGCACAATGAACAACTACTACGAGAGATACGTGGACGAGTCTCCCACCTTACTCTTGATTTGATTCTTGGTGAGATAGATTGTATGAGGACGGTGTTACCCGAATTTGCGGGTAATACTTAATTAACAGATATTGCATGTGGGCATAAAATTCCTACAATATATGGCATTCCGTGCACTTTTGAATTGGCTGGATGGGAGAAGATGGGTGACCCCATTCTAACATGGGCATTAGACGGTCATTGGAAGAATCTTTCTATAGTCCCCGATTCCCCAATGTATTGTGATCTTGATTATACACTCAAAATGATTTTGCTAAAGAAGAGGTGGAATGAAGTGGGGGATTCGAGGGGCAAATGATTCAAGCAAAACTAATGGAGATTGCTCAACTATCTTGCACGCCATTGATAGAGCCCACTTTATTTAAGTCCAAGGGGAGACCCTAGTCCTTGAAGAAAAATACACCTACCAAGAGAATCCCATGTGCGTGGGAAAAGGATCCTCCAAATTTGAGTGAACTTCGGGAAAGAGGATCGATGCGAGGCCACCTTATACAGCTAAGAAACTGGAGTTGTGGTCCACCTACAAGAAGCTATATATGAAGCACGTACCGAATTTCTTCCAATCGTTTGTGGATGACATATATGAAGTTAGGTCGGATGGTAATTGCGGCTTCTCCGCCTTGGCCCGGGGGATGGGTATTCGGGAATATCTTAGTCACTCTCATGCTATACATAGTCAAATCTTAATTTAGAAAAGGAATATGATAAATAAAAATATATTAGGAAACTGGGAAAAGTATCTATTACCACTAGAAGAGGAAGATATCCAGCAACTTGCCATACGTCTGTCCTGGACGCGGTCCCCAATTGGCGGTATATGTGAGATAAAAGAGCACCTCCCCAGTTCTTGTCCTTGACTTCCCCCACGTTCTTCAAAGATTGAATGTAATATATCAGGACTTGGGTCCCCGAAATCCTATCATGAATAGAAGATAGGCCCGAGCACATTGATCGATGTGTTTCTCCTTTGCATTCTGACCCATTTACTTCACCCTATCCTTACACAATTTCATCAACCAGTCAAAACGAACCGAATGAAAAGACTTGCATTCCTCTTCAACCTCCTTTGTCGTTGTCCCGATCAATTTAGAAAACTTCCTAATTGATGTAGATTGTTCTTCAGTCATCTTCGGGATCACCCCATACACACTATGCCCCTGAACTGCTATCCCCAACAAATGATAAACATCATTTAGTGTAATGGTCATTTTTCGAATGGCATATGAAACGTATTAGTTTTCAGATGTCACCGTTCGATGAATGCATATATACGGACATGATTAATAAACCGATAAGAATTTTTTTATCAAAGGACATAATCCCGAGGCCTTCACCGCATTCACCACCCGCTCATCCTCTTCATCAATATTCCACTCAACGAATTTCTTATAATGGTATACACACTTCATTATACCTCATTCTTCGTCGTGGTTCCAAATACCGTATGACACATGGTTAGAAAAATGCTTTAACAACTCGGGGTTGTTAGGATAGGAACCCTCTAACGGCTATGCATTGGATCTTACTAATTTTGTCCTAGTTTTTTTTCTTTTCAATCGGGGCCGAAGAAGATATGCCTCTGAGTAGGTCATCATCATCATCAGACGATACCGATGTAGATGAATCACTTGACGTACTAGAGCTACCAACCCCGTTAGCACCTTCATCAACATCACCCTCACCCACAACCCCCTCACCAATATTCCCCTGACCCACAACCCCGACATTCCCCTCACTAACAACCCCCTCACCAACAACCCCCTCACCAACATTCCCCTCACCCACAACCCCCTCACCAAAAACCCCCTCACTAACATTCCCCTCACCCACAACCCCCTCACCAATAATCCCCTCACCCACATCCTCACCAACCACCTCGTCACCAATCACATCTTTACTTGAAATTGTATCTTGTTTTCTTTTCCTTTTTGACGCAGTCATGGGTTGTCTGCCCTCTCTCCCCATTTATGATCTGCAATACATAAATGAATATATTTGAAAAACCATACCCACGACCCTCCATCACCACGGAATAGGTCATTACACAGTCTACTTCTGTCGTGTGTTCTTCAAACTTAATGGTGTATTGTAGCCATCAAATTACTCTACACGGACTAAGTAGACCGTAATAGATCATCATTTACGGTGACGGGTGACCGAACAATTACCACAGCTAATATTAAGAAATTAGGGTTTTAGGCAGGTTTAAGTTAATATTAAGTTTATTTTTCAATAAATTAGGGTTTTAGGCAGGTTTAAGTTAATATTAAATTTTTTTTAACATTTAGAAATTAGGGTTTTATGGGGGTTCTTATAATGAAAGCACGTATTGAATATAAATTCACAATGAGATAGTTTTGGATTACATACCAGCTTATGTTGGAGTGATGGAATAAGGATTTAGTTTGAGTAGAGTTGCAAAAGGTAGTAGAGAGAAAATATTAGAGAGAGACGAAGGAGGGAAATCAGTATGAACATTCAAATTTTGGTGTTGGGGTTTGTGGTGTTAGTGAGAAATAAGTTTTAATTTTGTGGTGTTTTGGAGTAACACAATATAACGGCTTAATATGGACGTCAAGTAAGATATATCACGGCTTAATCTGGCCGTGACATATGGTATTTAAGGGTTTAATATGACCGTCGTGAGGGAAATTTTGTTAATCTATTGTAGTCGTGAATTTTATGTTAACGGCTGAATGTGGCCATGTAAACCCATATTATACGGTTACGAGAGACCGTGAGGTAGCAGTTTCAAGAGACATGTATAAGAACTAGGGTTTGGTTTTGGTCAGTAACTTAGTGAGGATGTGCTTGGTTGTGAAGTTATGGAGTTACGGTTATATATTGGAGTAAGTTATTGTGGTGTTGAGTTTTCTGGTTGAGAGAAAAGAGTAGAGAGAGAGAGAGGGATGAAAAAATGAAGGATGTTTTAATTTTAGGTTTTTATATTGGATCAAGTTATTGTGGTGTTGGGTTTTTTTGGTGTTTGTGAGATGTATAATTGGATTTTGTGGTGTTTTGAAGTAAGTGGTGTTATAGAGATTATTTTGGGGTGGGAATATCACCACCCTATTATTGTATGCTTCATATTTACGTGTGTGTTGTTTCAAATAAACCTTATGTCTTATCAAAGTTTAGTAATATTTAATTGCAATGTAATGTCTGCAAATGCCGAAATGGATGTACCTGCCGAAAGTAATCTACCTGTTTTCCTGTTAAAAGTTGTAGATATTTTGAGATTTGATTTGAATGTAGACCATATAAATTATACGTTTAAGCCGAATGTTGATTGAAGAGTATCTAAATCTTGTTGTACTACCTAAATATTATTTGGCCATTATTTTTTTTACTCAAAAGGAGCCACGTCATTAGCAAGCACTGAATACATATGTTGCTACATAATTATTGGAACCAAAATAAGAAAAACCTCCATATTCGTGTTTGCTCGAGAAAACCCACTACAAAGGTTAGTAGACAGTTTCAATATGAAACTTTTGTGATAATGAAATGCTTAAAACCTCGTTCCTCCAGCAAGTATTTAACAAAAGATGAATCACTATGAGTTAACAGTAAGGAATTAAATTCAACAAACTTTTTTTAGAAGATCAACACAAAATTCGGTACATTAAAATGACCAACTTAGAGTCGTATATAGACCAATCTTGTTTGATGCAATAATTAAAATTGAGCTTTTACCTCGGTACAAAACCAAAAAAAAAACATTTACAAGATGATCTAGCATTAAGATCAAATTGACCATTGTTATATTACATTCAGGTAGAAATCGTAACTTCAAACCAAAAAAAACACGTCCTGATCGATCAACCTTTTGGTAGAAGGTGCAAACCGACAAATCATAAGTGGTTCACAATTGAGTCGACTTTGGGAAACCCACATGTAAACTCACCATAAGTAGTTTGAAACCTATTACTGCTATCACTGTGATTCGCATGAATGAACCACTTGAAACCATATTTCCATTACCCAATCCATCTCAGATCGATCCATATTAGAAATCCAAATCAATTAAGAAAAAAATGATAAACCTCACACCGAACCATCTTAGAATACTATAACCAATTCAACTAAGAAATCAAAATCGACTATGTGTAAATGTGAATAGGTCCATCATGTATGTTAAAAAAAAATAACCACCAACCCATCTCGGGCATCCTTTCAGGTACAAAACAGGAGCACCATTGATTCTGACTCACCATAGGGGGTTTAAAAATGGCAAACCTTAGTGACCTCTAATAGACCTCTGAAGTAAATCTATCGATCTCGGATTTCAGTCAAAATGAAAATCATACTAATAACCCTAACAACCTCGGATTTAAACAAGGAAATAAATGATATGCCCAAAGTACACCTGAGAGACCAGAGACCTCAACCTCGGCCTGGATTGGAGACGAGGTAATAGAAGCCCAAGGATGCCTATCGGTAGCGTCTTCCTACATGGGTCGTCCAATGTCGACGTCCTAACATCGCCTCGGCTTGGAAGTAGCCGAGGTCAGCTTGAAGCTGAGAACTCAGTATCCGCGGGGTCAGCCATAGCCAATGTTGTCGCTACCTTGTACATCTAGCTCGGCCCTTCATCAGTCGAGGTCAGAAAAATCCTCACAGGCTCAATCAACAAACATCATGTCATCATCAGCCCTGGACGACATTGCACCTCATGTCCAATCTCGGCCAACCTTCTTGGCTGAGGTCTTCACGGAACATTGATCACAGATAAAGCAAGGGTCATACCTCACCAACCTCGTACTCATCCAGGCCGAGGTTGGTGCCAATTGAAGACAACTGAGCATTTACACTTATATGGATATCCTGTAACACGTGGATAAGTCAATTATAACTGAATTATTCCCTCCATGTGAGGGAATATTGAGGTTCTCATTACTTAGTTGAGATCAGCCAGGTGTCACCCTTGCACTGGCTAGATCAACACACACACATGCTCATTGCATGCATAGGGGGTGCATTACACCCTCCACATACTATATATACTTTCCTTCTCCTACTTGGAGAGGGGATCCAAAATTACAACCCTAGATAAACTCTGTCAAATTATATAGTAGAGAGATAACGCTTGAGAGATTGTATCCATGGCCATTAGTCCCTTCATTCATTGATATTACTCACACACACTCACAGTGGACGTAGGCTAGATTGGTTGAACCACTTACATTCAAATGTTCATCCTCTTCTCCTCACATTCATCTCTTATATTTATTATACTCTTGTTCTGCCATTGTTATCACTAGTTTGAGCTTACGAACACCTTGACTGGTGGTGCTATTTCCAGCATCATCATTTTGGCGTCGTCTGTGGGAACGAGAAGATATCTCTTCCTCATTTTTTGCTTAACCTCACCAGAGACTCTGGTGGTGAACCAGGTCTCACCCCTTGTGTGGAGATGCTTCACCATTGAAAGAGGTCCATTAAGGTACAAAGCTCATTTACTCTACAAGCTTCTTTGTGTTAACACATGACACTGGAATTACCACCACCTCTTCCGCTGCCTGGTGTTAGAGGGCCTAGTTCCATCCAGGCACCGCCTCACATCGAAATGGAGGAAGTGGCAGCAGCCTTGAAGTCTTTGGCATGATGAGACCACCTGGGGTCTCACCGGAGATGATTACTCTGGCGACTGTTCAGCCTCATCCTGATGCCCGGGGACCACCCCAGGCACCGAGGAAAGACCAACCTACATGTCAGTGGAGGAGGGACGTTGCTGACCCTAGACATTTGCGTCTGGGGAGGCAAGGACACCCTTGCCCTGATGATAGGTATGATGATTTGGAGGCGGAAGATGCTCCAGAAGATTGTTGGGAGTCATTTGGGGTTTCAAATAACACAGTACGTCCTATCCAGTAGAGCCGAGGTTATGAAGGCAGAAGAGGTGAAGAAGCCCAACAAAGAGGGTCAGCTTTTGATCGATTGAGCAGAGGGTCAGCCTTTGAAAGGCTCAGCCCAATAAACGACCTGCGATAAAAGTTATCCAGGTCGATAAGTATAGCCGGCTCACAAAGGGAAGAGGGGCAACGTCGGTCTCATCAAGGTCGACCTAACACAAGACGAGGTAGGGATCAAGAAGAGGTTAACAACCAATATTACGCTGCGGCTGGGGAACCCTCGGTCCACCCCTGGAGGTGGCAGGGGACAACCTCAACCAGGCCGACGTTGTAAGACCATGGAATGACTCCATCCAACGTATTGAGGATAAGATAGGAGACCTCCTCAAAAGTTGGGACCCACTGCAAAGAGTTTTCTCAGAAGGCTCTTCGTTCGTAGCTAAGATAGTGAGCTTCCCTACCCCAGCTAAGTTCAAGCCACCTACGGTGACTCCCAAGTATGACGGTAGCACCAACCCTGTACATCATATTGAGATGTACCAATTCGCAGCAGACATTTACTCAATACCATATGAGATGAAATGTCGGTCCTTCTCTGGGACTTTGACGGGAGTTGCACAAATTTGGTTTACCTTCTTCCCGAAGAACTCGATAGAGAACTTTAAGGGTTTGGCTGAACGGTTCATTCATAACTTCTATTTTAGGGTAAGACCTCAAAAGAAGACTACCCATCTGTTATATGTCAAACAAGGCAGGAACGAGAACCTAAGGGACTACATCGCTAGATTCAACAAAGAAAAACTCGAGGTTGAAGACTATGAAGAGAATATATCCATGACCGCCCTTATAGGAGGTCTTCAGAAAGGGAAGTTATTATGGAAACTTACAGAAGACCCTCCCAAGTCCATGGCAGAACTATTGGCAACTGCGGGCAGGGTCATGAACGCTGAAGAGGCCATGGCTGCAAAATACGAGGATGAAAATGGCGGTAGCAGCGGGAAGTTTCAAAAAAATAAGGATGGAAAGAAGAGTTCAACCAATAATAAGTCCGCACGCTATACCCCTCTAACTGTGAGATGCGAACACATCCTGAATGAGATCAAGAATGACCAGTCACTGAGATGGCTAGAGAAGCTGAAGGCTCCTCCACATAAGAGTAACAAGAACTTGTGGTGCGAGTTCTACCAAGACCATGACCATGTTACAGATAAGTGCTTCTCCTTGAAAGATGATATCGAGAAGATGTTGAAATCAAGAAAGTTGAGGAAGTATGTTCATGGCAAGGCTCCTAAAAGGGGAAGAGATGAACCTAGAAAGAAGATAAATGACAGATGTCGTGACGATACTCCAGCAGGAAGAGACGATGACTCAGAGGGTGATAATGAGGATGATCCGGGCCTCCCTCCAAAAGATGACAATGACCCGGTGAAGAGGGTCGGTATGATCTCCTTTGGCATTAACACCATATGCGGAGGACTCGCAGGGGGCGGTTCTGAAGTGGTTGACCGAAAAGCTCATATGGCGGAGGCCAAGTCAGTGGCTAAGACAGAAGTTGTAAATCTGAAGTCTTTCGAAACCAAGAAGAAGAGAAAGAAGGTGGATATGGACAATCTTATAGTTGTGTTCTCCTGACTCGACTTCAAAGGCATCCTAGCTCCACATGATGACCCTTTAGTAATCACGACAAGGGTGCATGGGTGCGAGGTACAGAGAATCCTTATAGATGCAGGAAGTTCAGCAGATGTGATGTTCTAGCCCTGCTTCAAAATCCTTGGCCTTAGCAGAGCTAGGCTGGTACCTTATCATCATCTGTTAATGGGCTTCAACGATGAAAAGGTCCACCCGTTGGGAATGTATGAGATGGATGTACGAATGGGCGATGAGTGGCCTAAGAGGTTGACCCAAAAGATCAATTTTTTTGTTATGGACAAAAACGTCTTCTCGGCCTACAACCTCATCATAGGAAGAGTGCCCCTTAAGGAGTTTGAGGCTGTGACGTCGACGATCCACCAGATGCTAAAATTCTCGACCCCCTATGGGGTAGGGGAAGTGCAGGGTGACCAGACCATAGCACGGGAATGCTAATTCAACTCAGCTGAAGAGAGAGAGACCCATAAGAGAGCAACTACCAAAAATAACATTGATACACTTAAACCCAGAAATAAAACGAAGTTGAAGAAAGGAGAGGCCGCAGAAGAGGTAGAATCCATCGTCCACAATGAGGACGAACCAGAAAAAACCATTCAGGTCGGCAAAGCCTTAAAAGCGGAGATCAAAGAAGAGCTGATAAGTTTTTTAAGGAAGAGGCAGAGTGTCTTCGCTTGGAGCCACGCGGACATGCCTGGCATCGACCCTGAGGTTATATGCCATAAACTCAACGTGACTAAGGATGCTAAGCCAATCAAATAGAGACGAACAGTTTACTCTAGGGAGAAGTACGACGTCATCCGGGAAGAAGTTAGAAAGTTGGAAGATGCCGAGTTTATAAGGGAAGTCATATATTCGAAATGGTTATCAAACGCAGTCATTATGCCCAAAGCCAATGGAAAATGAAGGATATGCATAGATTTTACCGACCTGAACAAGCCTTGCCCAAAAGACAGCTATCCCTTACCTCGGATCGACCAGATGGTAGATGCCACTGCAAGACATGAGCTCATATGCTTCATGGAAGAGTATTCAGGTTACAACCAGATCTTCATCGATGTCGAAGATTCAGAGAAGATAGCCTTCATCACTGATAAAGGGATATATTCTACAAGGTTATTCCTTTCGGATTGAAAAATGTGGGAGCAACATACCAACGTCTTATGAATAAGATGTTTGATGCTCAAATAGGTAAGACTATAGAGGTGTACGTAGACGATATGTTGACGAAGATCTTGAAGGCCTGCACTCACGTGGAAGACCTAGAAAAGACCTTCGATACCATGGGCTTGTACAGAATGAAACTCAACCCTGCAAAGTGTGTCTTCGGGGTAGGTGCTGGGAAGTTCCTTGGATTCATTGTCAACCAGAGAGGAATAGAAGTGAACCCCGAGAAAATTAAAGCTTTGCTCGACATGAAGACACCAAGAAGCATCATGGACGTTCAGAGACTCACTAGAAGAGTAGTTGCACTCAACAGATTTATTTCCAGAGCGATGGACAAGTGTCTTCCGTTCTTTAAGGTGCTTAAAAAGGCCTTCGAATGGGATAAAGAGTGTGATGAGGCTTTTAACCAACTCAAGTCCTACCTCGAATCTCCCTTACTCTTATCTCGACCCATAATAGGAGAGAAGTTATATATTTATCTAGCAGTCTCTGAATCAGCCATAAGTGAAGCCATAGTACGGTAGGACGTTGGGATCCAAAGGCCTGTGTACTTCAACAGTAAGGCCCTTCAGGGGTCTGAAGAGAATTATCCTCGGATGGAAAAGTTAGCCTACGCCTTGATACATTCTTCTAGGAAGATGAAGCCCTACTTTCAGGCCCATTCCATGGTCATCCTCACCGACTCCACACTAAGATAGGTCCTCTACAAACTTGAGAAGTCGGGTAGATTGATGACATGGGCCATTAAGTTGGGAGAGTATGACCTTACTTATCAGCCCAGAGTGGCCATCAAAGGGCAGGCACTTGCAGATTTTGTCGGTGAGTTCACATGGGAAGAGGCCAAGGTTGAGAATGACCTAGAGACTGTAGAGCGATCAAACAGCAATGTCTTCCGAGATCCTGAAGAGGTTGTATCCAAGAGAACCAGAAATGGAATAGCTGAGAATGAGGAAGACCGGTACCTTTTCAAGCATGGAGTCATGACAGAAGGGAGTTTCTCATCAGATAAAGATATCTGGAACCTCTTTATTGATGAGTCTTCTTCCGAAGTGTAAGCGGTGCATGGATAATACTTTTAGCTCCGGATGGTACTAATGTTGAATACGCCTTAAGGTTTAACTTCAAGGCATCAAACAACGAGTCAGAATATGAGGCCATAATAGCAGGCCTCTCATTGGCAAAGACCCTTACGGTAAGACGACTCATGCTTCATAGTGACTCAAGGTTAGTTGTTAATCAAGTATTAGGGGTTTATAAGTCCAAGGATGAAAGGATGGCCAAATACCTGAAGAGGGTGAGAATGATACTCTAAGGTTTTAAAGAGGTAAAGATGAAGAGAATACCTCGATAAAACAACAGCCACGCAGATGCATTAGCAAGGTTAGCTTCAGCAACAAGGACAGACATCAAAAGGACAGTCCCAATGGAGATCCTTCCCAAGGCGACCATTGAAGAAGAGGTCAGTAACCCTTGCCTCAATATTAACCTAGGGGACTCATGGATGGACCCCCTTATCAGATATATCAGAGAGGGAGAGCTGCAGGAATCTAAACTAGAGAGAAGGAAACTGAGGTACAGAGCTGCAAAATTCTCAATAGTAGGAGACGTCCTATATAAGAAGGGATTCCTATTACCTCTCCTCAGATGTGTTCATCCCACAAAATATCCCCGCATCCTACAGGAGGTACACGAGGGTTCTTGCTCCATTCATATAGGAGGAAGACTGATTGGGCATAAATATTGTATATTTATTCCCCTAATTTCGGTGTATTTGTGAACCCGAGTGATGCAACTAATATGGATTTGATGCACATTTATGCTACTAACCTTCGTTGGCAAGTATTTCGTGTTTCGTGCTTCTCTTATTTGTTTTACAGGTTAATTATGCAAGCAGTGCAAAAGAGAAAGCGAGACCATGAAAGAAAAGCTAAGAAGGCAAGTTCAAGGGCTTTTTGGTAATTCTACAGCCAGATCCTGAAGGAGGAGTCAACTGGAAAGTTGAAAAGCTCGGAACAACGAGAACACTGAAAGAAACGGCACCCAAATCCGAGCTACGGTTGATGAGTTATGACCGGTTGAAGTTGAAGAAAAATTCAAGGAAGAAAGGAAATAAAATAAGAAAATTCTAAGTGTTGAGTGAAAGAAAAAGCACCCCGAGCCAGCAAAAATTCTCGAACCCAGACGTCAACCGGTTTGGGGGCCGAATCGGTTCGAGTAATATGTGAACCGGTTCGGGGGTCCTGAAGCGCGAATTTTTCTCCTTCATTCTGATTGGTTCAAAGAATCCCATTAGGTTAAAACTCCCAAAGGACAGTTTGGGGACGGGGGTGGTGACCTAGGAACAGCAGTTCTGCATAGTTTTTTTTTAGTTTTTGGTAGAGAAAAAAAGAGAAGAACATCTAGGAACATAACTTCAATTAATTGCTGCAAGATCAATACAATCCCGGGTTTGTTTTCAAGTTGTAACCCAAATTTTATTTTTATGATTATTATTCTTGCATGGTAATTTTTCTGCGTGATTTGAATAAATTTCTGCATTTATAATACTTAGCCACGTATTTCGATCTAGTGTTATCATGAGCTCGCTTGCATACAACGTTACTATTTCATGCATCCTTCAGTTTAATATGTATGGCTAGGTTTAAAAGTCCGCGATGCATGAACCCAGCCTGATATGTTAGTGGGTGTGTATAAAATTAATCATCTAAATTTAATGATTGACCATGATCGTATTGCGTAGTTACACGACAATTGTAGATCTTTATATCTCATTTGCCTTTGGGTACTCGTGATGATTTAGAGTGCAATTCGAGTGATACTATCGCGATACTGATTTACTCATCCTCATATTAGGTATAACGCGGGCTTGAACCTCGTATACATAATTCTTGGGAGTACTAAATTCCGGGTCAAATCAATCAGATAAATTTAAGATTGATATTATATCCGCACTACACTAGGGTTGGGGGATTGTATTCCCGTCCTATTTTTCTCACCATTTAAACAAAAAGTTTCAGACTATTTTTCATTCATAATTTAGGTAGATTAGCGTAGTTGCATTTCTTCATAATTTCATAATCTCATTTAGCTGTAACCAATCTCAAAAACCAAATCATTTTTCCTTTTCTTTTTAGAGTCAAGGTTAGGATTCCTCCGTCTTTTCCCGTCGTCACAACTCTATTGTCCTTCTTCCCTGAGGATCGATACCCGACTTACTGGGATTATTACTTGAGCGACAGTCTTACACTTGATCCTAGAGTGAACGCACTTCTGAGACACATTTTCAGTCGCGTTATTTGTTTTACAGGTTAATTATGCAAGCAGTGCAAAAGAGAAAGCGAGACGATGAAAGAAAAGCTAAGAAGGCAAGTTCAAGGGCATTTTGGTAATTCTGTAGCCAGATCTCGAAAGAGGAGTCAACTGGAAAGTTAAAAATCTCGGAACAATGAGAACACTCAAAGAAACGGCACCCAAATCCGAGCTACGGTTGATGAGTTATGACCAGTTGAAGTTGAAGAAAAATTCAAGGAATAAAGGAAATAAAACAAGAAAAATTCTAAGTGTTGAGTGAAAGAAAAGCACCCCAAGCCAGCAAAAATTCTCGAACCCAGACACGAACCGATTTGGGGGGCAAACCGGTTCGGGTAATATGCGAACCGGTTCGGGGGTCCTGAAGCGCGATTTTTTCTCCTTCATTCTGATTGGTTCAAAGAATCCCATTAGGTTAAAACTCTCAAAGGACAGTTTGGGGACGGGGGTGGTGACCTAGGAACAGTAGTTCTGGATAGTTTTTTTTAGTTTTTGGTAGAGAAAAAAAGAGAAGAACATCTAGGAACATAACTTCAATTAATTGCTGCAAGATCAATACAATTCCGGGTTTGTTTTCAAGTTGTAATCCAAGTTTTATTTTTATGATTATTATTCTTGCATGGTAATTTTTCTGCGTGATTTGAATAAATTTATGCATTTATAATACTTAGCCACGTATTTCGATGTAGTGCTATCATGAGCTCGCTTGCATGCAACGTTACTATTTCATGCATCCTTCAGTTTAATATGTACGGCTAGGTTTAAAAGGTCGGGATGCATGAACCCAGCCTGATGTGTTAGTGCGTGTGTATAAAATTAATCCGCTAAATTTAATGATTGACCATGATCGTATTGCGTAGTTACATGACAATTGTAGATCTTTATATCTCATTTGCCTCTGGGTACTCGTGATGATTTAGAGTGCAATTCGAGTGCTACTATCGCGATACTGATTTACTCATCCTCGGATTAGGTATGACGCGGGCTTGAACCTCGTATACATAATGCTTGGGAGTACTAAATTCCAGGTGAAATCAATCAGATAAATTTAAGATTAATATTATATCCGCACTACACTAGGGTTGGGGGATTGTATTCCCGTCCTATTTTTCTCATCATTTAAATAAAAAGTTTCAGACTATTTTTCATTCATAATTTAGGTAGATTAGCGTAGTTGCATTTCTTCATAATTTCATAATCGCATTTAGCTGTAACCAATCTCAAAAACCAAATCATTTTTCCTTTTCTTTTTAGAGTCAAGGTTAGGATTCCTCCGTCTTTTCCCGTCGTCACAACTCTGTTGTCCTTCTTCCCTGAGGATCGATACCCGACTTACTGGGATTATTACTTGAGCGACAGGCTTACACTTGAGCCTAGAGTGAACGCACTTCTGAGACACATTTTCAGTCGCGTCAAGTTTTTGGCACCGTTGCCGGGGAATTAGGTAGACTTAGGATTAGATCGAGTCAATCCAAAGCTTTGACCAAAAAATTTCAAAAAAAAAATATAAAAAAATTCAAAAAGCACAAAAAGATTCACCATCTTCTCTCATAAGCCATTACTGCAAAATTTTGAACTCACTTCACACCCCATATTACTCCAACCAGCATTCTCGAAAATCCAATCGTTGAGTACAACCCTGATAGCCCCCACACTCCAAACGCCCCACAGTTCTGGATCCCACATCCCACACCGTCACACTCAATCTCTAATAACAATCTGTTTTCCTTCTTAGGACACACTTCAGAGCACACTCCAAGTACATCAAGTGAGAGCACCGAATCAATAAGTGAGGAAGAGATGTCGCAACACGGCAGTGCACCCGACGATGAGGAAGAGCCCCCATACCGCCCTATGAGAGAATTCTTATATCCCGAGCGCACTGTCACTCCGAGATGCATTATACTCCCGTATAATGCCGGGAAATTCCGCTTCAAAATTGGGATGATCCATATGCTAACGCATTACCATGGTATGGATTCTGAAAAGCCATACCTCCATATTAGGGAATTTGAGGACGTGTGCGATACTCTCAATGATCAAACCTGCACACAAGAGGTGATCCGCCTCAAACTCTTCCCTTTCTCGCTTAAAGATAAAGCTAAGACATGGCTATGGTCTTTACCTCCGAGATCGATTCCATCATGGAACGAGTTGCAATCTTGATTTCTCAAGAAATTCTTCCAACTACATCGAACAATTTCCATAAAGGCTCGAATTCAAGCGTTCAGACAATCTGAAAGTGAGCCATTTCATCGATGTTACGAGTGTTTCAATGAGTTAGTTACTTCATGCCCCCATCATGGATTTGATGCAGCGCAAATCATTTCTTTTCTCTATAATGGGCTGAATCTTAACTCCAAGCAACTTGTTGAAACCATGGGAAGTGGTCCCTTTGTCGACTTAGACGCCCACGATGCTGAGCTTCACATGAGGTATGTCGCCGAGACTACCCAATCAAGGGATACTTCTGATCCTAACGCTCAAAATCGCAATCGACAAATGACCACCACTCCGTCGGCGTCCGGCCTATTCCACGTAGATAAGAATTCTATGACAGAAAGTCGATTGGACACCCTTGAGAAAGGATTTCGAGACCTATGCGAGATATATGGAAAAGGACTAGCTGGATCCGTACCAAACCCCGTCAAAAAAGTGTGTGCGATTTATGAGGCGGGACATTCAACTGAGGAACGCCCGACCATACCCGCCTAAAAAGTAATGCTTCAGGAGCAAGTTAGTGGTATAGGAGGATTTAAGGGTAATTTCGGTGCACCGCACGGGAATTCATACAATCCTTCGTGGAAAAATCATCCTGGTTTTAGCTATGGGCAACAACATGCTGCGATGAACCCTACTTCCCATATTGCCCCTCCTCCATCACAACACTTTCAACAAGCTCCACACATGCAAGGACATGTGCAAGAACCACCACCTCAAGGATCATACATCCCTCCGCCGCGGAGAAGTCTCGAGGATACTATCAACCACTTTATCAATAACCAGAATGCAACTAATGCTAAGCATGAGGGCATGATGAATGACATGAATGCGAACATTTCACAGTTGCAATCATCGTTGAGTGTTCAAGAGAAGGGCAAGTTTCCTGCCCAAGGCCAAAGACCTCTCCAAGGTCAAACTAGTGTTAGCTCGACACCCCATGACCATCCTGAGCAATGTAGCGCAATTACCACTCTACGTAGTGGGAGAGTAGTTGACTTGTCACCTCTTCCACAAGACGTACCTAAAGACAAGGAGATTTTGCCCGGTAAGAAAGAGGCCGAAGATATCCCTTGAATGAGAGTGATAAAGACAACACTAGTGAGCCCGAGGTAGTAGTGAAACCACCCACCGCGGCACCATTTCCTCAAAGGTTGATTCCTTCACATAAATGAAACCCACGTGATGACGTGCTAAAGCAAGTAAAGCTGAACTTACCTTTCCTAGATGCCATTAAGCAAATTACATCTTATGCAAAGTTCATCAAAGACTTGTTGACGGTAAAGAGAAAGATGAAGGTAAAGAAGAATGTCTTTCTAGCACAAAACGTGAGCTCCATTTTACTTAACGATCTCCCGCTTAAATTCAAAGATCCCGGTGCACCCACCATTTCCTGCATCATTAGAGAAAATAAAATCGAAAAGGCCTTACTAGATTTAGGATCAAGTGTAAATATCCTCCCTTACTCCATTTATAGGCAACTTGACTTGGGCGACCTCAAGCCCACAAAGGTCACTCTCCAATTAGCGGATCGAACCGTGAAGATTCCACGAGGCATAATTGAGGACATGATCGTCCAAATTAACACCTTCTATTTCCCGGTAGATTTTGTCATTTGGGACAAGGAGCCCTCCTTTACCTCAAGCAACCATGTTCCTATCATCCTTGGGCGCCCGTTCTTAGCTACAGCTAACGCAATCATCAATACTCGAAATGGGCGAATGCAACTCACTTTTGGGAACATGACTTTAGAGACCAACATCTTCCATATCACCCAACAGACAGGGGAAGAAGATGATCTTCACGCGGTAAGTTTTATAGATGAGATCATAGAGGAATACTTTGAGGAGAATTATAGTGGAGACACCTTAGGATCCCCTTTAGTGTCAAATCACGAGAATAAAGGTTCCCACAAGAGAGAGACGTTAGGGGTGTGCCCTATTTCATCAAGTAATAGTGGTAGTTGTGACGATGAGAGAAAAGTGGGGGAGAGGTGTGTAGTGACCGCAATTGAAAGAGAGAGAGAGAGAGAGAGAGGTTAGAAGAGATAAAAATGGTGGAGTTAGAGATCAAGCAAGTTAGAAAGGATGTAGGCACTACTCGAGAGAGAGATCTAGGGGACATGAGCATGGAAGAATTTGAAAGAGAATTCGGCCCGGTGGATGAGAGCCTTACTGTTGAAGTCCAATCCCTATTGGACTCTTTTAGTCACTTAGACGAAAGTGAATTGAAAGAAAAAATTGATGAATTCCTTCGTTGTGACAATCCACCCACACAACTAGAGGCCTCAAAGGCGAGTGAGGAGAAAAGTTGTGGTCCATCCGACTTAGAGCTTGACCCATGCATCTTAAAAATTGAAAGAAACCTAGGTGTTCCCTCCGATTCAGCGCACACAGACCACGACTTGAGTCAGCATCACGAGGATCCCTTTCCAAGTAGTCACAACGGGTCTCCCGGTTTATCCTTTATCTATGGACAAGGTCCCAACTTGTTCCGATTGTTGGAATATAATCCTAGGACGAGAGTGATAAGGAGAGCATCCGACCCAGTAAGTGGGGTCGGGTGAGTTCGTAGAGAGATGAGAGGTCGTCGCACCCTCGACGCGTATGGGGTGATTTTTAGTGTATTATTAAGTCATGTGCTAGGGTCATTTAGTGTCTTTATGCATTTTAAATATTTGTTTGTTTTATTTTTCTGCACTTTTCATTCGCTTTGAGTTAGATTTTAGTCCTTTTTGCTTGAGGACAATGCAAAAGTCTAAGTTAGGGGGGTCACAAGTGCGTATTTCTAAAACTTCGCAAATTTTCCAAAATGCCCAGAGATGTCCAAAAAAAATCATAAAATTTTGAAAAATCCAAAAATATTTTTGTTCAAAATAAATAAAAATTCAAATTCAAATTTTTCAAAAATATCATTAAAAGCCGGTTTAAAGTCTAAAGTTGTAAATATTCAACATACACAAAGCCGAAATTGACCAAAGATGGAAATTGTGCGAAAATTGACGACTTAACGAATTAGTGTGGAGATTAACAAACCCGGTGAGATTCGAGCCTATCACGTTTTGAGAGTTTTTAAATCAATCCGAGTTAATTATTAACTCAAAGTTCTTTTCAGCACCTAAAAAAGTTGTCGAGGATCTCAAGTCTTTCATTTTGATCGGTTTTGAAAAATGTGTGTAATATTGCTTTAAAAAAACGTGCCAAATTAGTCTTTAAACTTAAATTCATCTCGAAACGCATATGGTAACGCAATTGGCATTTTGGACAATGAAGTAGGCCATCATTTGTCACCAAAAAAAAATATTGGCCATAAAAAGTCATGAAAAAATCACCCTTTTTGCAACCCAAATTGAGCCGAATAATTTTTCCCTTTCGTTTGATAACCCGAAAAACCCAAATAGCCCGGGATTGTGAAAAATGGAAAAATTCAGAATTTAGTCCAAAAAGTGCATATAAAGGGGCAAGAAAAAAATAGTTATGCTCAACAAAAATAGCGAGAAAAGAAGTGAAAAACAAAAAAAAATAGAAAAAGAAGAAAAAAATGAGCAATAGCCCGGAAAAAGCACAAACGGACATCGCTAATTACTTTTCCAATTCCAACCTTCCCCACCTCCTTCATTTTACCCAATATACCCTAAAACCCAAAAAAGTCCTAACCGAGTCCAAATTGCGAAAATTGATTACCGCGTGGAGAGCTAAGACACCAAAAGATAATAAAGGAGAGTAAGTGCGCGAAATAGAGGCAATATTCCCGTTTTTAAAACCGTAATCTCTTGATGAGATCCTTTCACCAAAAAATTTCCGTCTTTCTAATTATATGCGTAATTTTGCTTCCATTACATTTACTCTTTATATCACACATACCGAGAGAATAGTCATAATCCGAGAGATTCGTTTGTGAGAGCATTCCGTGAGAACTTGAAATCAAAACGAATTTTTGGATGAGTAGCGTAATGATCAATCGGTGAAAATTAGCGGTTATATTTTCGGCTCCGCACACACGCACTATGATTTGAGACTAATTAACATGACTTGATGATGACTATTTTCTGTAACAGTTTCAATTTCACAATTTTTGCGTATTTTGAATTTTCTTTGAGTCGAATTTTGTGGGTATATTCTCTGCAAACCCTCACGAGACACAACTCGTCCTACTAGGGTGACTTAGGGGTTTAAAGGCTTGTTGCATACGCTAAATGCAATTGCTTGCCCGCGAAAAAGGTATTATCTCCCAATAAAATGTGATTTTCAAGAGTTAAGCCTTGCCAGGATTCTTTTACAT
Organism: Sambucus nigra; assembly: GCA_949130495.1. Lineage (NCBI taxonomy): Eukaryota > Viridiplantae > Streptophyta > Magnoliopsida > Dipsacales > Adoxaceae > Sambucus > Sambucus nigra. Next base: position 47,677,555 of record OX422211.1, read on the forward strand.
TGCTCGGGACGCGCAAAGTTCTAAGTTAGGGAGGTTTTGATTGGGCATAAATATTGTATATTTATTCCCCTAATTTCGGTGTATTTGTGAACCTGAGTGATGCAACTAATATGGATTTGATGCACATTTATGCTACTAACCTTCGTTGGCAAGTATTTCATGTTTCGTGCTTCTCTTATTTGTTTTACAGGTTAATTATGCAAGCAGTGCAAAAGAGAAAGCGAGACGATGAAAGAAAAGCTAAGAAGGCAAGTTCAAGGGCATTTTGGTAATTCTGCAGCCAGATCCCGAAGGAGGAGTCAACTGGAAATTTAAAAATCTCGGAACAACGAGAACACTAAAAGAAACAGCACCCAAAATCCGAGCTGCGGTTGATGAGTTATGACCAGTTGAAGTTGAAGAAAAATTTAAGGAAGAAAGGAAATAAAACAAGAAAAATTCTAAGTGTTGAGTGAAAGAAAAAGCACCCCAAGCCAGCAAAAATTCTCGAACCCAGACGCGAATCGGTTTGAGGGGCGAACCGGTTCGGGTAATATGTGAATCGGTTCGGGGGTCCTGAAGCGCGATTTTTTCTCCTTCATTCTGATTGGTTCAAAGAATCCCATTAGGTTAAAACTCTCAAAGGACAGTTTGGGGTCGGGGGTGGTGACCTAGGAACAGTAGTTCTGGATAGTTTTTTTTATTTTTTGGTAGAGAAAAAAAGAGAAGAACATCTAGGAACATAACTTCAATTAATTGCTGCAAGATCAATACAATTCCGGGTTTGTTTTCAAGTTGTAATCCAAGTTTTATTTTTATGATTATTATTCTTGCATGGTAATTTTTCTGCGTGATTTGAATAAATATATGCATTTATAATACTTAGCCACGTATTTCGATCTAGTGTTATCATGAGCTCGCTTGCATGCAACGTTACTATTTCATGCATCCTTCAGTTTAATATGTCCGGCTAGGTTTAAAAGGCCAGGATGCATGAACCCAGCCTCATGTGTTAGTGCGTGTGTATAAAATTAATCCGCTAAATTTAATGATTGACCCTGATCGTATCGCGTAGTTACACGATAATTGTAGATCTTTATATCTCATTTGCCTCTGGGTACTCGTGATGATTTAGAGTGCAATTCGAGTGCTACTATCGCGATACTGATTTACTCAGCCTCAGATTAGGTATGACGCGGGCTTGAACCTCGTATACATAATGCTTGGGAGTAATAAATTCCGGGTCAAATCAATCAGATAAATTTAAGATTAATATTATATCCGCACTACACTAGGGTTGGGGACTGTATTCCCGTCCTATTTTTCTCATCATTTAAACAAAAAGTTTCAGACTATTTTTCATTCATAATTTAGGTAGATTAGCGTAGTTGCATTTCTTCATAATTTCATAATCGCATTTAGCTGTAACCAATCTCAAAAAACAAATCATTTTTCCTTTTCTTTTTAGGGTCAAGGTTAGGATTCCTCCGTCTTTTCCCGTCGTCACAACTCTGTTGTCCTTCTTCCCTGAGGATCGATACCCAACTTGCTGGGATTATTACTTGAGCGATAGGCTTACACTTGAGCCTAGAGTGAACGTACTTCGGAGACACATTTTCAGTCGCGTTATTTATTTTACAGGTTAATTATGCAAGCAGTGCAAAAGAGAAAGCGAGACAATGAAAAAAAAGCTAAGAAGGCAAGTTCAAGGGCATTTTGGTAATTTTGTAGCCAGATCCCGAAGGCGGAGTCAACTGGAAAGTTAAAAATCTCGGAACAACGAGAACACTAAAAGAAATGGCACCCAAATCCGAGCTACGGTTGATGAGTTATGACCAGTTGAAGTTGAAGAAAAATTGAAGGAAGAAAGAAATAAAACAAGAAAAATTCTAATTGTTGAGTGAAAGAAAAAGCACCCCACGCCAGCAAAAATTCTCGGACCCAGACGCGAATCGATTTGGGAGGCGAACCGGTTCGGGTAATATGCGAACCGGTTCGGGGGTCCTGAAGCGCAAATTTTTATCCTTCATTCTGATTGGTTCAAATAATCCCATTAGGTTAAAACTCTCAAAGGACAGTTTGGGGACGGGGGTGGTGACCTAGGAACAGCAGTTTTGGATAGTTTTTTTTTAGTTTTTGGTAGAGAAAAGAAGAGAAGAACATCTAGGAACATAACTTCAATTAATTTCTGCAAGATCAATACAATTCCGGGTTTGTTTTCAAGTTGTAATCCAAGTTTTATTTTTATGATTATTATTCTTGCATGGTAATTTCTCTGCGTGATTTGAATAAATTTATGCATTTATAATACTTAGCCATGTATTTCGATCTAGTTTTATCATGAGCTCGCTTGCATGCAACGTTACTATTTCATGCATCCTTCAGTTTAATATGTCCGGCTAGGTTTAAAAGGCCGGGATGCATGAACCCAGCCTGATGTGTTAGTGCGTGTGTATAAAATTAATCCGCTAAATTTAATGATTGACCATGATCGTATTGCGTAGTTACATGATAATTGTAGATCTTTATATCTCGTTTGCCTCTGGGTACTCGTGATGATTTAGAGTGCAATTCGAGTGCTACTATCGCGATACTGATTTACTCAGCCTCGGATTAGGTATAACGCGGGCTTGAACCTCGTATACATAATACTTGGGAGTACTAAATTTCGGGTCAAATCAATCAGATAAATTTAAGATTAATATTATATCCGCACTACACTAGGGTTGGGGGATTGTATTCCCGTCCTATTTTTCATTCATAATTTGGGTAGATTACCGTAGTTTCATTTCTTCATAATTTCATAATCGCATTTAGCTGTAACCAATCTCAAAAACCAAATCATTTTTCCTTTTCTTTTTAGAGTCAAGGTTAGGAATCCTCCGTCTTTTCCCGTCGTCACAACTCTGTTGTTCTTCTTCCCTGAGGATCGATACCCGATTTACTTGGATTATTACTTGAGCGACAGGCTTACACTTGACCCTAGAGTGAACGCACTTCTGAGACATATTTTCAATCGCGTCAAAGACCTTTGGCTAAGAGGATTATTACGCAAGGATACTGGTGGCCGGCCTTGTCCAAGGATGCTGCAGCCTATGTGAAGAGGTGCGACAAATGTCATAGATTCTCCACTATTCCCCATCAACCTCATCAGCCTATGACGTCAATAAGTTGCCCTTGGCCATTCGCAGTATGGGGAATTGACTTAGTGGGTCCCCTGCCAAGGGCTATAAATAACTATCGATTTCTGATAGTCGCCATTGATTACTTCTCCAAATGGGTAGAGGCCGAGCCGATGATCACGATTACAGAGCATAAGACCTTACAATTTATTTAGAAGAACATCATATCCAGATATGGACTCCCAAACGCCTTCATCTCGGACAACGGAACCCTGTTCAAGAATTCTTCGTTGGAAAAATATTGCGAAAGAGTTGGGAAAAAGAAATTTTTCTCTTCTCCTGTCCGATCTCAGGCAAACGGTCAGATAGAAGTCATAAATAGAACGATCCTTGACGGGATCAAGAAGAGGTTAGAAGAAGCTAAGGGAAGATGGACTGAAGAGGTCTATGCTGTGGTCCTATAGAACAACGGCTAGGATACCAACGAGGGAAACCCCATTTATGTTAGCCCATGGCTCAGAGGCCGTCATACCAATAGAAGTAGGACTTCCTAGTCATAGGGTTCAGACCTATGACCCTGAGAGGAATGGGGAGGATAGAAGACTTAACCTCAATTTTATCTAAGAGAGAAGGGAAGACACAGAAATCAGGCAGGCAGCTTACCAGCAGAGAACAGTAAAGTTCTATAATCAAAGGGTAAAATCAAGCCCATCGCTGTGGGAGACCTAGTGCTGAAGAAGACGTTACAGAAGGCAAACAAGCTTCACCCGAATTGGCATGGTCCTTACAAAGTGGTTGAGGAGGTTGTGCCCGGGACCTACAGGCTAGAAAACCTTGAGGGGAACCTTTTTCTAATCCTTGGAATGCTGATCATCTAAAAAAGTATTGCATATGATGTTGCAAGAGTCTCTATGTAAATGTATCATCTTATGAAGAGATTATTAATGACAAGATCGGTTCCCGTGTCAATTCTTGGATCATTATGCTCTAGTGGTAGAATTTATGGGGAAAACATCTCAGTTAATGACCTCAGACCTTATAACATCATAATTTGGTGACAAGGTTTGAGGTGAGACATCATGATTGGATGACCTCAGACCTTAACATCATTAATTTGGTGAATATTTTATGAGGTTAACATCTTAGTTGATGACCTCAGACCTTAACATCATTTAGTTTGGTGAATATTTTATGAGGGTAACATCTTAGTTGATGACCTCAGACCTTATAACATCATAATTTGGTGACAAGGTCTGAGGTGAGACACCATGATTGGATGACCTCAGACCTTAACATCATTAATTTGGTGAATATTTTATAAGGGTATCATCTTAGTTGATGACCTCAGACCTTAACATCATTTAATTTGGTGAATATTTTATGAGGGTAACATCTTAGTTGATGACCTCAGACCTTATAACATCATAATTTGGTGACAAGGTCTGAGGTGAGACATCATGATTGGATGACCTCAGACTTTAAACATCATTAATTTGGTGAATATTTAATGAGGGTAACGTCTTAGTTGATGACCTCAAACCTTAACATCATAATTTGGTGATAAGGTCTGAGGTGAGACATCATGATTGGATGACCTCATACCTCTTATTGGATGACCTCAGACCTTAACATCATTAGCTTGGTGAATATTTTATTTATGGGGCTTACGAAAACATTATATGAAGGCTTCAGGCCTTAGCACAAACACATTGCATGACAGAAAAATCATTCAAAGAACATCCAGCAACTAAAGAAATAAAGCCCTCCTCAGAGGTTGATACAGGCTAAAGCTAAGAATTACAAGCCACAAGGTAACAGGTTTGCAATCAGAGGTTACAGTTCGAAATTAAAATTAAAAATTACAAAGAGCTTCACAAAATGGTCAAGTGTCTGCAGCCTCAGGGTTAGTTGCCACGCCCCCATCTCCCTGGCCGAGATTGGTCACTTCTACCCCATCATCCTGAGGACCAACGTCTTCAGTCCTTGTGTCATCTTGTGGAGCAGTCTCGGTAGGTGCGGCACCTCCCTCCTTCTCTACCTCTTGCAAGGCCTAAGAAAACTGAGGATCGACAAAGCCCAGACCAATGAAGTCAGAGGCTGCAGGCTCCCTGATTCTTTTTCCTTCATCTGAGCCCACCTGCTGGTGGCCTTAACACCTCACTCGAGGTACTCGAAGCCGAAGCTGACGAACTCATCAGAGACCTTATAGACCTCCAATATCTTCTCTGAGGCATCCTCCAAGGCGGCCTTCACAGCAACGTCAACCATGAGTTGGAGAAAGTTATCCTGCGTCTTTAAAGCAGAGGAATGGTCCTTTTTTAGCTTGCCCATATACTTCTCCAGCTGCTTGACCTTAGCTTCAGACTTCTCTAAAGAAGCCTTTAGATGCTCCACTTCAGCGTTCAAGGCAGCCTCGATCTTCTGGGCCTCTTTTCCCTTCTCGATCAGAGGAAGTTTCCTCAGAGTCTAGTCCACAAAATGGTGCAAGGTGAGGAGGCCCTGCAGAACATATGCAGAGATGTCAGTTCAAGACTTCAAAAGTCAAAAGACGAGGTTACACTTACTCAGAAAAAGCAAAAGAAAAGAGTCTTACTTGGATGGATCGGTGGAGACCAAACTCGGCCAGCATAGGGGTGTCTATTGAACGGCAAAAGCATTTATCGGAGTCGGTCATGACAGAGCCGATAGCGTCCAGGGCCTTCAGACTTTGGACGATAAGGCGGTCACCAATCTTTAGTTTCTCCAGACGAGCATCTAAAACATCCTCAGAGGAGATGGGGATGGCACGATCCCCCTTTGAAGTCTTCTTCTTTTGCCTATGATCTTCAGGGGCAGGGGCAGCAGATCTCCACTTCTTAGAGGCCTCAGCCTTTGAAGTTGTAGGAGGAGGTGCAGTCAGACCTGCTTTCTTCACGAACTTGGTAAGGCTGGGGGTTGCCATCTCCCAGAGGTCATCAAAAATTCCTTTGGGGCGCTCTGCAAATAGAAAGGTCTGAGTTAGAAAATCAGAGACATGACATAATCAGAGGTACAACTTATGGAAAAATAAACACTTACGGAGCTCAGTCAGAGGACTCCCCCTAAGGATAGTCTCAGAGAGATAGTATGGGGTCATCAAATGCTCATACTTAACTAGCAGACCATACTACTCTTGATCCTGGCTAAGTCCAGGGTTGGCCCTAGCAGCCATTGTCACCTTTCCCCATCTCAGGGGTATCCTCGGCTCTAAGGATGAAGAGGGGGCACAGGATGAAGAGGGGGCCCATGACCCTGAGGCGAAGAAGTATCGCGATTTCGAATTATGGTTTAAAGTTTGGCTAACCTGCAACATCTTCTTATTTGACTTCCGAGCTAAAAAGTGGTAATAGCTCGGATGATTCCTAGCAGAGGCAGCGATGTAGCACCCAGTGAAGACCTGGACAGGAAGGTGTGAATGGTGGATGGCCCTCCATAGAACTATTACTCCAATTATCACCTCCAAGCGTTGGGAGATAACTGGGAAGGGGCTAAGTTAATATAGGATAATATGGCCCTAATAATTGGGTGGATGGGAAGACAAAATCCTAACTTGAACATCTGCTCATACAAATAGATCTCACCATCTCGGCCGCCAAAATCCCTCCCGTCCCTCAAAGGTCTCCTAAGTTTTATGAAGGGACCTACGGAATACAGGTGTCTGAAAGCAAGGAGGTTGAGTTCGCTGACAGTGCTCTCTATCTCGGTTGCCTGCGAGGTGTTAACATCGCTCTCGCTATCATCAGCCTCGTCTTTTTCAATCTTGGCTGGAGTGGACGAGGGATTACCATTAGGTAACCTCTTAGAAAACTCATCCCCTGTGGCGGTTGATAAGGGAATAGCGTCTAGGATTGGTGGAACAACCACACTGGGTCCTATAATTTCGACATCAGAGGAAGAATGCGAGGTGCTAGAACTCTTGTTAGAAGAGGCCCGGCTGGAAACCTCGGCTTGATCAGGGGCATGATCCATCCTGATGGAACAATCCATGGGTTCTTGAAAAGAATCCACATACATAGGGTCTGAGGTTGACGACTCAGACTCAGATATAGGGATGGGTTCTACTGAGACCTCTACAGACACAGAGGGCTCAGGGTATATGACCTTCAGAGGGGGTGGAAAGATAGATCTAAGGGGGAAGGCCTCAGCCCTACGAGCTTCCTCTTGGGCTCTCTCTATTTGCCTAATCTTCTCTAAAGTCCTCTCTCTAAGAGATAGGAATTCCTCTAAAAGATGATAAAGAGGTCTGAGCATAGGAGGATGACCTCACACTTGGGAAATTAAACCAGGAACAAACAACTTGACTCAACTTGCCTAAGGATCAACCTATTAACCTTAAACAAAAACAACCAAGAACAACAAGAACCAGTGCCACCGAAAAACGCAAGCAGTCGCCGAAAAACTCAAAACTCTCATCGAAAATTGAAGAGATAAGAATAAAAGGGGCTAAAAATGGCAGAGTAAGGTGGAGATGATACCTGAAGACTTATGAAATAAAGGAGATTTGAAGAAACACATAAATCCCAATAACGAAGCAGCCAAGCTCTTGTAGAGGGAGAGAGTTGCAGAGATAACCAAATGAGGAAGAAAGCGAAGAAATGGGGTTTAAACCCTTAAGTGTGAGTGCACACGTCCCAAGGCCCATCATTGCCTTGGGAACACAAAAGACAACCAACATCATCACACTTGTCAGGAACGCTATCTACTTCAGTAGATGACAATTATCAAGAAAGTATTAACACCTAAATAAATTCAACCTCAGATAAACATACCCCTTAGGCACCTGATCACACAGGTAACTAAGGGCTAGGGGGTGATTGATATGCCCAAAGTACACCTGAGAGACCAGATACCTCAACCTCGGCCTGGATTGGAGCCGAGGTAATAGAAGCCCAAGGATGCCTATCAGCAGCGTCTTCCTATAGGGGTCAGCCAATATCGACGTCCTAACATCGCCTCTGCTTGGAAGTAGACGAGTCAGCTTGAAGCTAAGAACTCAGCATCCGCGGGGTCATCCATAGCTAATGTTGCCTCTACCTTATACATCTACCTCAGCCCTTGATCAGCTGAGGTCAGTAAAAGCCCCACAGGCTCAATAAAAAAACATCATGTCATCATCGGCCCTGGCTGACATTGCACCTCATGTCCAACCTCGACCGACCTTTTTGGTCGATGTCTTCACAGAACATTGATTGCAGACAAAGAAAGGGTCGTACCTCACCAACCTCGTACTCATCCAGGCCGAGGTTGGTGCCAATTGAAGACAACCGAGCATTTACACTTATATGGATATCATATAACACATGGATAAGTCAGTTATAACTGAATCATTCCCTCCACATGAGGGAATATTGAGGTCATCATTACTTAGTTGAGATCAGCCAGGTATCACCCTTGCACTGGCCAGATCAACACACACACATGCTCATTGCATGCATAGGGGGTGCATTACACCCTCCACATACTATATATACTTGCCTTCTCCTACTTGGAGAGGGGATCCAAAATTACAACCCTAGATAAACTCTGTCAAATTATACAGTAGAGAGAGAAAGCTTAAGAGATTGTATCCACAGCCATTATTGCCTTCATTCAGTGATATTACTCACACACACTCACAGTGAACGTAGGCCAGATTGGCTGAACCACTTACATTTAAATGTTCATCCTCTTCTCCTTACCACCATATCTTATATTTATTATACTCTTGTGCTTCCATTGTTATCACTAGTTTGAGCTTACGAACACCTTGATTGGTGGTGCTATTTCCAGCATCATCAATAACCGCTTTTGAATAAATAATTGTGGAACTAGAACCAAAGATGCGTTCCTCTTGAGTCACCTCCATTTTCTTTTTGTTTCTTACACAGTTAGACCATGGAATACGGATACCCTCTGTATTATTTGAGGGGTATATGTGTGTTCAAGTACTCAAGGCGGATAATAGATGTTGATACCAAATTTAGTCTGCTGGCGTGGATCAATTATGCGAAGACACGTGTCAATTTACATGGTACCCACAAACATTTTTTAACAACACCTTGACTCCGAGTAGCTCAGTCTCCCCGACCAACTCAGGCACTCCGAGCAACAAGTGCTCTCCGAGGAACTTTATTGTACCGAGCAAATCATGTATGCCGAGCTACTTAGGCGGTCCGAGCTGCACCTCGTTTAAAGAATTCATATCCGGATAATCAAGAGGATGACTGCGCATTAAATGCACAATTATTATCGTACATATGTACATTCCTACTGGACAGCTATGTATTATTCTTTCACATGTACAACCTCAAGTCTATAAATACATTGTATCATCCTCATTGTAAGAGGACTCAGAATTTCTTGGTAAATCCATTATCGAGAATTCCAAACAGTCAGCAATAACAAAAATAGTGGACGTAGGCCAATCTTTCAAGGCTGAACCACTTTAAAATTCTTTTGTCTTATTTATTTTTATCTGTGATTGAATAATTAGAGATTGAGAACGTATGTACGCTTGCGTTCAAATGATAAAATTATATATTAAACACCTTTTAACTCAAACAAACCCTAAACATGCAACAATATGTGATTGAATAAGATAATGAACTAAGCAAGAACATTCAAACATATGCTTGTGAGGAAAAATCCCCCAAAGGGGCAAAACCATTTATTTTCATTATAATATTGTAACTGTACAATTTTGGATTACAATGAAAATACAAGTGACTAAGAATTATCCTCAGGTGTCGGATTCTGTAGTCGGCGGCTGGAGTTATCCCTTTCCAGTAGGGCTATAATGAAGAAGAAGAACGGTTTTCTCCACGATGATATGAACAGCAAGAGTGCGTTCCTGGGTTGTAAAGTGATTCACAAGTGTTTGGAAATTTGTGTGAATCAAAAACCTAGAGTCTTGGTACTCAATAGGTGAAGACTTAGAGTTTTTGTTGCTCTGAAAATCGTGTATGTAAGTCTTAGAAAACCACTTTCCGTAGTGGGTTTATAAAGGAATAACATGGCCTAAAAAATCTCTGCACGATCTGTTTGAGATTATCCCAGGCGGATCGGTCCGGGTTTGAGGCGGGTCGGTCCGCGGTAGGCGGATCGATTCTTTTTATTTTAGGCTTCTTCGGTTCGCTTGCGGTTCGGGGTGTACTGGCTTTCGGCAGGCGGACCGGTCCTGGTCTGAGGCGGACCAGTCCGCAGGCGAATCGGTTCTTTTATTCTGGGCGGACCGGTCCGTCCTGTCAGACTTTGATTCCTCTTCTTCTTTTGATATTCGGATCGATTGATGACTGTATGAATCTTAAATTTCTTCAACGGTGTAACGGCGTGCGACATAACAAATTGATAATGGACAAAAATGTCCTTACAAATCTCCCCATATGTCTATGCCGGTACATACATAAAAACAAACGTCCGAATTATCAAACAACTAAAGATGCCTATACAAATCTACCCTTCCATGAACCCAAAACTGGAAAGATACAATTGAATAAGGCTTCAACGTTTCCTCTTCAACTCTTCAGGAATCTCAACACTTTTCTCATCAGGGTATGCAATCCAGTGATAATCCATGTAGTACCTACACACATGAGAAAGGACAAAATACCAAGTGACGTATCGAGTTTGAAATGAGATATCAAATGAAGAAAGCATGGTGTATCAAATCTGTTGTATCAAATCTCAAAAACACAAAACTCCCCCAAAATATCTCCCCCTTTTTATGATGTCCCCAAATAGACAAATGAGAGAAATAAAGCAAAATAAGAAAGTGCGGGGTGTCACTAGGATAAAATCATACCATGAATGAACACAAAAACAACCAAGTCGATGATAGCGTAAATGAAGTGGTGTGATCAAATTCGATAGGAAAATCAATGCATACAAACATGACATATGTGCACGACGAATATTGGATACTCCTAGCGAATGAAATCAAATGCGTCCTTTGGTGAAAAAGAATGACAATATAAGATATTGACTCAATCAAATCAACAAATCAAAGCTCAAAGTGATTTTCACACCAATAACGTCCAAAACGATTTATGCTTTTTCAGGACTTTCAAGGAAGTGCAAACCCGTTTAAAGATTCTCCAACCAAACTCCCTCAGATATATATTTTGAATAGAGGTATTCTAAATTCTCAAACTTTGGAGAATTAATGGTGAAACCTAAGTGGCCCATATTTGGCATGAAGAGATTGTTATTGCCTTTAAATTTTTTCGGACTCTTTTAACCTCTTTGGACCTCGGATATTAAAATTCCTCCATTTTTAAGGTCCTTTTTAACGGTGGCTTTTGCGCAAAGGATAGATGATTACCTTTCGCAGCCCCTCCCCGTTATACAAAAACACACAGTCTCACCAAAACGGTTTTTACATGCATTCCAATCTTGTCAAGTTTTATCGCATATTGAAAGTTGTATAGACAGAATTGAGATGGAAACACTAGCCAATATGTGATAGACAAGTGCAATAATCAAATATTGTCGTGCATGTGTGCAATAAAGGATATAGGAGTCAAACATGTAGGAAGATATCACTAATTCCATCTCAAAGACTCCAATCAATGTAAAGCACATGGATGAAATGATGTAGCCTCTCAAATCTCTATCAAACAGTCACATGGATATATGGAATGAAGTTGTGACTTGGCTATCTTAAATGCTCATCCATAAAAAAAACAGAAATCTTTTTGGATTTTTCAAAAAATTTATCAAAATAAAATCTTTTTGTGCTTTTCTTAAGAATTTTCTTAAAGGGAAATCTTTTTGTATTTTTCAAAAGAAATATAAAAGGCAAAAAGAATAAATAAATAACTGTACAACTAAGCGATGGTACATATAAAACAGACTAGCAATAGGAAGCATATGATATGAACATGAAGAAACATCCTATTCTAGACATAAACCAACCCCTCACTCAACTGTGCAAATCCCCAAAGACTTCCTAAGACTCTCGAATCTAAGGGCATCTAAAGGTTTCGTGAAAATGTCGGCTAACTGACGGTCGGTGGGAACAAAACTCAGGGATACAGTGTTCTCCTCAACTAACTGACGAATAAAGTGCTCACGTATCTGGATGTGCTTGGTGCGCGAATGCTGAACTGGATCGCGGGATATGTGTATCGCGCTCGTGTTATCACAGGAAATGGTCATGGTGTCCTATGAAATCCCATAATCCTCTAGCATTTGCTTCATCCAAAAGAGTTGTGTGCAACAACTCCCGGCGGCTATGTACTCAGCCTCCGCAGTGGACAAAGAGATGGAATTTTGCTTCTTGATCAGCCAGGAGACAAGAGTAGAACCAAAATAGAAACACCCACCAGAAGTGATCCTACAACCATCTACACCCCCGTCCCAATCGGCATTCGAATAGGCGAACAAACGGTCATCGGTATCAAAGGAAAACCAAATATCGTAGGAGAGAGTCCCACTCCCGTATTTAATAATACGTTTTAGAGCAAGTAAATGTGACTCTTTCGGGGACGCCTGATATCGCGCACAGACTCCAACACTAAAGGCTATATTGGGATGACTGGCAGTTAAGTAGAGAAGACTACCTATCATACTCCGATACAAGGTTTACTCTACGTCCTTTCCTGAAGTGTCTTTACTAAGCTTGGTAGTGGTACTCATAGGTGTACGTGCATGCTTAGCGGAGTCTAAACCGAATTTCTTCACTAGGTCTCTAGCATACTTGGATTGGGAGATGAACATCCCATCCTCTAGCTGACGAACCTGGAGACCAAGGAAGAATGTAAGCTCACCAACCATGCTTATCTCAAACTCACTTTTCATCTCCTCCTCAAAGTGGTGAGCATGTTGGGAGCATGTGGATCCAAAGACTATGTCGTCCACATAGACCTGGGCAACCAAAATAGCACCGTCATCTCTCCTGACGAACAACGTCATATCTACTCCCCCTCTCTTGAAGCCGCGAGCCAAGAGATAGGAAGTAAGCCTCTCGTACTAAGCACGGGGTGCTTGCTTCAAACCATACAAGGCTTTCCTCAGATAGTAGACGTGCTCCGGGTGCTGAGGGTCTTGAAACCCTTTTGGTTGTTCCACATAAACCTCCTCCTGTAGAATGACATTTAGAAAGTCACTCTTGACATCCATCTGATATAACTTGAAGCGCAGATGACATGCGATGGCGAGCAGAAGACGGACGGACTCAAGCCTCACAATAGGAGCAAATGTCTGCCCAAAGTCTACACCCTCTATTTGTGTGTAGCCTTGAGCGACCAACCTAGCCTTATTTCTGATTATGGTACCATTTTCATCCATTTTGTTCTTAAAAATCCACCGGGTACCTATCACATTAGTCTCACTAGGTCGGGGGACTAGTTCCCAGACATTGTTCTTTTTAAACTGAAGCAACTCATCCTGCATAGCAGATATCCAGTGTTCATCCTTGAGTGCTTCTTTATGGTTCTTGGGCTCGACTTTGTATGTGTAGCAAAGATGGCTAACAACATTCTCTAGCTGAGCACGAGTCTTGACCCCTAAAGTGGGATCGCCAACAATGGCAGACGGATCATGACTCTTGTGAACCCAAGCAGGTGTGTCCCCTAGCACAAGAGTAGGGTCCACAGAGTGTGAGAGAGGAAGAGGTAAATCACTGTTAGAACAATCCTCATCCTCACACTGAAAGTTAGGATCTATAACCGTCGGAGGTTCGTCATCTTGCACGGTGACGTTTATTGAATCCATAACCTTAGAGCTCTTCAGGTTAAAAACCCGGTATGCTCTGCTATTTGATGAATATCCTAGAAATATTCCCTCGTCGCTCCGGGAGTCGAACTTTCCTAATTGCTCTCTATCCCGTAGGATGTAGCATTTACTTCCAAAAATACGGAAATATGCCAGGTTGGGCTTCTTGCCAGTCCACAACTCATAAGGAGTCTGAAGTGTGTGTGGACGCAAATAAACCCTATTCACCGTGTGGCATGCAGTAGACACTACCTCTGCCCAAAATCTCCCAGAAACTTTATGACCTAGAAGCATAGATCTAGCCATTTCTTGGATCGTTCTATTCTTTCTCTCAACAATCCCATTTTGCTGAGGAGTTCTCACAGCAGAAAACTCATGTTTGATCCCAGGCTATCACAGTAAAGATCTACCTTTGCTTCTGTGAATTCAGTGCCATTGTCACTACGCATCCTATTAATAGTGACACCGTGTTGATTTTGAAGGATACGGCACTTGGTCATTAAAAATTCTACAGCATCGGATTTCTCTCTCAGAAAACCTACATTGGAGTACCTGGAGAAATCATCTACCATCACGAGGATGTACCTCTTACCACCTAGACTCTCAGTACGAGTGGGACCCATAAGATCCATGTGAATCAACTCAAGAACACGAGAGGTGGTAATGGAATGTAACTTCCTATGGGGACTACGAATTTGTTTTCCCATCTGACAGGGTCCACAAACGGTCAAAGTTGACTTTCCAAGAGATGGTAAGCCACGTACTAGGTCCTTTTTAGCTAAGCGGTTGAGATCTCTAACGTTCACGTGACCTAGACGTTGGTGCCACAGATCCATAGGAGTGATCGTGGCGCTGTTGTAGACAAGTGAGGACGTGGGCTCATTCCCATAGCAATTATCCTTGGTCCTCACCCCTTGCATCAAAAGTTTGCCGTCTTGATTTTAGACTTTACACGCATCCCGATCAAACTTTACTGTAAAGTCAGTGTCGCACAGCTGGCTAATGCTGAGAAGGTTTGCTTTCAAACCTTTGACGTACAAAACATTTTCTAGCTTAGGGAATCCAGGTAACTCGACAGTACCACGTCCTATAATGCTAGACTTGCTCCCATCTCCAAAGGTGACTCTGCCATCCTGATAATCCTCAAGAGTCGTAAAAAATGTGGCATCACCTGTCATATGTTTGGATCACCCACTATTAAAATACCACTGTGAGGTATTGTGTGCTTTGAGAGCAACATGAACAACGAAGGCCTTTTTATATTTCTTAGGTACCCAAGCAGAGATGACCTTTTTTTTGCCTTTTTTGTTGTTGGTTTTAGCTAGAATGTGAGAAGCATTCACTAACGGCAAAGACATCCGTCGGAATTCTTCCATCAAACTCTGAGATGTGGCAGCTAAGAACTCAACTCGCTCACTCAGACTAGAAAACTCATCAGTATGACGTGGTGGAGAAGTAGTATGTCGTGTCCAACCCATCCTATAGCAAAACTCCCTAAGGTGGCCTTTTCTTTTGCAATAAGTACAAAAGAACACAGTCAAAGGCGGACCTTGGTTTGCCTTTCTTGGTCGAACTCTCCTTCTATGTTTTTGACGATGGCCATAAGGAGTCGTACTAAACTCAGGAATTGGTCCAGAGGCAATTTGGGACGTGGAGGCGCCATCATAACCAATTCCTTTCCGATCACCAAAACCTAAAGCGGGGCCGAGGAGCATCTTTCCCATTTTCCCAGATCTATCCTCGATTTGTACCTTGACTTCCCGTGCTTTCTCAAGATCATGAGTCAGCTGGAAAATAAGGGCTTCAAGTTTCTTCCGAGTCTCCACGGAGGAATGGAGCTGACTCGTAAGGCTAGCCACTTGTTTAGTCAAGTCCCCTCTCTCTTTCTCAAAAACACTCTCTCTCTCTCTAAACAAACTCTCTTTCTCGACACAGGCAGATTCTCTCTTTCTCAGGGCGGTGAAGGTGGAGGACTCTCTCTCTCTTGCTCTTCTTAATTCTTCCTCTAAGCCGGTGATCTTAAGGACTAATGCTTTGTTTCGCTTTTTAGTTTTAAATGACTCAGAATATAACTCAGCGTAGGCGCGTTGAATATCACTCTCGCTCTCACTTGAGTCATCCTCCCCCTCATTCACATCGATCTCACTATCGAGGTGTCCCGGTGAAGCATCATCCTCATCGTTGTGAAGAGAACTAGGAGTGTTCACTTGACTGGCCATGAATGCGGTGAAGTTACACTCATGCGGTGACTCATCTCCTGAATCCACCGTCTCGACCTCACTGTCGTCGCTAAGAGTAGCATTAAGGACAGCTTTTCCTTTCTCTCTATTCAGACGAGTGGCACACTCAAAGGCTCTATGACCCCTACCATCGCATTCAAAGCATCTCTCACTGTCTGTCTTAGGAGGATCTTGAAAATCTTTTTCATTTTTCTTTTCAACCTTATTTTTCTCAAATTTCTTTTTATCTTTAAAATTGCCATTTTTCTTAAATTTGAGAATCCTCTTGAAATTTTTTGCAAAAAGATCCAAATCATCTAAGTCAAAATCACACTCAGAATCAGACGTGTCAGTCTCTCTCTTTCTAGATGACTCTACCCTATTTCTAGCCGACCCCTCACTCCTTCTCTCTTGGGCATTAAGTGCAATTCCCTTATCTTTAGATTTAGCAGTTTTAGGGAACAAATCAATTTCATATGTTTGCAAATCTCCTACAAGTTCTTCCAATTTTAGAGTATTTAAATTACCCATAGAATTTAGCACAGTGACTTTAGGGATAAAACGCTTAGGCAAAGAACGCAGAATCTTTTTAACAACTCTAGCATTAGGAATATGTTCACCAAGATTAAAGCTAGTATTCACAATGTCAGAAAGTCTAGCATAAAATTCATCAAAGCATTCAGATTCATGCATGGTGATGGTTTCAAATTTAGTTGTTAAATTTTGCAATTTAGACTCTTTTACAGCATTGGTTCCTTCATGGGTGAGTTGTAGGACATCTCATGCCTCTTTTGACGTGGTTCACGTCATTATGCGTTTGAACTCATCAGGTGTGACAGACCCAGAAATAGCACTTAGACCCTTAGAATTAAAAGATGACCATTTAAATTCTTCTTCAATCCAGGAAGTGACAGGTTTCAAGTTGATCACATTATCAACAGTCACGGAGGGAGGATTCCGCCCTCTTTCAACCAAAATCCAGACACGTTCATCAATGGCTTTTAATGCAGATCTCATACGGGCTTTCCAATAGGCATAGTTTGTCCCGTCAAAAACTGGCATTTTATTATATAACTTCTCCATTTGAACACGCACTTTTTCAAAAATTAATTTTTTCAGAAAATTGATATCTTAGAAAAATTTTGCAGAAAATAGGAATACGCGATAGATTAGCGTAACCTGCTCTGATACCAATT
Source organism: Sambucus nigra (assembly GCA_949130495.1). Taxonomy (NCBI): domain Eukaryota; kingdom Viridiplantae; phylum Streptophyta; class Magnoliopsida; order Dipsacales; family Adoxaceae; genus Sambucus; species Sambucus nigra. The sequence continues at coordinate 47,694,781 of OX422211.1, forward strand.
TGAGAACGTATGTACGCTTGCGTTCAAATGATAAAATTATATATTAAACACCTTTTAACTCAAACAAACCCTAAACATGCAACAATATGTGATTGAATAAGATAATGAACTAAGCAAGAATATTCAAACATATGCTTGTGAGGAAAAATCCCCCAAAGGGGCAAAACCATTTATTTTCATTATAATATTGTAACTGTACAATTTCGGATTACAATGAAAATACAAGTGACTAAGAATTACCCTCAGGTGTCGGATTCTGTAGTCGGCGGCTGGAGTTATCCATTTCCAGTAGGGCTGCAATGAAGAAGAAGAAGAAGAAGAACGGTCTTCTCCACAATGATATGAACAGCAAGAGTGCGTTCCTGGGTTGCAAAGTGATTCACAAGTGTTTGGAAATTTGTGTGAATCAAAAACCTAGAGTCTTGGTACTCAATAAGTGAAGACTTAGAGTTTTTGTTGCTCTGAAAATCGTGTATGTAAGTCTTAGAAAACCACTTCCCGTAGTGGGTTTATAAAGGAATAACATGGCCTAAAAAATGTCTGCACGATCTGTTTGATATTATCCCAGGCGGACCGGTCCGGGTCTGAGGCGGATCGGTCCGTGGTAGGCGGATCGATTCTTTTTATTTTAGTCTTCTTCGGTTCTCTTGCGGTCCGGGGTGTACTGGCTTTCAACAGGCGGACCGGTCAGGGTCTGAGGTGGACCGGTCCGCAGGAGGATGGGTTCTTTTATTCTGGGCGGACCGGTCCGGCCTGTCAGACTTTGATTCCTCTTTTTCTTTTGATATTCAGATCCGTTGATGACTGTATGAATCTTGAATTTCTTCAACGGTGTAACGGCGTGCGACATAACGAATTGATAATGGACAAAAAATGTCCTTACATAGATAATCTAATTTTTTACATCAACAGATTAGCGCCGTCTATGGGAAATCGACTGTAATTTTCGTTTTTCACCAAAACCATTTATCATCAATGGCTGATCATCCAGAATCCAGTAATCGAAATGCTGGGATCCATCCAAATCCATCCACTCCTCCAAATGTCCAAGATCTGGCCGAAATAATGGCTAATCTAGCCCAAGGCCAAACAGCCATGCAAGAAACTATGCGACAACTCATACAAACTGTCCAGGGTGGAGTATCTACCCATTCAGGACAACGAAGCGTTCAAAGAAACACCCGTTTACCTTCTTCGCGTACTAGGCAAACGTTATACCTAGAGGAATATCGATCTAGGCACACTGATTCATATCGCACCGAGAGATCTAATGATTTTTCTTATCAACCTGGTCGAACTTCATCAGTAAGAGCTACAGATACTGAACAAAACATCACTGTCTCTCTCCAGAAAGGACTAGTGCATTGGAGAGATTAAGTAGGGTCTCTCCTTTTGATCGTTTGGGACCTAGGAGGAATAGAAGTCCCCCTAAGGCTGTGTCGAGGAACTTTCGACGACCATCCGATCTAAGGGAGGGTTCTGCCCAATCACGACCAACTGCTCGTAATGAAAAATCCCAAGAAGCAAATTCAACACGATCAGTTGCTCGAACCAACAGGCCCGAGGAGGGAAATGACGCATGGAAAGGCTCTATTCAAAGGTTGGAGGATAGATTAGGGGAAATGGCTAAGGCCAATCCTCTACAAAGAACTTTTGTCCAAGGGACACCTTTTATCCAGGCAATTGTGGATTTTCCCACACCATCAAAGTTCAAAGCACCTGTTGTGACTCCTAAATATGATGGAAAAACTGACCCTGTCTTTCATATAGAACAATACCAAGCTGCTGCTGATATCTATTCCGTGCCAGATGAAATGAGATGCAGGGCATTTTTGGGAACTCTTACCGGATCTGCTCAAATATGGTACAATAATCTTCCTCGGGGGAAGATTTCAATTTTCTTTCAACTGGCTGATCTCTTTATTGAAAATTTCTGTTTTGGAGCAAAACCAGTAAAATGAGTAGCACACTTGTTAAGTGTTAGACAAAAAGCAGGTGAGAGTACCAGGGATTATATAACTCGTTTTAATAACGAGAAGCTCGAAGTTATTGATTACGAGGAAAAGACTACGATTACTGCTTTGATGAGTGGAATGTTGCCAAATAAATTGTACTACACTTTGGCCAAAGATCCACCCAGGACCATGTCAGAACTGATGGCAAAAGCAACAAAGATTATGAACATTGAGGAGGCTATGGCTGCGAAGAAGAATATGGATACCAAAGAGACCAAGGTGGAGGTTGATAAGGCTGAAAAGAAAGAGCATAAGAACAATGGCGGTAACAAGCAGTCAAAAGTAAAGCCATCATGGGAACTGTTGAAGAAATTTAGAAATTATACCCCTTTGAAAGTATACATAAACCATGTTCTGGAAGAAATCAAGAACAGTGAGGAGCTAAACTGGCCAGAGAAAATGAAGACAGATCCTGACAAGAGGAATAAGACCAAATATTGCGAGTTCCATAAAGACCATGGTCACACGACTAAAAATTACATAGCTCTTCAGAATGAAATTGAAGCACTCATCAGACGAGGTAAGCTGGCCAAGTATGTTGATCGTAGAAATGACGGAAAGAGCAACGATCGAGCAAGATAGAGGTCTAGATATCCTCGTCGAGCAAAAGAAGACAAGAAAAGAGATCACGAAGATGATCCAGAAGACGACCCCGATCTCCCCAAAATACCAAGACAGCCAGAACATGAGGTATTTTCAATTTATTTTGAATCATTTGATTACAATGTTATTACAGGTGGAGATGCAGGAGGTGGAGACCTCACTGTAAAAAGGAAAGCTTACCTCAATGAGGCTCAAGCTTGTTCATACATTGAATGAATAGCTTATTGAGCTATTGAGCTTCATGGATGCTTATTCTGGTTACAACCAGATTAAAAAGAAACCTGAAGACAGGGAGAGTACCTCTTTTATTACCCCTAGGGGAACTTATTGTTATAATGTTATGCCTTTTGGGTTGAAAAATGCAGGTGAAACATATCAGCAGTTGATGAACAAGGTGTTTGCAGAGCAAATCAGTTATAACATGGAAGTTTATGTTGACGATATGCTGACGAAGAGAAAGAAAGCTGCTGATCATCTAATTGACTTAGGCCAGACCTTTGATCAACTAGATAAATATCAAATGAAGTTGAACCCTACCAAATGCATATTCGGAGTACGTGAAGGCATGTTCCTTGGGTATATTGTCAACCAAAGAGGAATTGAATCAAACCCTGAAAAGATCAAGGCTCTATTAGGACTATGATCTCCAACGATGAAGAAGGAAGTGCAAAGTCTCACAGGGCGAGTTACAGCACTTAATAGATTTGTATCACGAGTAACTGATATATGTATCCCATTCTTCAAAACACTTCAAAAAATATTTGAATGGAATGATGAATGCGAGAAGGCCTTTCAAGAATTGAAGAAATACCTGGGAGCACCTCCACTATTGTCCAAGCCAATGATGGGAGAAAGATTGTACTTATATCTGGCAGTTTTGGAGAATATAATTAGCCCGGCATTGATAAGAATGGAGGATGGGGTGCAAAAACTAATTTATTACACTAGTAAGGCCTTCCGAGGAGTAGAGATCAGATATCCAAGACTAGAAAAGTTGGCACTAGCGTTGATCGAAGCGAATAGAAGAATGAGGTTGTACTTCCAAGCTCATACCATAGTTGTGTATACCGATATGCCCTTGAGGCAAGCTCTTCATAAACCAAAAAAATCAGGGAGATTGATGTACTGAGCAGTAGAACTTGGTGAATATGATATAGTTTATGAGCCTAGAATCTCTCCTAAAGTGCAAGCAGTAGCAGATTTTATCACGGAGTTCACCTACCCTGACACCTCCAAAGAACAAAAGTTGAATACCGACCAACCTGCGGATGTTACAGGATCATCAAATTTAAACTCCGACCAAATTAAGTCGGTTGATGAGCAAGAGGAGATGGTCGACGAGCAGCAAGAAGTGCTAAGGGAGGATATAAAGAAGCAACAAATATTCCACCGAGGAACTTTATCCGATCAAAAATTTGAGGATGAAGTACCTATATGGAATCTGTATGTGGATGGCTCATCTTGCAGTACAGGCTGTGGGGCAGGGATTGTTTTAAACAGCCCGGATGAGATTGGTGTGGAGTATGCTATGCGCTTTCAATTCAAGGCTTCTAATAATGAGGCTGAATATGAAGCTATAATTGCAGGTCTTAGTTTAGCAAAAACCTTGGGGGCAAAGCAGGTCATTGTATTCGGTGATTCACAGTTGATCGTAAATCAAATGCTGGGAATGTACGCAACAAAGGGAGAATTGATGATCAAGTATTATATGAAAGCAATGGAGATTGTATCGAGCTTTGACACAGTGCAGTTAATTAGAACACCAAGATTGGAAAATGCAAGAGCAGATGCCTTAGCTCGGTTAGCCTCAGCCACACGTACCGAGCTATGAAGAACAATTCCGATAGAAATTTTGACTAGCAGGAGCATTGATAAAGATATGATGGTGAGCTTCATTACCCTTGATTTAGGACCATCTTGGATGGATCCCATCAGGGCATATATTGAGGAAGGGACATTAACAACTGATAAACTCGCATCCAAGAAGCTAAAGTTTAAAGTTTCTCGTTATGTATTGACTAATGTATTCTATATAGACGAGGAATAATAGAAGGTTTGCAAAGATGTGTGCATCCCTCCGAGGTAAAAGACTTGATTGAAGAGGTCCATGAAGGGTCATGTGTAGCCCATGTAGCAGGTCAGACACTTTTGCAAAGAATAATGATGCAAGGATACTATTGGCCAATGATGAGGGCTGATTGTATAGCCTACGCCAAAAAATGTGAGAAATGTCAACGCTTCTCCTCTATTCGAAGAACTCCCCAAGCATTGTCTACACCCATTACTTCCCCTTGTCCATTAGCCATGTGGGTAATAGACTTAGTCGGGCCACTTCCAACGACCAGGGGAAGATTTAAATACCTGGTGGTCGCGGTGGATTACTTTACTAAGTGGGTGAAAGCTGAGCCTTTTATTGATATGACATATGACAAGGTGTATCAATTTATTTGGAAGAATATCATTTGTAGATATGGTCTTCCCCATGCATTTATTACTGATCATGGAACCCAATTTGACAACGAGGAGTTCGCTACGTATTGTCTTCAGTCGAACATATTGAAAACCCACTTTGCACCAGGCCATCCCCAGAGCAATGGACAAACTAAGGTGACAAACAGAACGCTGCTGAATGGTTTAAAGAAATGACTGAACGATGCAAAGGCAAATTGGATTAACGAGCTACATTATGTGCTGTGGGCTTATCGTACAACGCCACGAGCAACAACAGTAGAATCTCCATACATGCTAGCATTTGGAAGTGAAGCCGTCATACCAGCTGAATTGGGTTTGCCCACACATAAAATACTGAATTTCAATTCTCCTATTAGTGACTTGATGAGAAGATTAGACTTGGATATGCTCGAAGAAGTTAGAGAAGAATCAACAATCAAGAATGCTGCATACCAGCAACGAACAGCTTTGTTCTACAACAAGAGAGTGAAGAAATGTGATTTGAAAGAGGGGGACTATGTGCTAAAGAAAGTAATTCAAAAACACAACAAACTGGAAGCTAACTGGCATGGACCCTACAGAGTAACAGAAGTTGTTCGACCAGGGACATATAGGATTGAGACTTTAGAAGGAGATGAGTTTAAGAATGCATGGAACGCAAAGCATCTGCGCAAATATTATCAGTAGTTAAAATCCCTATGTAATGCAGTTTTCTTCAATATGAATAAAGTTCTGGATGTCTTACCCAATTCTCTCCTTTTGTTGAAATTTTTCGGAATACTAGTGATACACACTACGCGTCAAGTCCAGAATAAAAATCCACCAACTCCGGTTGGTCGGGAATGAAAATCCACCAACTCCGGTTGGTCGGGAATGAAAATCCATCAACTCCGGTTGGTCGGGAATAAAAATCCACCAACTCCGATTAGTGGGGAATGAAAATCCACCAACTCCGGTTGGTCGGGAATAAAAATCCACCAATTTCGGTTGGTCAGGAATTAAAATCCACCAACTCCGATTGGTCGGGAATGAAAATCCACCAACTCCGATTGGTCGGGAATAAAAATCCACCAACTCTGGTTGGTCGGGAATAAAAATCCACCGACTCTAAGTTGGTCGGGAAATAAAATATCACCAATGCCGGTTGGTCGATAATTTAAAATAACACAGGACATTTTTATCTTTTTATAGATATACATACACATTCTTCAATGAATAAGATAGATGTTTTATAAAATAATAACAATCAAGATTGCAGGGAAAACTAAAAGTTTCTTCATTAAAATCAGAATAAATTACATATTACATGAGGAATCATTACATCAAAGATCCTATTCTATTGGCTTTTTCCCTTCTGCCTTTGAAACAGGTTCTACTCCAGCAGGAGGATCGTCTAGGGCATAAGGGGAATTTATGAAGTTCAGATCTCTAAGCATCCTGACATTCATCACAGATGGCCGAGCAAGCAAACGCTCATTCGAGCCAAAGCAGACGTCTACGGAACAACCATAAAACAAAACTGTTTTTTGCATCTGATTCAAGATCTCCTTGATCTGCGGGTTCTTTTGATTCTTGATTTTGATTCTTTAATTGAAACTTTTCATTCTATGGGCTAAAAAAATTCCCGTCAAATCCCAGGGCTCAACCATGGACAGGCGTTGGAAACTACCAAGCTAGAGTACGGTAGGGGCAGAGGGAATTTCCGGTGGAGCGGTGAAATGCGTAGAGATCGGAAAGAACACCAACGGCGAAAATGAACCTAAAAAAGGGATAACGGCCCAACAGAAATTACTTGTTTTTCGAGACCCCGTTATAGGTTCTACCTGTACCCAAAACCGACACAGGTGGGTAGGTAGAGAATACCTAGGGGCGCGAGATAACTCTCTCTAAATAACTCGGCAAAATAGCCCCGTAACTTCGGGAGAAGGGGTGCCCCCTCACAAAGGGGGTCGCAGATATATACCTTTCTCTATCTGCCACATTGGAATTTATAACCAAATGTGTCTTTGTTCCAACCATCGCGTAAGCCCCATACAGAGGATAGGCTGGGCGAGATATCTCGAAATTAGAATGAAGGTTGTAGTCGCCGAGATACTTGGAGATTAAGCACTGAGGAATTACCCGAGCAGGGATCCAGCTCATATCAAGTTTAAAAGGTGGCACGGGTAACTCGAGAAATCCATGTTCATAATAATCCCATAGATAGTGGCCCTGTTCCAATTGCAGCACCCCCAATGCATTCAGCCATCCTTGCTTGTACCCCTCGTTATTTGACTGCTGGATCCGATCATCAAGATGGTAGAGGACTTTATTGTAACCAGCCATCCAAAACTCTCGGGGCTGTTTATGGAACTGGTAAGTCAACCTCTCCAGCTGCTCGTGAAGATTCTTCACCAGATTTGTTTTATTTTCCAAGGCAGAGCTTTGTGTAGAAAGTTGCTCGTCAAGGTTCAAAATCTTCTTGGACATCTCTGCTAAGGCTTGGTTCTTGGCCATCAACTGGAATGCTTGATTCTCCAAGGCTGCTTGAGGTCTTGCCTCTTTAATAGTAACCCGAGCAGCCCTTGATCATCCCTGAGAAGACCTTGCTCGTCCGCGAGCATAGGTGGAAGACCCAGCTCTTTTTAAAGTTTCCAACTCATCTCTTAAGTTGGCATTTTCGACTTACGAAAAGGAGAAACCTTCATCATTGACAGGAACCAATGCTCCTGAGGTAGATGCTACAGATTTCAGTTGAGATACCTCTTCTCGTAAAATATTATTTTCCTGCTCCAACAGTTTAGCGATTTTCCTATGCTCCTCGACCTCAACCTTTAGAATTCTCTCTTTCTTCTCATAAGCAGCGATGAATTTATCATATCCTTTGTCAGCATTTAGTTGCTGATATTTTTTCTCATACCCCTGATGCAAAAAGGTAGAAGACTCCTTATATTATTGTTGGAGTTCCTCGATGGTACCCTATAGATCTTCAATCATCTCGTAATATGCTACATTGTTGGCAACTGCACGGTTGATCAAGCACTTCAAATATTGGTAGGCTTTAACTGCTCGTTCAGAAGCATCTGGACTAAGGATGTCAATAATTTAAGCTTCATTCAGGTCAGTATGGCCAGCCTTGAAGTAGTCATTGCATTTTTTTATCAGTTCAGTATCGTGAGCTGATAAGAGCTCCATTCTAGACATAAACTAGTAAAGAAAAGAGAAAGAAAGAATTAATAGGAATGAAGACAGGGCAAGAAGAGGAAGAAGTCAAGATAAACAACCAAAAGCTTAAATTTTCATTTCATCATAAAAGAAAATACAAAAGTTGAGGCTACATCCAATAAAGTGAAAAAATAAACACTCAAACTACTCTACACCTTCTCTTTATTTCCTATAACTTCCTCAGGAAGTTTCGAGGAAGAGGTTGGTTGCTCGGTGGACATGAGTAGTTGCTCAGTAGGAGTAATAGTTGGTTGGGGTTACTCGGAGCATGATTGAACAGCAGGAACGGTAAGGGCCTGATCTCCAATTACCATGGAGGATTCTTTTGAGGTATCTTTGTCCTCTTCTTATTCTCCAGAAGTGGGAGGAGGACCATGAGTATATTGATGAAATAGGTCAGAATCTTCAGTAACTTTCAGCTCTTGTAGGGCTGCCACCCATCCATCCCTAAAGTATTTAAGGCTGGCATATTCCATTTGTGAGGACATGGCGGCCAAACATTTATTCCAGCCCTTGTCCCAACCTACGCTGAAGGATCTTTTGACATCTTTCTTCCGTTTAACCTTCTCCAAGGAAGTCCTCTCAGTAAAAAGTTTCTCGGCAGCTTTCAGTTTCTCCGCAACCTCCTTCTTCTGGCGATCAACATCACAGAGTCTACCAACCTCCTCTTCAACAACTTTGAATTTCTTCTCCAACTGTGCAGCACTCTTGAGCTTCTCTTCAAGCTCCCTATTCTTCTTCTCAAACTCTTTTAATTTATTCTCCAATCCCTTGGAGGCCTCCACAGCTTCATCTCTCTCTTGCTCGACAGACTTAACTTATTTCTCCTAAGCAACTTTATCCTCTTCATACTTCAGACGAGAATCCTTTAAAGACTGGGATAATCCAGTAAAAGCCTCCTCTACACCTCCCGAGGAGATTGACGACTTGATGGCTTCATCCTTCTTCAGAATAGTATTAAAATATGTTACCAGCTGAAAAGAGAAATAACATTGAGTCAGTACAAGAACAGAGCATTGAAAAGTGGAAACTTAGACTAGTAATACTTACTGAGGCAATATGTTGAGAAGCCAAGGTAGTGACCCTGTCACGAGAAAGAGAGTCTTCGATACCTTGTACTTCGGGGATAATCCAAGACTTCACCGAGCCCATAGCAGAGCTCAGAGGAACAAAAGTGGGAATACCACCTTCAACATTTAAAAACTGAGAGACAGGTTCTGATGGTCTCTCAGAAGAACTTTTCCTTAATCTCCTTGTAGGAGCAGCAACATTCTCAACCAAAGATGATGTCTTGGTTGGGAATATAACAACGATCTCGCTTGGAGAAGAAACAACAGCAGCCTTAGTCGGAGCCACAGGGGGCTTTTCAACGATCTTGCTTGGAGCCATAGGGGGCTTCTCGCTAAACTTCTTGGTAGCATCAGAAGGGGGTACCTCTACAATCTTTATCCGCTCTTCTGGGACATTTTTTTTACTTCTCTTTGTCTCCACAGCAGGAGAATCAGACTTGTCGAAAAAGGAAGGAACTTTTCTTCTCCTCATTCTATCACTAAGGGGAATATTTGATTCGGGGGAGGAACCTTCAGAAGCTAGTACTGGGTCGATGTCACCTACCATTGGACGAGCAGTAAAAGATGAAGTGTAGCACTTGTACTGTAACAAATAAGAGGTTGATCTAATATGTTCATCAGCAACGGTTTGGTGCAAACTCCAGATAAGTTTCAAGTGCCTCAAATTAACATCAGTTTCTTTGGGGGATTTTCTTTTGCTGTCAACTGCAAATAAACAAAAATTAAAATGTCAATAATGCATTTTATCGAACACAAAGAAAACATAATTTCAAAAATAAAATAAAAATAAAAACAACCTATCCCATTGCCATAAGGAGGACATCTAGGCCCTTTATACACTTCATCTCTAGTTAATGGAGGATGTTGCCAATTTTTCATAACCACTCCATGTTCAAAATAATCCCTGTTGGCATCGGGAATATTGACAACTAACGCCTTATTCAAAAACCTAGTTTTTAAGTAAAAAGTATTATCACTAACGACCCATCTGTAATAGAACATTATCTCTGGAATCCCTAAACGGATTCTATGAAGCTGATTTAACCTATGAACTCCATTGACTATCCTCCAAGTATTTGGCGCTATTTTTACAGGAACAACATCAAAATACTGACAAAATTCCAAACATAAAGGATTGGGAGGAAAAGAAAAGCCGCATTCGGCCACAAAGAGACTGGGGAACTAATGTCCCTCAGTCAAATAAAAATAGTCTGAAAGTTCAGAAAGTTCTTCCAATATGACCCATGAAGGAATAGAAAAATCAAAGCGAAATTTATCAAGCGACTCAACAGGGTAAACCATGATGAACAAAGAAAATAAAAGAGAAGGAAGAAGATCTTATAGGAAAAGGGTGAATCAGCTGACAACGAATAATGGAAGAAACGAACGCACAAGATAGAGAAGAAGTGAAGAAGTTCTAAGATGAAGATTTGAAAAAGTAAAAGACGATTGAATTTTCTGAAGCGCTTAAATACTTTACCTCGGGAATGGAGAAAAATAATGATTACCAGGACGGACGATTGCGTACCCGACGGCTAAAAAGAAGAAAGGGGCACAAAAAACGAAGCGGTTATGGAAATTCAAAATACTTTAAAAGCCTGATACTATGCACTCAAAAAAGGAGTTATAAACAACGAAAGTTTGTCTAAAATCCATAAAGTCTAAACAGCAGAATGTTCCATACTTTTCTTCAACATTAAACTATGAAACATTGGGGGCTTCTGTTGATACCAAATTTAGTCTGCTGACGTGGATCAATTATGCGAAGACACGTGTCAATTTACATGGTACCCACAAACATTTTTTAACAACACCTTGACTCCGAGGAGCTCAGTCTCCCCGACCAACTCAGGCACTCCGAGCAACAAGTGCTCTCCGAGGAACTTTATTGTACCGAGCAACTCATGTATGTCGAGATACTTAGGCGGTCCGAGTTGCACCTCGTTCAAAGAATTCATATTCGGATAATCAAGAGGATGATTGCGCATTAAATGCACAGTTATTATCGTACAGATGTACATTCCTACTGGACAGCTATGTATTATTCTTTCACATGTACAGCCTCAAGGCTATAAATACATTGTATCATCCTCATTGTAAGAGGACTCAGAATTTCTTGGTAAATCCATTGTCGAGAATTCCAAACAGTCAGCAATAACAAAAATAGTGGACGTAGGCCATTCTTTCAAGGTTGAACCACTTTAAAATTCTCTTGTCTTATTTATTTTTATCTATGATTGAATAATTAGAGATAATCTAATTTTTTACATCAACAATAGATGTGGTATGAGATATTTCAAACATTTAGAAACATTTTCAACACAATATTAATATTTTTGAGCAAACCATGCCATAATTAACATCCTTCAAATGAACTTATCGAAATGATATTTTTTAGAACAATCATGAAAAAATAATATTTTTTCTCCACTCTTAGAAATTTTGTAATTCTTGGTTGCTCGAAGAAACCTTCTGTGCATCTTCTGTAGCAACCTTAGTGATGGTTGCTCGGAGCAACCTCCTGCGTAACCTCAGTCATGGTTTCTCAGATCAGCCTTCCATACAACCTCAGTCATGTGTAACACCCCGCCTAATTAAATACCGGGTGGCCAGTCCCATACCAAATTAAAACTGAATATACAGTTGGCTCATTCTTAGCATCACTGTCGAAAACATTTACAACTCACCCAATACTCAATTAAGCTGGTGTTAAAAACTTTCCAAATTTTAATTTAACAAAATCCATTTCCAGTTTAAGAATAACACAACACATTTTATTCTACAACACTGATAACCAAATAGATAACACAAAATAATTTAAATGCAATTGGAATAAACATTCCCAAATAATATAAATCCTTTACAATAATCCCAACAATGTCAAATGTATTAAAAAGACACGAATACAAAAGTATTTAACCCCGATAGAAAAGATAACTGAATCCTTTGGGCGACATGCCCTAACTAAGAATATTGTGAATCAAAAAGATGATAGGCGTCTAAGCAAAACTCCATAGCTCCATAGCTCATCACAATCAACTAAGGTTGGCGTCCCTGTTGCTGGACACCTGATATAGAAGATACAATAGAAAAGAAAATATGCAAGGAAATGGGTCAGAGCCCGAATGTGTAGATGATTTTTAAAACAGCAAGTATTTAACAAGTGCAATAAAGCATTTATTATGTACATGTTAGATCCAACTCTCACTTGTTATTCTCACCTCTCAACTAGAGTGCACACTTAACGTTTCCTATTAACGTCCTAGTTAATGGTTCCTCTTTTCCAGTTTCCATATTAAAATTCCATTCCCATATCATAATCCCCGTATGTCCCATACCATACGTCACATTATTATCCATTTACATTTCTCCTTTATATGATTAGTTTCTCATTAACATGAATCATTTCTCATTAATATGAATTAATCTTTTCAATTCTTTAAGAATAAACATTCATTAACTTAATTCCATTATCTTTCTCTATTCACCGTTATCTACAATTATCACCGTAGATAGATTTAACCATAATAAATATCCATTCGTTCATTTCATCCATTATATATATATATTCATATATAATACGGCACCCCGAGTCACAGCTGCGGTTCAATGGATTACTCTGCTATCATGTCCCATCATCGCAGGTCGCCGAATAGGGGACTAAAGGTTCGGTAAGATTCCACGAACCACAAACAACAACAAACAAATTGGAGGCGAACATAGTTCTCGTATCCATGGGTCATGCACATACCTACGTACCCACAGTCAGCGGACTTATCAACTCCCCGATAAGTCTTTCATAGACCTATGTTCTCGAGCGACAAATCAAAGATCCCATGGATTCATCAGGATATGACTGCCCTCACGCGCAAACCTCCCACCGATAGCAAGTAAGCTAGGTATGTCATACACATAAATCATCAATCAATCAAATAGGGATTATCATACCTATAATATAATATCAATAAGGTAATATCACTACCCTAAGATATTTCCCATAAGTATCATTATATCTCTTTTAAATTCCACGTATCATATCTTTACTTCATAATTTAATTACCCTCGCATCCTATAACATCTCTCCACTCCCGACGTCGTTAAGGTTCATACGCGGAGCGTCTCGCAAAGCGAAATCCAAACAAGGAACCCCTCCAATACACTACTACTTAACTTTGTAGGAGGTCCGACAACTTCAACTATGCGATCGGGATAACCTCATACCTTCTTTCAACCAAACGTGTTCTAAACTCCCATCTCTATCCAGGAGACATACCACTACGCTCTTGTATTACACTCCGTCCTTGCAAAATCAATAATGAGCTTAAACTCAGTCCTTAATGTTCAAATTGTAACCCTAAGGCTACCGTCACTCAATACACCAGATTCAAATAGGTCTTTCCTCAACATATATTCAGTAATAAGTCACTAATATCCTACGGGTCCATAACATTATTTCTCCCGAATTATTACGAATTAAACTCTCCTTTCAATTAGGGTTAAAACCGATAGTTCCAAATCTATTATAAACAAATATTCTTTCACTTAGGATTAAACCCTCTTATAAACTTAAGGATACCCAGGTGTTATATTAAATCATCCTTACTGGTCCGATATTTAATCCTCATACCTCCCCATTTGGAATTTAATAAATGAATCTAGCAACCGAAATTCCATTTAATATAATTTTCATCATTTTAATCACTTGAATCCAAATCAAATTAATTCAAATCTTATCAAGGGTTTACTGATATTTTCTAAGTCCCATAATATCCAAATAATAATCACCAAAGATCCACAAAAGTTTTGGGATAAGAATAAACATTTAAAAAGAAGCAACTTTACATATTCTGGGGAGGTCGATCGATCGAAGTCAGGGGTCGATCGATTGATCCCTCAGGTCCAAGCCTGGTTTTCTGCATTTTCTGCAACTACGGGTTTAGCAAATTATGATCATTTAAACCTTCATCTAAACATCCAAAATGACTTATAATCTTTACTACATGATATATCAACATATATGAACGATTTCCAATACTCTAAACATCCTAGAATCATCAAGGGATTGGATTAAAAAGCATGTTTATCTCCTCATTTTCCAGAAAATCATCAACATATTAACTTCAAGAACACTTCAATGGTTTTCAGATTTTTCTTCCATAGATATATGATTATTTCGTGATTATTTTCATCCTACAACATGAGTTTAATTCCTATATCATTTCAGTTTCTAGAAATCCATTTAATCACTCCATTGTTTCTTCCAAACATGAATAATCTTCTCTTTTCATAACTATTCTAACATGGACAATATACGAACTTAAATTGCCATTATCAAACACTTGCCTTTACTGAAGGTCTGATCCTTTGGTTTAGTATATCTCAGTTGGTTGTCCCTTCTCCGGTCAAACTCCGATGGTGGTTGGTGGTGGTGAACCTTGGTTCTTATTCTTTTCCTTCCCAAGTAGGCTTTTCCCTTCCCAAGCACCCTTTCACTCTTTCTAGGAAGATGGCTTCTCTAATTTGTGTAGAGGAGATGAATAACCCCCATACACTTAATCTACCAATACTTATAATAGGACAAAACCCGAAATCACCATTCATCCCCCTAGAAAAATGACCAAAATGCCCTTTCAGGTTGTCTATTCATTTCCAAATGACCCGAGACTCAAAATTAACATCCAAATAGACTTTTCTGACTATTTCAAACCTTCCGGACACAACGGCGTAGTCGAAATGACTATAAGGTCGATAGATAATAAATTTCCTTTTTAATTTAATAAATTAGTCCCGACACGTCCCATACCGCGTCTGACTAAAAATTCAAATTACCGATTTTATATCACACCGTCATATCAATGACATCACATTCATATATTACCTAAATATCTTTAAGTAATATTCAGAATCATCCATTTTAATATCCACAGTCCGGATAAAACCCGAATGAATTAATTAATAATAAAATCCAATTAATCCAATAATTTAAAATATAATTCATTTTAAAAGCCACTAAAATCACGGGGTATTACATCATGGTCATTCAGAAAAACCTTCCATGCAACCTTAGTCATGGTTGATCAAAGCAACCTTTAGCGCAACCTTAGCCATGGTTTCTCGGAGTGACCTTCTGGGCAACCTCAATCATGGTTCCACAGAACAACCACTAAAATTCTTTCGTACAGAAACCATAGAATTTGTTATAAGTACAATCCGCATTGCAATTAACCTTGTATTCAACTTTTTTTGAAGTATGATATATTCACATCATGATATTAATTACATGAAAATTCAAATTTTGATATTTATACTCCACCTCAAGGTGACTCAACATGCTTACTCACTATGTTATTTTATATATAATTTAATAGTCCCAGAAATTTTTGCGTTTTCTTGGCTTTGATAAAATAATGGGGGCATGAGATCAATAGCTTATCACATAATATATATGCACTTTATCATTTTATTCTAATAAAAATGAGATTGTATCGTATCAAACTCGCATTATGAAACTGGGTAGAACGATATATTTTACGATTTCTCGTTTAAAGAGTCGTAATTTTGACTTTATTTTATTCTATTGGCATAAAATAAAATAAAGGGGGCAAGATATATGACTATATATGGAATTATAATACATATGTCTCACAAGTTGCTAATGGTTTTCTGCCAGAATTAGAGATGATTTTTTACCTTTACAGATATTGAACGCAATCGAGCTCGAGTAATTACGACATGCCTTACAGATGTGAAAGACAATTTCTAAGAGACTTTAGATTTGAGATATCACCCCATGAAATGTATTTAAATGCTTTTATGTGGAATTGTAACTGATATATGAGTTTTCCTTTATTTTTCTTTATTTTGAGAAAAAAAAAAGATAAAATAAAGAAAAAAATAGGGAAAGTATTGTATGATGTACCGTTTGTAGTTAGACATGAACCCAGGCAATAAACATGCTCAGATCCGATCCCATAATGGCCATCATTGATGAAGCATATCCAAAAAAATCATTAGAGTTATTCGATGAAGCCACTAATCGGTCCATATGGGGACCAGCCATATGTCATTACTATACCAAAACGACAGGGAGCAAACAATTGCCTGCAAGACCTAGAGAATCAATAAAATAGTTCTGAGAAACCTTACCGACATCATGGTAAGTCACCCAAAGTGGTGCATTATAGTTACGATAAAACCTTATCAGCATCGTGGTAAGTCTCCCAAAGTGGTGCATTATAGTTATGATAAAATCTTATCGACATCTTAGTAAGCCGCCCAAATTGGTCCATTATAGTCTTGATAAAACCTTACAGGTATCGTGGTAAGTCACCTAAAGTGGTGCTTTATAGCTCTGAGAAACCTTACCAGCATCGAGGTAAGTCGCCCAAAGTGGTACATTATAGTTCTGAAAAACCTTACCAGCATTGTGGTAAGTCACCCAACGCGGTGCATTATAGTCCCAGGGTACTTGAAGCACCTTTGATTGCTCAACCAAGTAATCTAGGAACACTAAAGTCCTAGTTTACTTGAATAACCTTTGGTTGCTCCACCAAGTACTCTGAGCACGATAAATTCTGAATTTACTTGAAGCACATTTGCTTGCTCGACCAAGTACTCCGGGCACACTAAAGTCCCAGTTTACTTGACCAAGTACTCCGGGCACGCTAAAGTCCCAGGGTACTTGAAGAACCAATGGTTGCTCGACCAAGTATTCTCGGCAGGTTTAACTCCCAGGGTACTTGAAGCACCAATGGTTTCTCAACCAAGTACTCTCGGGAAGTTTAAGTCCTAGGGTACTTAAAGCACAGATGGTTGATTGACCAAGTACTCTTAGCAAGTTTGACTTTGTGGTCGCAAAAGTCCTATTGTACTTGAAGCACCAATGGTTCCTTGACCAAGTACTTTCGACAAGTTTTGATCTTCTGATCACAAAAGATCCACTATACGTGGATAAGCTCCCATGGTTGCTCGAACCAGTACTCTAGGCAAGTTTATTGTTCAAAATTATTAATAAAAATAATAATAAAAATCATGGAGGCATGTTCATTCAAGAGGAATGGGGGCAACCCCAAAATAATCATCCAAAACAAAAAAAAACATGGGGGCTGCAAAGATAGACCTCAAAACTATATGCGAACAAAGAAATGATATATATATCTATAGGCATGCTATAAATCGAATATGATCACATGATGGCTTAGATAGTTAAAACATGTTGGATGATATTTCGTACACATAGTTGATATGTCTCATCTAAAGAATGACCACACCAACTATGAGTACAGGGGGCAAATGTAGGATGCGCTTAGATAAATGAACCCGATAGATTTGATAAAAATGAGATTAATGATTTATCAAGCTTTACTAATATCTGGGAACTACATTAACTATAATATTATTACATGTGACTAATATATCGCATATACCCTGAGTTTGATGCATTAAACTAGACAATAATGTAGTAATGGTTTAAATAATTATATGAGGTAACACCAAAAATATTATGAGAAGTGGCACCATAAATATTTGCACACTTGGTTCCATAGAAAAGATGACATGTGCCAAGACCACTTGGGATATTTTGGCTATAAAAGAAAGGGTCCTCCTCATTTGAAAGGAGGATGATTTTGGGGAAAGTTTTAGGATAGAGATTCTTACTCTTCTTTTCCACAAATTACCAAGAGTTTCATTACAAATTTCATAGTGATAAATAAATTCTCGAGTTGCATTACGAGTTTTACATGATATATTCATGTTTAGAGGCGGCGGATCCACGAACTATGCAGATTTTGATTTCACGAAGAGGCAGATACATAGGCACAACAACGTTGCTCAAGTTAAAAATACGCTAGATGTGGTGCTTCCCTAAATCTAGATTACTCCCTTAAACACACACACACATTGCTAGTACCTAGCAATAAAGATTAATGAAAATGATCAAAAGCGATAGAGTAACAAGAATATATATATATATATATATATATTCTTGTTACTCTACCTCTACTGATCATTTTAAATCATCTTTATTGCTAGGTACTAGCAATATGTGTGTGTGTGTGTGTGATTAGTCATGAATATTGCTTTTAGTACACTTTATTATTGAACATTCTAGTATTCTCGTATGTCTTAATTCCTATATTTAAAATCATATATTGAGTAACCTATATTTTTTCTATTTTTTTTTTTTGAGTTATATTTGGGCTTTTGTAGGTATTATGGATGCATAGTGTGAAATTGGATGCCTTTTGAAAATTTTCATTACAAGACGAAATTTAAAGGGAAATTTGGTCTTTTTAAACTCCATATTTCAGGTAATATAAAATTACCAACATGTATATCATCAAATTATCTTCCCGTGGCCGTTGACCGCGCATTATTTGGATCTTAAATGAGGAAGTGATGGCCTTTTTGGAACTTTTGGCATGTTTTTACATTTCAAGGGTAATTTGGTAAATTTATACTACATGTTCAAAATATAAAATTTTAGATAATTAAATTATCTTCACTTGAGTTTTGACCATACGTCATTCTAAGTGCGTATGAAGATTTTATAGCCTTTTTCGTGCAACATGTGTAAATTGGATCAGAGTGAGAAGAGGACTGCTAGATCAGAGTTTGATCGGCCTCTTATTAAAGTTTGACCTCAAATTACTATGCACATCCATGATATGTCTACATTTGAGTTATTTTATTGCATTTTTCTTTATTTTTTCATTTTTAGTATAAATAGAAAGTGGGGGCTTGTATTTTAAATATATAGATCAGATTTGGGGATATATTTTGAGGTGGGAGTTTCTCTCTCTAGAGGTTCATCCCTTTTGGGTTTGTAAGTTTCTATTCATTGTCTTCTTCATTTATTCAAGTTTCGTTGTTAATTCCTTGCATTGTTAACTAGTTTTGATGCTTTGTTAATTAGTTTGTGTTGAATTATTTCTTATTTTCCATATTTAATCAGTTGTTTTCATTATTTTTGGTAAATTACACCAAACTCCCTAAACTATAGTGGCTTTGCAAATAGTCTCCTTAATCTAAAAACTCCACAAAGATCCCCTAAACTATTGAATTTTACACCCATAAAATGTGCATACAAAGTTAACAATTTTTATGCATAAAATCTTGTTTTTATCAAATAATTTTCAATGAAAATGTGTTAGGTATCAAATTTCAATAGTTCATGGGCCTATTTATTAAGTTTTTGTAGATACAGGTGGTTATCTGCAAAACCACTATAGTTCAAGGAGTTTGGTGTAATTTACCCTTGTTTTAATATGATTTGTTGGTAGTTTATGGGTTTGATCATATTTACACCATTAATGGGTATTTGAGCTTGAATATTAGAATTTGGGTTGAAATGCTATTAATTGAAACCTTGTGTACTAATAGTGGAATATTATGCATTTAATATCCTTTACCATGAAACAGTTGTGTGTATGGTGATATTGCGACATTAATACATTCGTTACCATATTCAAATGAAAGTTTCATTATTGAATTAAATTTCTTCATGTTTGATATTTATAATCAATTGAGTATGCTCGGTTAAGTGCACTTTGATCATACGTATTGATTATCTCATGGTGGGGAAATGATCATTTTCTCGTTTTTGTCAATTAATTTAGTTTCAATATATTCCTAGTGTTAATTGTAATTTAAAATGTTTTGAAACAAAAATCATCTATTATAACTTTATTTGAGAAATAATAAATCAATATAATTCTAGCAACATTCTTTGTGAATTAGAAACTTGAACTCTTCGCTATACTTATAAAATAAGTATAATAAAAGTTTAGGTTTGTTTGTATTGTAGTGGGAAACAAAACAATGATAGTGTCCTTACACGACCATTCAATTTTCTCCATAATCAGAGGTGTTAGTGAATTTCATCGTTGAGTTCCCTGGAGGGAAGGAGCCCAATGAAGGGGAACTCACCAACCAAATAGCTAATTAAAAGTTTGACCAACATACCAAGTGGACACTCTATGTTGATGGGGCCTCAAACTCAAAAGAGGGAGGAGTAGTAATTGTCTTTATAACTCAAGAATAAACCATGATCGAACAAGGGACTAATATTAGCTTTGAATCATCCAATAACGAGGTCGAATACTAAGATCTCGTATCCAAATTGAAAAAAGGCATCACCTCCTCGCTCAAGTCACTTTGACTTATTATGAGACTCAAGGTTGGTATATAATTAAGTATAAGGAGACTATAACACTAGATATGAACGTATGTAAGCATACCTATAGGTCGTCCAGGGCCTAGTCGCCTAGTTTAGAAAGGTTTATAATAAAGAATTTCCCCAGGCCACCCCGGGTTCAGCCGTTAATTCCGACCTCACAAGAACAATTAAAGCGGACTTCGTTTCCTAACCAAGCATTATAAAGACAAAGGCCATTGGAAAATTTCTCACGATACAAAAAGCTCCAAGTTGGATAAACCAAATCATCAAATATCTAAAAGAAGATGTTTTACCTACCAATAAGAAATATGCCCATCAAGTTAGGGTAAAATCCACTCGGTTTTACCTATCTCCTGAAGGAAAGCTCTATAAACAATATTTCATAGGTCCATACCTCTAATGTTTACATCCAAGAGACATTCGTAAAGTCCTGTATGAACTCCATGACAGAATATGTGAAATTCATGATGGGGGAGTTATTCGATATTCCCAAATGAAATGGTCTTAACCTGCCCATTGCTTTGAGGGTAGTCTAAAAATTATAGTGGTCATTGATCTTGTGGCTATTGCATAAATCTTGAAATGGTTCACTTTTAAAATGCAGTCCAATGTCATGATAATTATTCTCGACACGCAAAAATGGATCCTCTATATAAATTTGAGCATGTCGGTGTCCCTTATATTCACTAAAGGCTAAACCTCTATGCATTTGGTGAAATAGTCTGCGATGACCAGGAGATACTTTCGATTCCCTGGTGCGGTAAGTAGGGGACCACAATGTTTATTTATCATTCAGCAAATGGTCAAAGACTAGTCAATAACTTCAACCTACTGGATGATTGGTGAAGTTTGCGAAAGAACTCTTGGCACTTCTCATATTTTCCCACATAAGAGACTGTATCCATTTGCATGTAAGGACATCAGTAGCCTTTTTTAACGACTCTGAATGCCAAAGGAGGTCGACTGGGGAAATTCTCGTCATCTTAGCTTATATGACGAAAGTTATATCTCAATTTGAAGTTGGCTTTCCGACCATAAAGGCGTATATTGCTGATCAAAACCAAAATAAAAAAATCATAAGGATTGAGATCGACCTGATCGAGGAAATGAGAGAATAATTCTTGATTAAATTAGCTTCTTACCAATACATCAAAAGTATTAATCAGAGGAAGTTCAGGTCAGATCTTATGTCCCCAAAACTTGATCAGAAGTGCAAAGAAGCCATTAGATGAAAAGTTTGGTCCTAACTATAAAGGAACCTTTAATGTTACTAGAGACGATATCTGATGTAACAAGTATGGCCCCGTCCATGGACTGGACCCCCTCGGCCAAGGCCGACCAGTATCAGGTGGCTAGTCAGAGGAACTTATGACTTGACTTTGGGCCTTAAACTAAGAGGTCTCGTCCTTGGCCCCAAGCCTAATGTAAGAAGTCCCATCCTCGTCTCAGGACACAATTAACAATATCAACGTTAGAGGTCTTATAACTTAAATACCCTCGGACTCGTCCACCCTTGAAGGACGAGGGCTGAAAGATGATAGCTTAACAGGGCAGTTCCCGTAGGATTAGATGATCCAAGTTAATGACTCAGCCTCAGCCTGGCCCAAATGGTCGATAGTTGACATCTGGCAGAGCGCATGGATTGGGGCACGTATGGAAGGGTGCATATCAGATGCATATCCACGTGCATAAAATCATTATAACCAAATTTCCCTCACATATGAGGGAGTATTTCATCATCATGATCTACATATGACAGTGACTGATGGCTCAACCTCATTGGCTAGAACATTACATGCACACTTATTACATGCTTGGGGGGTACACTACACCCCCAGGCACTATATATACTTGTCTTCTCTAACATTGTAAAGGATCGCATATGGTAAACCCTAGCTAATATTCTGTTGCACACAACAGAGAGAGAAAGTGAGTGAATTGTATCACAAGGCCATTAGAGCCCGTTTCTTAATGAAACTCACTCACCCTTGGATAGTGGAGTAGGTCGGATGGCTAAACCACTTACTTTATAGTCTCTTTCTCCATTGCCTCGCCTCCTTCTTTACTTTTATGTCTGATTTCCACCATTTTTTCATCTTCAAGGTCTTACTGGATTGAGCTCTAACTCATTTACTTGGTGATACCATAACTGGTATCATCAATGTCCAAAAAGCCTACCATTTAAAAATAATGGCGCTAAGAAAATTCTTAGGGACTAAAATGCGACCAATCTTAGAAGTTATATTTTAAAAAATTTATAAATTGATTAAGTTTTATGTTTCTATTTCTTAGATGATTTAATGTTAAATAATACAATTAGGTTTCTTATTGTTCCAAATGGCTGGTCAACTTTATTTATTGTAAATTGGCATTATAGCTAGGCGATCATCTTTATAAATTTGTTCCTAGTTTATCCAACCAAGTTCTGCTTGTCGGTTTGAATACTCTTTCAAAATCTAATCTCCAAATTGAATGCCTTTGAAATATTACACTTAATAAAAAATTAAGCTACATGTTTTTGTCACTAAAAACACGAAAAACATCAATAATTGCATTAGCAATAAAAAGACCAATGTGGGATGCATAGGCACTAAGTGTCCGAACTATGGTTGGTTAAAATTTTGAACAGGTGGACTTCCTTACGACCAGGAACATTCTCTCCATAGTTGTTCCTTGGGGTAAGGTAATGTGATGATACATATCCTAAAAGGGAAGGCCACTAATAAAATAGGCTCAGCATAAAGAATAATGAAATGCAAAACATGGAATTAACTTATAATGTCATTTACAAAATATTCATTTTCAAAAACATATAAATGAGTCAAATTACAAAAAAGAATATACATAGAGATGTGATACAAGCAGTCCTAATATCTAGATTGTCACTAGCTCGATAATCTAAGCTCGGTAACTATCATCTGGTTTAGGTTAAAACTTATCATCACTATCATGAGTCAGTAAGTAATTCTTCACTAGTTAAAGAGGAATAACTTTAGGAGGAATCCAAGTCTCATCACTCCCTATGGAAGGATGGAGATAATAACGATATTCCACTTAATAACAGTACAAAGCTCAAAGCCTTTGGGAACATTCATAACAACTAGGGAATTAATCCATCCATGTTTATAGGCCACCAACTTGTCTTCATCAAGGCGTAAAGGGGCATATATTTAGCCCTCATCATAACCAGTAGCCCAAACCACTCCAGCTTCATTATTTGATAATTCAAGCCTTGCTTGATCGCATCGTTCTTATAAAAGTCTTCCTCAACCTTGTCGATTTTCTCCCTAAGGGAATTATTCTAATTTCTAGTAGACCTGTAATGTATCTGACCTCCACAACTTTGGTCTAAAGTCCAGTAACCAAATGGGCATGCTTGCCATAATCATTTGTCATTTTAGGAAGTACTTGTCGAATATAAAAATACTTTACAAGCTCAGCTAGAAGCTTCTTGACCACGAATCAGGTCCAGATCTTCACTTACTTGAATCATTTGCAGTAGTGCCAAGATATTATCATACTACAAAGATTAAGGGGAAGAAACTTAGAAATGGGAAGATAAGTCAGGCATTCACTGTTAATCAAAAATAATAAATAGGAGATTACTATGGAAAAATATAACTTTTAATTAAAAAATGAGGATGGGCATGCCCTTACAATCCAAAAATAAACAAAAGACGAGAAAATATAGAGTATAAGAGGTCTTCGTATAATATAACTAGCTTGAACCACCTTCTCTTCCACATTCTCTTGGATGGCCAAGACCTTATTCGGATATCTGTCCTCTTTTAACTGCTCAGCCCCACTGGCTGAAACCTAATCTACCTCCTCGTCTGACTTTGAAGGGGAGACTGGGTCACGCTCACTATGGAGTTTGGACATAGAATGGATCTTAGCCTTAGCTAAAGTTGAGTCCCAGCTTTTTTTGAAAATTGGACTTATGGATGTAGTCCAGTCGCTTCTTGTCCTAACCAAAGGCATCATTGAACCCTTGGTTTTAGGATTTGTCCTTGACCACTAATGTTATAAACACGTTGTGGCTATCTAGGGTACCTCTGGCATGGGCTAGCCCTGAAAGGAGAAAAAAATAGGAAATATCTCTCGACATTTGTGGGGATTAGAGGATATTTTCTGCCACTCGCTTGATCTTTACGTGCTGCCACGAATATAAATCAGTCGTTGTCAAAGGGGGAGGAAATTGTAAAAAATTGACTGATCAGTCTAAATAGATACTATGTTTACATATGGATCCCTACGTCGTTACATTCCATTTAGGATTAGGAATAGACGTAATCGGACCTGCTTTTTACATATCTCTCGTTATTTTGTTTGGACCCTATTCACCTCTTTGGGCTTCTATTGAATCGAGAAATAGGTTTGATTGTCCATCTTTTTGATAGATATGCTCAAAACAGGCAAAATAATGTATTCTTGCATATGAAACAAAATAAATCGAGTTCCTGGGGACTAAGTTATGAAATGGGAAGGTATTAGGAACCCATGCCTACCTTTTGGTCTCTGATGGGATAAAATAATGTTCTCATTTTTCTTCAAGATATGACTCATGTTTACGATGTGTACCATGTCAAAATAAGGTGAGAAATAAAATCGTCCTACTCACGTCATGGGGAGGACGGAGATGAGTCATCCTATGAGGCACAAGAAAGAAAGAGAATAATAGGAAAATATGATGTTAGTGACCACCTAATCATGATTCACTATAAGAAAGTGAATATGCATGTCAGACAGGGACACTAATATATACACGTGCACATACGTATAATATTACGAAATATGAGATGTAAACTAAGATAGCACAATGAGTAAAATAGAAATTGAATACTGATAATGACTTAGGATGCAATTATAGCCATAATAGATCACAAGGGTGGGGTTTTACCCAAATGACTCCTCTTTAATTATTTTGGAAAGAGGCTGTTGTATGTAAAAATTACACTACCACATGGACCAATGATGAACGCACACCTGTCATCTATCATGTTCGACTAGCCTGCTAGATGGGTTTCATAGACACTTAGACAACTGGAATGCCGACCAACTCCAGAAGGCCAACCAACAGGAATAACAATAGTTAGTCGGACGGGAATGCCAACCAGCAATTAATTCTAAGAGTTTTACTTATTGTATACAGATGTAAACGCCTGGCAATATAAAGGCGCTCCACCCATATAAATACAAACTAATCCCTTAGCTTAAGGGACAACTCAAATTACTCATATGCACACCATACCAAGATTTTACAAACATTACTAAATAACAACAATAGTGGCAATGGGCTATTTTATAGCTGAACCACTCTAAAATCCTTGTCTCTGGTGTATCTCGTTTGAGTTACTTCTCTTATCTTAATCTGTGATTATAAAATTAGAGTTATTCAATTTTTAGACATCAACAAATTGGTGTCATCTGTGGGAACGTTTGTCTGTCATCGTTCTCTACCATTTTTTTTGTTCCTTTGCCTCGAAAAAAATGAATGATCATGAGAATAGCGCTCGAACTGAGAATAATCTCACTACTCTATTTGCTCTTCCTAGTGCGGCATACTTACATGGAATTTTCCTCAACCTGGCTAAATGTCAAGAAGCCATGCAGGAATCTGTTAAGCAATTAGCTCATACTATGCAAACTAAATCCTCTAATTCTAGAAAGGAAATGCCACCACCGCCATCTAGGCACGAAAGAAGTTACCATTCTCGTTCTCGTCACAATAAGTTATATCATCCTGGGGGAACTTCTTTATTCTGGTCAACTGATTACTAGGATGGTGGATCTTTTTCTAAAGAAATACCAAGTGTCTTAGAAAGGCTAATCAGGGAATTTTCTTTTGATTGCCTAGTCCCCCGAGTAACAAGAGGACATCATAAGGAGCATGAGCATCGTCATTAATACAGAGAAGGGTCCACAAGATCTAGAGCCAGCATGAGGGGCTCTATGCGTGCCAAGCAGACCTCTCAGGAAGAGAGTTCAGCACACAAACATACTAAAGCCACTAGATCTACCTCAGCCAAGTCTAAGCCAGAAGAACATTCCTGGAAGGGATCCATGCAAAGGTTGGAAGATCGGCTAGGTGAAATGTCTAAAACAAAAAATTCTTTACAAAGGAGTTTCATTAAAGGGTTTACTTTCATCCAGATAATAGTGGAATACCCCACACCTTCCAAGTTCAAGCCACCTGTGGTTGCTCCAAACTATGATGGGAAAACTGATCCAGTCATACACATAGAGCAATATCAAACTGCTGTCGATATCAACTCAGTACCTAACGAGATGAAGTGTAAATCTTTCTCTAGTTCTAGCACAGGACCAGTACAGATTTGGTATAATAATCTAACAAGAGGTAAAATATCTAGTTTTCATCACTTAGTTAAATTGTTCATTGATAACTTTTGATCTGCGTCTAAACTGATCAAGAGTGTCACTCGTCTCTTATCTGTGCGACAAAAGTCGGGAGAAAGCACTAGAGAATATATTACTCGCTTTAAAAATGAAAAACTAGAGGTAGTGGACTATGAGGAGAAAACAACCATTGCAGCACTTATGAGTGGTTTTCTTGTTAAAAATCTTTACTATGCTTTAGCGAAGAATCCACCAAAACATGAGAGAACTAATGGCTAAAGCTGAAAAAATAATGAATGTCGAGGAAGTTATGGAAGCCAAGGAAGCTCCTGAGACTAAAGGTGAAGGATAGAAAAATAATTCCAACTCTTTTAAAAAGGATAAAAAAGACAAGAACATGATCGAATCAAGAAGTATGATGAATATACCCCGCTCTCAAAAAGGGAGTTCACCATATCCTAAAGGATATCAAAGGAAACAGAGACTTGAATTGACCTGAAAAGTTGAAAACAACCCCCAATAAGAGGGATAAATCCAAGTACAGTGACTTCCACAGGGATCATGGGCACAATAATTATAACTTTATTTTTCTAAAGAATGAGATTGAAAATCTTATTCCGCATGGGAAGTTGATCAAGTTTGGTAATCAATGTCACAACAAAAATAATCGAAAGAGATATGAATCCCCAGCCCGAGCTAGGGATGACAATAAGAGAGCAAGAAATGAGGATTTAAAAAACATCCAGATTTGTCGAAGAAGCCTGATGAACCAGAAGTGGAGGTCGGCATGATATCCTTTGGATGCCATTTTACTGCAGGTGGTGATGCTGGAGGAGGAGATGGCATAGTATAAAGGAAAGATTATCTGGATGAAGTTAAAGCCTGCTCAACTATCAGACAAATGAATATGGCTTAATCCAGTGTTAGTCAGCTAAGGAAAGTTAACAAAGATAGGCTAGTGGTTAGGTTTTCCAAGAATGATCTGAGTGGGTTTCTTTATCCTGATGATGATCCATTAGTTATCACATGCAGAGTTCATCATGACAGAGTCGCATCGATCTTAGTTGATAATGGGAGCTCAGCTGATGTAATGTTCTATAACTTTTTCTATATCTTAGGGCTGAAGATCAGTAAGGTAGAATCGTACCATATACCTCTCATTGGATTTGCACGAGAGAGAGTATACCACTTGGAAACAATAAAACTTGGAAGTCTGGTCGGCACCTGGCCGACGATCAGGCGAGAAAGAATTCGTTTCTTTATGTTAGGCAAAAACATCCCGTCAGCTTACAATATCATCATGGGAAGAGTGGGAATCAAGAAATTAGATGTTGTGCCACCTATAATGCAATAATATATGAAATTTCCAATAAATTATGGAGTCGGTGTAGTGAATGGTAGTCAGAAAGATGCCAGGGAATGTTATTATACATCAGTCGACCAGCAAGAAATGAAAATGAAGAGCATAATCACTTTCCAAATTGGCACTCTAGATACTCGAGAGAAGGAAAACTGGTCAAGGGAAAGTTATGGAAGAAACAGAAGCTATTTTGTTGGATGATGAAAAGTAAGAAAGAACCACCCAGATCGGTGTGGGTTATCTCCTTCTCTCAAACAAGAATTGATCACGTTTCTTAGAGAGAAAGGAAATATGTTTTCGTTTGGAGCCATGAAGATATGTCGGGTATTGATTAGAATATGTGCCATGAGCTTCATATTTATCCAGGTTCCAAGCCGATCAAGAAAATGCGAAGGGCCTTCAGTCCTGAGAAAACACAACAATCCAGGAAGAAGAAGAGAAATTACAGCGAGCATAGTTCATTAAAGATGTCAAGTACCCTAGTTGGTTAGCTAATGTGGTAATGGTCAAAAAGAAAAATAATAAATGGCGTATGTGTGTAGATCTTATAGATCTCAATAAAGCATGTCCAAAAGATCATTCCCCTTTACAATACGACATTAGTACAATTCATAATTTCCAGACCCAATTAAACTTAACAAGACATGAAAAATAAAATTATGAATAACACACTAACATGAATCGTAATTTTGATATGAGACATAAATTGTAATCATGTAAATAAACCAAAATGAACACAATTTATAGTGTAATTTGAGATCAATTTTGTGTCATGTTATTGTGTCATTTTCTAGATTTTCACCCCTAAAATAAGCACTCTGAGCCAAAATAAAATAGATAATAAATTAGACAGTATAGAAAGTCAATTACAATTGAAACTAAGGAATACAATAATATCCTACAGAATGATTCAATTGGTGAAGTGATCATGGCAACTGTTCAAGATAAGTATGTTATATCCTCTTATTTTCATCATCATCTCCATTATTTGTAATACACATGTTGCCATGTTGGAGAGGTACTATAAACATAGTCGAAGATAAGTATACTTATGGGATTGAAGACAAAGATAGGAAGGTAAAAGCTAGTTTAGAAGTTTGGGAGGATGGTAATTAGATGAATCACAATATTGATGTTAAAAGAACTATCAGCAGAGAGGAAATGAGTAAAGCTTATAGTGGAATCGTTTCTCATAAACTCATTCAAGATAATGTATACAAGATTAAAAAAGTTAACATTGAGCATGAAGAAATTATCATGATTGATAACATGAATGTATCTCAAAGAGACATAAAGATTCCTAAAAAGCATCATTCTTCTTTACATGAAAGATTGTCAATATCAGACTCAAAAAATTTTGAAGAATGGGATGTGCCATTGTTAGAAGAAGTGCATATCTTCTCTAAGAACTTAAATAATAAATTAGAGAGGATCACAGGAAGAAGGAAAATATCTCAAGGTTCCCAAAAGAAGATTAAAGTAAAGCAACTACAAGTATTCTGAGTGTGGGAGTCGGGGAAATAAATTAAAAGAGTGTGAAAGTTCTAGACCCCATGTTCAGAAGAGTCACTAGATCAGTCCACGAGAAAGAAAATAGATTAATACATAGCAAGTTTTAATGATCAATACAATCACTTGATATGATAGGGGTAGGGAAGAAATCTACTAAAAGAAGAATGAAAAAACTTTATAAGTTTCATAGGTTACCTTTCATTTCTATTTTAGAACCAATGGTTGCACTTATAAAGATGGAAGATTTAATAAGAGTGTTGTCATTTGATGGGTGTGGGGCTAATTGTAATAATAAATTTGGTGGTTTTGGATATTTAGTTTTGATTCTAATTATATTATGGATGGAGATCAACACATTCTTCTCAAATTGGATTAACCTAAACTTCAAATTGATTGAGTTTATTGAAAATTTAGGTCGAGGATTAATAGCTATCCTTGTTTGAATAAATCTGACGGTCCAAATTCATCACGAATTTATTGACTTAGAGTTGGGATTATAGCCAAGGGGTGAGTTTGATCTCTGGAATTGTATAGTCGAGTCTTGTAAGACGGATTGTTATTTGGTAGATACCATTAATCCATGTATTTTTTTAATACGAACCCAACATGGCAACTCGATCTAAAAGGTCTGGCAATATTTCTCAATGGTATATCCCACATATATAAATCAATTTCAGCATCAATATGTGAATTTCTATCAAATGCATCATCTATCTTAGTCAACTGCTGCTAATTATGGTTTTGAGTATGGCTTAGCTCACACACGAGCAGATGTACTACACAGTATTCAGTTGCATCAATGAGACCTTTGTACCACACTATTACTCTAGCCTCATTTATATTGTTATTACAGGCTTCAGCACAGTAAAATGTAGATAACACCAATCAGCAGAGTTGATGGATCCTAATAATAAACGAATTGTTTTTGGAGTAATAGTGCCAGGTGTTACTTTCTTTTAGTGATGCTTTTAAGTATAGCTTCTCTTTTTTGTCTAATAATAAGGTTTAGGTTTGCCACCTTGTTACTTGTATGATCACAGATAAGTGTATTGAATTGTTTCAAAATCTATTTTGTCTGGTTTTCCATAGTTATTCGTAAACAAAAAATGGCTAGATTTGGGGATTTATCATCGGCCATGGTAAGAAGCACTCGAGAATTTGAGGTCGTCGGGTTAACTCAAGGTTGAGGGTCATCTTGAACAATAGTTCTATTCTAGCCGACGGTCGGATTGGATGTTAATTTGATTTTTGGCTAAGGGTCTAGCTGACCTCCCTAATTACTTAGGCCGAGCTAATTATCATACGAAAATAAACAACTTTTACCGAATTCATTCCCAAAAAGGAAACGCTCGTAGTTTCACCGAATGAATATCCCAACCAGTCATGAAAATTGGTTTAATTACAACTCTTCTCACTTTTAACCTTAACAAGCCAGAGCTCGAGTGGGTGTTAGTAACTGTCCGATTGAGGATCTAAATTTGAGCCAACGAAACAACCATTAACAAACCAGTGAAATTTTCCTGAATCTTAATTTTTGAGAAAAAATTATAACTTGATATTTACCAAAAACTACCAGATCAACATCGCCCGAAATATGACATGCTAATGAGAAAATCTTGTCAATTTTAATCCTCCTTAAACCTATCCTCCTATAATTCTTCAAATAATGCATATATCATGCAACCACAAGAATTCCCTCACAATATCTCTCAAACCCACAATGACCCATGACAAATTTAGAAAACACATAAAAGAATAAAAAACTAAACTAGGGATGATCTATGGTTTTTCCTATAATTATGGTCATTTTGAAATTCATGTGCAAATTCATTGCCTCTATCTATTCCGAAGGCCCTAGCTCGTGGATTCACTTTAGCAGACCCAACTAACAAACCAACCATCACAACAACTGGAAAAGTTGGATCCATTGAGGATCCAAAATACAGTAATTCGTGTACCAAATCCACTTGCCTAGTATCAAAACATGTTAGAGTATCCAGAATGCTAGATCATGAGTCAAAAGCTATGAATTGATTTATTCGTGCCCACGTCTCCTAGACCATGTTCCCTACGAGATCCCCTATGTATTGATCCAATTCATAGATGTTTTGGGCAGCTTAAATATCCAGGCACCAACGTTTTGACCGACTTAAATACCCACTAATTTTCTAGAACAAATAAAGTTCTTATTCTTTCGAACATGAATAAAGGAATAAATTGCCTCAATTTAAACTTGTTTACTTAAAACAACTCACTGAAATTAAATTCATTTTAACAATTGGAACATAAAGGCAATCTAATAACAATAAAAGTCCTAAAATTATCAAAATATAGGCTCCTTGTTATTCCTTGACTAACAGAATTTTGAATCAAACAGTAAGGCATTCATACATGTATACAATGCAATTTCATCTAACCAATTCATATATCTGTATGTATGAATCATTAAAAAATTCAAGAAGAAAAAAAATTACCTTATAAAGATGCTGATGATTGCGTCTTATTTTTTGCAGTTATATAGAGAGTGTTGTGATGGTGGCTCCAGCTATTGAGCATGATGGAAAGTGAAGTGTGGTACAGGATACAGTGGTGTGAATTGCACTTGTGGTCACTAATTAAAGACACACACACATATATATATACACATCAACATAATCGAACCATAACAACCTGTACACTTGAACTATAATATTTCTCCATGCATACTCACGCCAATCGAACCACATATGAAAATAAACAAACTCAAAGAAAGAGAAACGGACTAAAAGCGAATCGACAACTACATACATAGCATGATTTATAAAAAGAAATGTCCATATATATATGAAGCAATTGAATGTCATTCCACCATAAATAGATACGAAAAGAGGCATTATTCGTTCAAACGGCATTCACATATTTCCAAATGAGTTTGATGATTCAATAGATAGATAGAACCATGAAGTTTAAACATCTTTTCCAAATGAGGTTGGTCTTCAATAATAGATTGGAATTTCGTTGGTATATCTAACTCGTCTACTCGACTGGTCAATCTCTTCGATGAGTGTACAACCACCCACCAGTTGGGATTCTTAAGGTCTCTTGAATAGAATACTTGGTTGTCCTTGGAAGCTAGAATTACAAGCTCATCCAAGTCCTTGCTCAAATTCTTAAGCTTGTCAAAATTCACCATCGCCAAATTAGAGCCCAAACAGTGTCGACAAACATTGGTCTTATCTTCCAATCTAACACAATAATAATAAAACACTACCTCCTTAATTATTGTATAATCAAGCTCAATTATCTGTCTAACAATCTCACACCACATAGTCCAAGCATCTTTTGGATTTTTGTTGCTTTTTCTTGCCCTGAATTTTGTCCACGCCTTTAGGCAAACACCTTTGTCTTATGTTACAACACTATCGTCATGGTACTTAGTTAAAAATACAAAACCGTTGTCGTGATACTTCTTATATGTCTTAACACTATGATTTGTCCCTTGAACTCATCACCACAACAGTGTCTTCGATTCCGTCTCTCTTGAATTAACAAACTATGCAAAAGATCAAAACATACTTTAATACTAAATTCTAACATTATGCTCACTAATAAACAACATGTCTCAGAACTCTTATTATATATTACAAACCTTTTGGTATAGCCATGGTATGAAAGAAATTTGCTTATGTACTTTTGTCATCTTGATTCCCTTGCCTTTTCCATGAGAATTGGACCTTAATAATGCTTTATACTCACTATAAATTGTTCATGTTAGTTTCAAGTTTCAATATAATAATATTAATACACATGTAATATCAACATGTGACGAAACTCAAACCTATAGTATTCATGGAGTCCATCTACATTAAGCCAAAATAGTACCCACTGACGTATTTGTTAAAATTGTGTTGGTTCCAGCATCACAATCTTATCGTCAAGCAACGGCCCTTCATCAGAGAACTCTCCATCTCCCTCTAAGAATGATTCATGAGTCCGTCGATGATTTCCCTTAAGGGGTTTGGCGTATACTCCATGCAATAGCGAACCGACTCAGAAATAATATAGGACTTTGTAATCGACCCTTCGACATATCGTTTATTGCTTGGAATATTTTTAAACTCCCCCATTTCTCTATTCATATGGGTAAAAAATCATGAACATTACAAAGTCGTTAATATTTACGTGTTAAAATTCAATATAAGATAAGTTGTTTACCTTTCGAACGAAAACATCCACCGATCTGATATACGTCCATATATCAATGCTTCATCTACTAAATGCACTATAAGGTGGATGCTAATATCAAAGAATGTTGATGGAAAATATTTTTCCAACACACACAATGCTCAACCATTTATTTGGCTCTTTGGATATCCTTTCGAATTAAAACCTTCGAGCACAGTATGTTAAAGAACAAGCTCAACTGTTGGATAGCTTTTCGTAAGTCACGGTGTTTAGGGAAAGCATGTTGAAGCGAAACAAGTAGTAAAAATTATATTATGACATGATAGTTATGTGACCTCAACAAGTGCAGACTGGGTGGATTAAGAATGGCAATGTTGCTCAAGTTGGGTGAAAAACTCGAAGGGAGCTTCAAGTCTTTCAAAATTTGACAAAACTATTTTTCCTCCTCCTTATTCAATGTAAATGGTGCTTTGGGTTTTATCTCTTTACCAGTGTGTCCGTCTACTTTCAGCCATCGATTACTGTGCATGTGCATATTCTCCATATTCAACCAGGCATTTATTATATCCTTTGTTTTGAGTTTAGTATCAAGGATTTCATTTATTAGATGTTCCTGCAAAAAATTTATCTATGTGCATCACATCAAGAATATGTCGAACTTGATGTGAAATCAAATATTCTATATCAAACAAAATGGACCTTTTATACCACGCCTCTTTAACTTCAGTATTACAATTATCGGTTACATCACCGACCTTTCGCTTTTTACTATGGTCTTTTAGGATCTTCCCAGGAATATAATCAATGTGGGATAACTTCTCTAATAGTACATCACCATTTAGATTACTAGGAAGGTCTCTATATTTTATTGTTTTGAACCCAAAATAACTTCCTTTCCTAAATGGGTGATCATTGTTGAGAAACATACGGTAGTTTGTGTAAACTATCTTTTGGCTATGCTCTAGTCAGATGGACAGAGTATTATCACCGCATACAGGATAATCTTTATAACCATATGTTACGCATACAGATAAATTCCCGTATGCGGGTAAATCATGAATCCCCCATATAAGCATAGCTCTGAATGTGAAAGACTCCTTTCTTGACATGTCATAAGCCGACACTCCTTCTTCCCATAGTAGCTTCAACTCGTCTACTAGTGCCTGAAGAAAAACATCAATGTCTTGACCACGTACCTTTGGCCTAAGTATTGACAAAGACAACATATGAAACTCTCCCTTCTCGCACAATAATGGTGAGAAATTTAATGGTGCGGTGACAACAGGCCAACAACTATAACTAGAAGATTAAATATCACGTGGATTAAACCCATCAGTTGCTATTGCTAGCCAAACATTGCACTCTTCTTTACCAAAATATGTCCATTTCAGTTTAAAATTTCTCCGCTGAGATGAATCGGAAGGATATCGTTGAAAATCCCATGAACTGGTTGCTCGACTATGCCATGTCATTTCCCGTGCTATCCATGGTATGGTGTATAATATAACAAGTCTAGGAATTAAAGGAAAATATCTCAATACTTTCTTAGGTTCTTTCCATACTCTACTCCCTTTGCGCGTAGTCACTTCATATCTTGGCTCTCCACATTGAGGGCATTCCTCCTTATCTTCAAATTCCTTCCAATACAAAATACAATTATTGACGCATGCATGAATGAAATTGACCTTCATCCCTAAGTCTTTCAACATACACCTCATGTGAGGATACTTTTCTGGCAACATATTTCCTGTCGGAAGCCACCTTTTCAATATAGATAGAAGTGCTATCACACTATTTTCTGACCATCCAAACTGCTTCTTTATATTGTGTAATTCTATGATTGCAGAAAAAGTTGTCTCAGGGCCCTCACATGAAGGGTACAGTTTCTCATTTTCTAATCTCTTGTATTCATCGTACTTTTTGTTACCTCGA
Source organism: Sambucus nigra (assembly GCA_949130495.1). Lineage (NCBI taxonomy): Eukaryota > Viridiplantae > Streptophyta > Magnoliopsida > Dipsacales > Adoxaceae > Sambucus > Sambucus nigra. The sequence continues at coordinate 47,730,628 of OX422211.1, forward strand.
TACGTTTCTTCAACAACCCTTGTTTGACCTCCTTCAGTATCCACATAAGTACCTTCATGCACTCCATAAAATGTATCAACAAGGTTCGCTATACCAAGTCCCGCATTGTCCGTGCTTTCTTCTTCAGTTATTTCTTCAACAGTTCTTCGATGAGTGCTCTTTTAAATTTGTTAAAGACTTTTCACCATGTAAAGCCCATGTAGTATACGACTGATCTATATCGTTCCTCAGCAAATGTGTTCGAATTTCTATCATGGTAAACCGCATCCTATTCCGACATTTCAAACACGAACATGGAAACATTGATAGCAGCTGATCATTTTTTTCAATCGGAAAGTCAATAAAAATATTTAACTCCTTATTTATACAGTAAGCTAAATCTATTCTTTTCACCCATCCATCCTTTATTAATTGGTCGAGACATTCTGCAATGTAAAATAGTTAAGTGATAAGAGCAAATTGTATAGAAAGTCAATATATTCAAATGAAAATAGTAAATAATTATTAAATGTTGAAGGCATATTGGGTTTCCTCAAAGTTTCAATAACACTTATATAATTCGATCACCGAAATAATCATCATAAAACATGTATTTCGATTGAAATAAACGTCTACAATATTCAAGATTAGACATGTTAGATAAACACATTTAAAACTATAAAGATGAAATTGTACATTATTGTGGCAGGAGGAAGATATGTAATAAACTCATACTTTAAATTTTCGATTTGATCTAACATAAAACCCTAGTTTTGATTGCAACATTTGATTTCAAACGTGATATCACATTTCAACCATGATTTTGTGATTTCAACCGGATAAATATGGTTATTAACAGATGTAATTCCCCATCAATAAAACCATGCACTAATACCTTTATTATCCAATAAAGATATACATGAATTAACAAATAACGCAGATAAAAGAATGGGTTATCATAGTGAACAACTTGTCCATCTTTTAATGTATTTTTCTTTTTTGAAATCTTATATTTAAACAAAAAATTAAAAAAAATATATAATAATAAATATATTCGTACATATCACTCTCGTAAACTAATAAATTCAAAACTTTTGCATAATTGTGTATATATATGAGCAAGGCACAATGATTACACAAATAATTTTAATTTCGCAACAGAATTTCAACTCCAATGCGTGTATATATTTATACATATGATTATATTGAGAAAGAAGGATGAATATAAATACCGAATTAGAAGAGAGCTGGATCGAGAATTCTGTGATATGTATTTAGACTATATAAGTATATATCATTCATAAACTGAAAAAACAATACGAGATAGAGAAAAAAATATATTTTCAGAAACTAAAAAAAAATACGAAATAGAGAAAAAAATAATATATATCATTCATAAACTGAAAAAAAAAACAATTCGAAATAGAGAAAAAAACATATATCATTCATAAACTAAAAAAAAATTTAAAGAAAAATAATACGAGAGTAAGGGCGTGTTAAACAATGGAAAATAAAAATTAAAATATGAGAATTTGTACCTCTTTAGTTTGTGAGAACGATCTGAGATAAAACGGTCAGATTTAGGAGATGGAGATGAAGCGGTCTGATATAGAGCGGTCTGAGAACGGTGGCAAGGGAGGAGAACGACAGTGCGATGGTAACAGAGGGGAAGAAGCTAGGGAGGAGAATGACAATTACGGGTCAAAAATTGTGTCCATCTTTTGCGTGGGGTAGAATAGAAAACAGTTAGGTAAACAAAAATAGTTCACGAATAGAACTCTCCGCACTTTGGCGGCAACTTATTTTGCCAACACTTGTTTTTTTGCACTTAAAAAAATTAAATATAAACACACTAAAAAATAATCGTAACGGATATAAGTAATTACTAATGCTTATATATTGTTAGAAATTCCTAACGCACTCTAACTGTTACAAAACCAAATATAGGTCTGTTATAAATGTTTCCATATGGTGTAGTGATTAAAGAATGACTTGTTAGTAATTCTCATCTAATATAAAAATTCAATTGCTTGATCATTCATCATCAATGTCACATGTTAGTGTTAACGTTGTGTTATTAATTTCATTAGCTTATTATCATTTGAGCTTTAAAAAAAATAAAATTCACCCTCTACCAAGACTATTAACACTTTCATTTGCTCAAATTCCCAACAATATGGTTGGCCAGGAGAAGGAAACTTTGGAGTTTGATTTTCCGGTGGGTTTGGGTTAGGGATGGCGATTCGTTATTTTGGGATCATGTCAAGTATTAGTCAACCTAACCTAATAATGTAAAATGACCTTACACTAACCTGATTAATTATCGTGTCGTGTTCGAGTTAACACACATAACCAGTTAACTAGAATATAAGACTTAATTTGGGTCGAACCAATTTTGGGTTTGTGTAAATGATCAACCCTAAACTGCTACACTCGTGTCGAGTCAAGTCATTTTATAATGTCGTGTCAAGAATTGTCACTCCTAGTTTGGGTTCAACACCATAGTTTTCATTACTTACTATGTGTTTTGGGTTCAACACCATAGTTTTCATTACTTACTATGTGTTTGGGAACCCCAATTTTATGAAATTGGAATTAGAAATTTTTTAATTCAAACATCGAAAATTTGAACTGAAAATTTTCCAATTCCAATTTCAAAGCATGGAATTGGATTACCAAACACACCCTTAATGGATTTTAAACCATGTGTTATGGACATTGAAGGTGCCCCTCTTATTTTGCTTCCATCTTGGTCTAACTATTGAGTTTTATCTGTTTAGTTATAACTATTGGGTTTTATTTGTTTTGTTATAATTATGTATTTTTTTTTGTAGCATACATGAGATGTCCGGGCCAACTTACGCGCACCTCGACTAATTCACATTCACGGTTCGTGGCTTCCGCTGGCCAAGCATTATTTTGACAGTGCCAGGAATCAAATCGCAGACCAAACCCAATCCACCCTCCAGACTGTCCAAGTGGCAGCCTTATACCACTCGACCAAGCGGCTTGGTTGTTATGTATGGTGGATTTCTAGGAAGCACAAACGCTCTAGAAAAGGCAACGAGTCCGTATCTGACATGCACGTCGGACACGGACAGTCCCAGACACAGGTTTTCTTTCATGCTAACACATAGGGCAAGACCCTAGCCAGTTAGGTAGTGTTATGTACGCTCCATAATATGGTACTTTTGTTCTAATACATTAATTAAAAAATGGAATAAAATTGGAAAATAGATCAGAAAATTTTCAGATTTCCCTTATCGATATATATATATATATATAGAGAGAGAGAGAGAGAGCGGTTCTCATGCATACCCCAGTTTGCATACCGCTGGCGCGGACCAATTTTGATAAAATAGTAAAAAAAATATTTTTGATGTAATTTTTTTTTTTATAGTTTCTAAACATTTCAATAGGACCATAAAAAAAAATTCAACTCAAAATGAATTTTTTTGCTATTTTAAAAAAATCGGTCAAACTTTGTCAGTTTTTAACAACTTAAAAACTGACAAAGTTTGACCGATTTTTTTAAAATAGCAAAAAAATTCATTTTGAGTTGAATTTTTTTTTATGGTCCTATTGAAATGTTTAGAAACTATAAAAAAAAAATCAGCCCGAAATTATTTTTTTTACTATTTTAAAAAAATGGTCCGCACGGAGGGTATGCAAACTGGGTATGCATGAGATCCTTTCTGTATATATATATATATATATATATAAAACGAATAGCAAAATTACAAAATATATTAGAAATTTTTGACAAAATTCAAAAAATCAAAAAATTCAATCCTAATCCGATTAATTAAAAAATAATTGAAACTCGACAATTGCAAATATCATTCCAAAATCAGTAAAAGAAATCGGAACGGATTTGAAAATGTTGGAAATTCGAGGGGAAAAAAGCACACCCCTAATTTACAATATTAATTCCCAAAATACTTGTATCCCCATTCTTGGCGAGAAGTTATTTTCATGACATTGATCCCTAAGAAATGTAGGGCTATAGCATATTCCAATACATGCTGAAATTCAATTCACCTGGGGGGATAGCCCCCCGGGTCTCCAACATGTTGTGGAACCCAACTAGGCATAATCCAGTCACTCAAATACCAGATCAGGTACAAGGATGTCCATAACATTTATAAAATTAGTCAAATAATTAAGTAGTACCCAATAGTTACATGAGAGACTTACTATTCAAATCATCAAATCTTTGATACATTATTCAATAATATACATTTGACTCACTATAGGGATTTTAGAGTCCATGTGTATTGAAGTGATATTGGGAAAAATCTAGAGTTGCAAATTGTACGTTAAACTTTGAGTAGAGTGTTGAAGGCCGAATTTGGGTAAAATAATTGCAAGTTGAAGATCCCTAACTATTGGAATCAAGAAACGGATAGTCTGTGTACCCAACGACAGGGTCGTGCGTATAAAATGTGCTTCTATCATACTTATTGAGGTGAGCATCAACTTCAAATCGAATCGGCAAATCCGGGTTAGCCAAAAACAAGCGTCCAAACGCAACAAGATCAGCACCACCACTCTCAATAACTTTATTCCCATCCTCCTGATTGTATCCACCAGCAACAATGAATGTCCCTTTGAAAGCCTTTCTCATAGGAAGTAAACTATTTTTTGTCTCCTGCTTATCAAATTGCGTTACCATTCTAGGCTCGATCATGTGCAAATATAGTACATTGTATTTGTTCAATGATTCTGCCATGTAAAGGCCGAGAGCTTGTGGGTTTGAATCTTTAGAGTCGTTGTAGTCTGCGAAAGGGGAGAGTCGAAGTCCAACTCTATGGGGTCCAATCTCGTTTGCAATTGCTTCAAGGACTTGTAAAGGGAATCTACAACGATTCTTGATACTGCCACCATATTCGTCGGTTCTGTCGTTTACGTGGTCTTTCATGAATTGGTCGAGTAGGTATCCGTTTGCTCCGTGTATCTCTACCCCGTCAAAACCTGCAAGCATGTGTTTTTTTGTGTTTGTTAATAGCAAGTGAGATGAAAAAGTGTCATTGTTGTGGATTTTATATCACAACAGTTAGTTATGCATAATAATAATAATATTGTGGACCAAAGAAGTGTGTTCCCTCTTGTTGTTTCGGCTTCTTAGATAAGCATTGCAACTAATACAGCCTCAAAGAAGTATGGAGTCATGAGAAATAAAAGAGAAATGACGTTTGAATTGAAAGAAGAAATGGCTCAAGTGCCAAAAAAGGATGAGCTGTTAATTTAAAGATCCCTAACAAAATGCATAGCTGATGGGCTCTTTTGGATCAGTAGTTTAGCTGGTTTCTTGCTAAATTTGAAAGTTCAAGGTTGGGTGGGAGGGGAGATGGAATGTATTTGTATTAGAGACCACACAAAAAAAGTAGCTTTGACTTTCTTCTTATTTTCTTGTTTCTCCTGTTTTCCACTCTTATCACCAGAGGAAAATTATATCTCTCAACACAATCTTCTCCCTCAATTAATTCACAAACCAAACATCACATTAATGATTTCCATGAGTATGGAGTCTTAAATATTGATGTTGAAAAAGGAGGCAACAATTTCATTATTGGAAGTTTCAAAAGGACATTGAAATTGCCTAATTTCACACAATTTGCTGCGCATAAAACATTGTAAATACCGTGAAAAAAGAAGTGTGTACTGCCATGGCCAAAATTATGTGTATAGTTCCATAACGTGTGAAATATGCCTTGGTGTATATATGAACTCCATGGAAGCTTTAAATATCATATATTGGAGAAAAAGGATCGTGCACAACGTGTCCGTATTCAACACTAATAACACCACGCCACGATTGCACATATAAACATATTGTTTTATTGTGGAGAACATGTATCGCATACGAGACGCGCCGGTATTGGTGTTAAGCATGGACTCGTTATGCCCTAAGTGTAAAGTTACACTTTAGTTATTGCATTGAGACTTTACCAGCTTCAATTGCATTTCTTGCTGCAATTTTGAAGTCATTGACAACATGAGAGATTTCTTCAATTGTTAACCGTTGTGGAGGTGAGTAAACTGAACCTGCAGAACCAGCTATATCCAACTCAGCCAGAATTGGCTTGTCAGTACAGGATATTGGAGGATGACCATTAGGTTGATAACCTGTTAAACATGAATGAACTTGCATAAATTATTTCAGAAGAACTTATTATTTATGCATAAAAGGGAAGGTTATTACTCTAAATGTAATGATGTGATTTAGGAGGCTTATAGGCTATTTTTAATAGTTTTAGTACATAGTGACATTTTGGGTATTTTGTCTATTATGAAGTACTTTTCTTTTATTAGTTATTTTGTTTAGTATTATAGGTGGGAAGTATTAATGACTAGTAAGAGCATAGTTGTAATTAGGTACTTTTCTTGTAGTCCAAGTTAGATTATTCTACTTTCACTTATAAATACTCCTCTTGTGGCCTCATTTACGGTATTCATTCATTTTGAGATTTTAACAAAGAGTTAAGATGAGAGTTAAATCTTCTTATTACTTTCCATTAGACGTTCATTTACATCATGTATTTTTCTCTATTTTGCAAGAATTAGGAAAATTGTATGATTAGTAGTTGTACTTGAGTTAGTTTCGTGATTTCCTTATTAAGATAACCTTGGTACCATGTCTATTGGGCCCAATAAATAGTAGCTTAGGCTATCCTTTGTAATTAATCAATGACTCTCGATTTCTAGAAACACAATTTGTTTTTTTCTTTTGTTTTTTCTGATTTTGGAATAATAGTTTCAATTTCCGATTTTTTATTTTCCAATTTTCACAAAAAAGTTGGGATTGGTATCAGGATTGATTTTAATTTTCCAATTTTTCCAAGATGGTGTTGACCCACTTATTAGAACAAAAATCCACTTTTTTCGAGAATTGTACTACGAATTTTTGTAATATACACAGATGAGGAACTTTTTGAGTTCACTTTTTTTTTAACTATTCGGATTGTTCCTACTTTTAAAATATTTCCTCATTTTTAAAGATCTCCGGTTTGGTTAAAAAAATTTGACGTCTGTAAGAGTTGAAATTGAAAATGCCTTTTATATTTTTTGCCTAAAATCGATTTTTTTGTTCTTAAAACTTAATTTCGAATTCGATATGGTCGAAACACAACCCTAACAAATGCCTTTAATTAGACCATATAGAGAATGAACCTTATTGTCTTGTGTGTGATTGTGAATACACTTTCATATCAATTTATATCAGTATTGCAGTCAAAATCATTTTATAATTTTGGAAAAATGCAAAATCAAATGAAAGAAAATAAAAAGATGATTGGTTGAGGCATTGAATTACTGTAGTTAGAAACTCTCCCAGCATGCCAAAGTTGACAGAAAAATATGCCTCCTTTTTCGTGAACAGCATTAACAATAGGCCTCCATGCATCTATATGTTCTTTTGTCCAAATTCCAGGTGTATTTGGGTAGCTTCAAACAATAAAAATTCATTGATTGAAAACATGAGAAGATAAGTTAATCTAGTAAGAAAAAAAGAAAAACAATCTTCATTCTAATGATCTCAATGTATTGTTTGATATATTTAGGACAGAAGCAAGAATAACAAAACAAGCTTTCTTTCTTTAATACTATTATTATTGTATTTTTTGTTTTATTTCATGTGTGAAAGATATATTTAAAAATAACCCTCCTAAACTCTGCGGTCTTGCCAAAAAAAGAAAAAAAACTTTTTGTATTTTTCCATTTTGCTGAAAAAAAAACCATGTGCTGCTAGAAAAGTCACTATAAAGTCACCAAGAAATAGGGAGGGGGTTCCTTCGCAAGAAAATGCATAGTTTATGTAATTTTTTGTATTCAAATAGTTGAGGAGAGTTTCTTGCATAGACTGCATAAATTTTGAAGTCTTTTTTCAGGGGGGAACCATAAAGTGTCACTAAAGAGAAAAAACTGTCCCTAAAGATTAGACACATTTTAATTTATTTCTATTTCATTACACAAAAAAAATAATCATACCAAAATCTATTCAAATTAAATGTGGAAGAAAAGTTGGAAATGAAAGAAAAATTTGGCAAGAATGAAGTCATGAATTCCATCACACACGTACCCTTGAGCAGTATCTGAAATCCCAGAGGCTTCTCCAATCAAAAGGCCACCCTTTGTTGTTCTTTGAGAGTAGTATAAAATGGCATGTGGTTGTGCTATGAAGTTGTAAGATCTCATTCTTGTCAATGGTGCCAAAACAACCCTACCGAACCCACAATGTTTTATAAGATAACAATGAAATAAACACATTAATTTCTCCACATTATATTCTTCTAATTCATATTACAGACTTCAAATGTATATTATAAGACTTCAGTTTTAGAGAGGAAAACAAACACACTCCAAAACAAATACCAGCTAAACAATGTGAAAAATAACTCTCTTATGAGGATACTTTTTTTGGAAAGAAAGAAGTCGGATGGCGTCGAATTCTTTTTATAATTAGTGCACGACGCGCTAAATTATAAGAGTAATTCAATGCCGACTTGAAAATCCGACTTATTTTTTGTGTGTCGTGTTTGCATTGGTTCGTGTCTGGGATCAACAAATTATCATTTCAAACACTAACCAGACACAATATGTGTTGCATAAAATGAGTCGGAATCTGAGTCCGCCGAGTTTTAGTCAAGTTAGAAACTAAATCCTTCAATGTAATTTGTGCACATTATCAGCCGGGACTTAAGTGCAAAAATTAATGAGTATATTTAACAGACCTGTGACAAAGATCAAAATTTCCCAACTTGTATGGTATTAAAAGTGGTATGATCTTCATTTCAACTTCTCTTCTTTCTTCTTCCATATCATCTGTAATATCTTGTTTGTATCAAAAGAAAACTTCATATCATAGTGCAAAACACAAGGCTTATTTGAACATAATCTTATTGGTCATTTCAGTTGACTATCTCCAACAATCTTTTTAATTAAGTTTGGATGGCACGACACGAGGATGAATAAATAAAGACCAAATGATCAGTTATCACATGTTTCAATTAATATACAAAGAGAAATAGAATCTTCAACCCACGAAACTTATATTCATTTGAACATTAATAACTTATATATTTGTTAAAAGTTATAAGGAGAATTTGTCCGAAGCCCCTTAGATGATGGAACTTTTTGTGTAATATTATGTTATATATACATATTTTTTGCATATTATGTGGTGACATAACTATATTTCTTTACGTCTTGATAAGTCAACTATGGAGAGGTCTGGTGGTATCTTTGCTCGTGTTTTAATAGAAATAGACCTATCTGAGAAACCTCCTGAGCGTCTTATGGTTGAAAAAAGTGATGACCATTTTTATGTCAATATAACTTATGAACTTAAAACCAAAAATTTCTCAAAAAATACAATACAAAAAATTACCCGGAAAAAGATCGGCCAAGTCCATCTGATCCAATAAACTGGGAGCTTATATAACTGTCAAGGAGAACAGCTGTATATTTCGGGTTTTAAAAAATCCTTTATATCAGGAACGGTTGATGCTTTTAATAACTAAGAAAATTAGGAGCAGAAACCGACGTAGCTGTTCAGATGTCTGACGAAAGTCCTGTGCAAAAATCTCAGAGGAGTGTTCAACAGCATAATAGGATAATCCCATTAAACCGGAAGAGGCTTGGAAGCGCCACATATGTAGGTTAGGTACTGAACCTGGTCAGGGGCGGACCCACCCCATCCCGAAGGGGTGCGGCCACACCACAACCACAGAATTTTTGGAATTTTTTTTTTTGGTATATAGTGTAAAAAAAATTCTGGACCTATATGTTATTTTTTTTAATATAAGGCAACAAAATAAAGCTTCTCAAACAATTGGGTTGGGGGGGGGGGGGGGGATGTAAATAGCCTAAATACAAAACCAACCAAATTATCCGTTTCTTTCATTTCAGACTTTCCATCACCCAAGAAAACCTTAAACTACCCGTCCCCTCTCCAACCGGACTCGGACCCTCCGCTTCTGCAGTGGCTAGGCCTGTGTTTCTGACGGATTGGATCGGAAAATGCCTCTTCGAAAAAAAATTGAATTTTTTCGGAAATAAAATAATTATTCCGATTTCCGATCAAATATATTTGTAAAATTACAAAAATTTCCGAATTCGAAAAAAACGGAAAATCGAAAAAAATACGAAATTCACAAAATATATAAAAAATCTAGAAATTTCGGAAATTCCAAAATTTCGAAAAACTAAATTAATTTTGGATTCTCGATTATTCGAAATTCTCATTTTATAAAAACAAATAAAAGGGTTTAATAGAACATGTAAATACATGATGATTCAACCCATTTTTTCATTTGTGTACAAGTTAAGAGGATAATCTCCTTTTATAGAATACACTTTGGAGCCCTCACCCTCTCCTAATCGGTGTGGGATATGAGAAAGTTTTCAAAAAATCGAAAATCAAAAAATAATTTGAAAAAAATCAGAAAAATTGGTTCGACATAGTTTCAAAAAAATTGAATCGAAAAAATCAAAAATTCAAAATTATTTCCGATTCGATTTTTTTCGAAAAAATCGGAAATCGAAAAATTAAAAATTGACAAAATAAAATTTCAATCCAAATTCGAAAAAAATCAGGTCGAAAATCGAAAAAAAATGGAAGTTTATGGAAAAAATACAGCTCTAGGAGTGGCTGCCCTCTCTATTGCTTGCCAAACCTAATGTTACATTTGGCGAGGGACCTAAATAGTATGTTTTCTCCACATAGGCATCATTAACCTTCAAATTATATATATATATATATATATATATATATATATATATATATATATATATATATATATATATATATATATATATATATATATATATATAGTACTGCTCTTATGCGAATTAGTACGCATTTTAAGAGTGCGAACCGGACATGTGTCACCTGGCGGTGAGCCATATAAGAGAGAAATTATAGTCTAAATTATAGGTTCTCTCTCTTACATGGGCTCACCGCCAGGTGACACATGTCCGGTCCGCACTTTTAAAATGCGAATATATATATATATATATATTAACCTGTAGTATTGAGGATTGTGGAATTAATAGTCAAAACTCAAAAAAAGAAAAATGGTATGAGAGCTATCTTAATACGATATAATTATATATTAATAATGTTTACCTAAAGAAAAGAGTGTAATAAAAGTTCCAAGATTTGAATTTTAAATTCTTCTTGATCTACTAATTCGCATGTTATATCTCTAGTTTTTATAGCTAAGTATGGGCTAATAATATTTAATTTTGCTTCTATTTTATTTTTATTCCAGCGTTTTTGCAGATTTTCTCCTATGATTGTCGAGAATTCGATTCTGCTCCTCAGTGACCTGTCTATTGAATCTAAACTTTTGCTTCTCATTGATTACTTCAAATAATCGGTTGGTATAAACTATTGCTTCTGGAGATATTGATCCTTTATAACACATCTTTTCCTTGCAAAAATTAATTCATATTAGTAATTAGTCTAGATAATATATCTACTAAAGTATTGTCCTTTCATTTAATATGTACAAATTGAGGGGTAAATCCTATTCCAGTAATGCTATCAATAAAAGTAAGTTAACTTTCATGCAATCATTAACAGGAGGTTTTATGTATATGTAACAACCCGTGATTTTTAAACTCGTTTTATTTAAATTAACTCGAATTTCGAAAAAATAAAATTTTGAGATCTATTTAATTTTAGTATGTAAAAATGCTGGGTTTTATATATAAAAAGAAGGTTTTGAGTGGAATTTAAATTGGGATTAAAATTTAAAAATTATAACTTTTTGTATAAAAATCGGAGGAGGATCCGACCTAAGGAGAAAAAAAATAAAGAAAAATATTTGAACATTCGATCGAGATGAAATTTTTTGTCCAGCTTCTTCTCGCCTTCAGATACTAAGCCTCCAAATTTCAACAATTCCAATGGTCCGATCGCCCGGAATGTTTTTGTTAATGTTTGTATCTGAATAAGACTCTAATTCTTTTTGGTATATAAATATAAAGTGACGTGTTTAGGACTTTTAAAATACATTTTACCCTTCTCAAAAATTAGTAGCCTCATCTATTTTCATCTCCCTCCGTCTATAATCCTTAGCCCAAATTTTATTCAATATTCAACCCATGATTTGGAGGCTTATTTGGTGTTTTCTCAAGTTTGGGCTAGAAAGAGTTTTTATTGTTTTCAGGAGAAGAACGCAATTGTGTGATCAGAATTTTGAGGCAGAATCTTATAAGTTTCTTATGGTGATTGTAAGGTACGGGGTTTACGCAATATGCTCCTTGAATCTTTCGAGAGTAGTCGTCTTGTTCCTCATTTATTTGTACTCATATTGTTGATATCATGACGTTTATTGGAATCTAAAATATTGATTCGATTTGAGATATTGTATTTATTGATGGGCATGGTGTCATAAAATTTTTATATGACACGGAGAATGGTCACCCGTCAATAGTTCAAAATTCCAATAGCCAGGATGACGCTTTACGAAGTTTAGGTGAGGTGAAGCCCGATGACTTATTGATGTGTTATTTAAATATTAAATTGGTATAATGCTCTGATGTTGCATTGAACTTTAATTTAGATTCGTAATGTTGCATTTATTCACCGTTATTGTTTTGAGCATCTATTCTTGTCATATTGTGTACTTCCCCGTATTTTTCTTTTAGTGGCAGGTTAGCGTGGATTTGGACGCTACAAATTTTTGGAGGATTTTAGAGCACGACGTTTGGAGGATTTTATTTTTGTATAGCTTGGTGGTGTAATTTATTTGGAGAGCTTAATGTTATTTTCAAGTGAAATTTAATTGTAATTATTTTGGAAGTGTATATTTTGGATTCATTATATTTATTTTGTGGAATATATATGCTTTGTACTAATTGTTGAGGATTTAGTTTAGTTTTAATCGTAGTAACCCTCGTGTTTTATGCGGGGTGTTACAGTATACACCCACAAGCTTATAATTTATTAAAAATGGAACACATATTATACCTAATGATCAGAACAATAATATAGAAAATAAAAATGAACAATAAATTATAATAATAATAATAATAATAATAATAATAATAATAATAATAATAATAATAATAATAATAATAATAATAATAATAATAATAATAATAATAATAATAATAATAATAATAATAATAATAATAATAATAATAATATATCTTTAGGTAGTCTACTTTGTTTTTCACCAAATTTCATGAGCAATATTTACAAGTTACTTCTTAATTTTTATTACTTTCTTTATTTGGTTAAGAACAAAGCCATATCCTCTCTTCTCACCTTACAATAAAAACGTTCTCAAATCTACTTGTCACTTTTATCAAAAGGAGTTTCTTTCTCTCATTATCAACTTCTTCTTTTTGAAATTTTGTCACTCCGTCCGTCATGTCTTTTGCTCGTTTATTAATTGTGGAGGTGACTGTTGCCTGATTGCTTTTACATACTTCCATCATATTTTCAATGTTGTGTCTGGTAATTTTTGTTTGGAATAGTCATCGGAATCTTCATTGGGATAATTGTCAATTTTGCAAATAAAAGATTTTTATGTTTCCATTGCCTCTTATACGTCGTCCGAATTAAGGAGGCTATTGTTAATTAAAATTGGTAATGCGTTCTATTGCTTCTTTCAGGAATAACTATTTACATATTAATATTTTCTTCTATCATTTGAACATGATTTAATGACATTTTATTTACTATTCTATGTACTTTATACATTTTTAGTAACTCTTTTGTTGCATTTGTTGCTTCCGTTAGATATTCTCTATCATCATGAAATTCAAAAAAAATAATTTTTTATTTTGGCTTCTCTATGTTCAATAAGGATTTCATGTTGGCCATGAAGAATTTGACCTTCATTTATCCATTCTAATGGAATACTTTCTATAATTAATAAAATTCTTGTTTTCTTTTGAGGTTTGTACAGGTGTCTTCCATGTTCTACTATTGCTTCTATTAAACTTCTGGAAAAATTATTATTTAATATTTCAAAAGGAGATTCTATTAATAAACTGGACATTATTCCATATTCTAGTAATAAACTTAGTGTAACACGTTATCTACATTTTGATTTTTGGGGAATATTCTATTGGACCTAGTTGTAGTAAAATCTTAAAACATTATGTGATCAATGTCGAGTAAAATAATATTATCATGTTTGTGTCTTTGTGTTTGTGTGTGTGTGTGTGTGTCTATATATATATATATATATATATACACACACACACACACTAGGTATGCACGTGCCTAAAGGCACGCTGATAATTTTAAAAAGCATAAAGTCGTGTATAATATAAATAATAAATGTTTTCCATGTTAGAAATGTAAATTTTCAAAGTATAGAATCGGGTAAATTTAAGTCAAATATTTTTTTACAGCACAAATGTATAAATATTTTTTATGTTGGACCCCATATAAACATCAACCAATGTATCAATAAATAAATAAAATTTAGCCAAAGTTTCCTTTGTTTATAGTAATATCCATTGTGTTTAAAAAATAAAAAATACTCCTACATTACTAATACATGAATAATCAATTAAATCAATACATGAAAAAATATAAACGCATCAATAAATAAATAATACAGTTATCATGGGACGAATAAATAATACTGTGGTCGAGGGTGTAAAGACCCTAATTTCCATGGGTGCTTATGTCACATTAAGAAACTAAAGTAAGAAAACATGATTTAAATGTTGCATCAATAGAAGGAGAAATAACATAAGAATATAAGTCAAAATCCCAACCATTCAAACCTTAAAATAATCAATTATCGAGAAATTAAGCAACAGGAATAATTTCACTATATAAGCAGCAAATTGAAGTAAGCGTATTAAGGTTTGGTTCTTAATCGTACATTACAACCAATCTGATTATTAATCACACAACTAATTTTTATAACGCAAGGCATTGACCTTTGCTCCACATTGGGTGATGGTATAGAGAATCATCTCTTTTAACTGTCCCACAAACCACATGCCTCTACAACCAAAAGAACATCCACCTTTTGTACAACCTAAGAGAAAAATGAAAATGAAAAGGATTAAAGAATGCCCCAATATAATATTAAAATCAATTAACATCGGTACTATAAGGTTCACAGATGACCAAGACGTAATTTAAATGCACATAACCAAAGAGAATAGTGTTGTGCGGTAGTTCGTAACTTCCATCTCTTACATTTGCCTCTGAATTCTCTCAGCATCGACCCGTAAAAGTTTCGGTTCCTTTTAAAGGCGATTGAGAATGAATGAGTAGCTCAGAAACATAGGGTTCCCGAGCCATAGAAGTCAGTGGGAGCAGATCTGTTACAAAACAAATATCATACGTTTAATACTAACACCAACAACCCACACTAACATAGTAAAGGTTCCTATACTGACATAAATTCTCAGTACCAAAATAAAAACCTCAAACACTAAATAAATAACCACAATGAGCAATTGCAAAAAAATTTAATGAAGATACCTGATATAATCTGCATCCCATAGAACAACAGCAGTAGCAAAATATTTCTCCAACTTAACTGACAGGTGTAGACCTTAACATGATCCAAACTCGAGAAGTCTCCATGCTTTTTGTTCTCTTTTGCAAAGCATATGACAATTCCCTTCTCTTCCTATATCTTCCTTCTTTTCTCTGTTTGCGGCATCTAAGTTACCGAAATTGAATCTCTTCCCTTTTTTACTGCTAAACACCGTATTAATTCCAATAACAATTAAATAGCGACCTATTCATCATCATGGCAGCACCTAATTCCCTTCCAAGATTTATGAGGAACTTTGAAATCTGCTATGGTTTATTAATGACATCAATCATGTTGCCATCAACACATTGCAATAACATTAGACCCCATTATAAGTCATGTTCTACAAACACAATATACTCTACATAATATATATAAAGGAATGAAATTGCAGTACACCCTCAATTGAACACATGACCGAACACAAATGTGGAAGATTATAAACAAATTCAGAAACTAATGCGTTCAAGTGCGTGGAAATAAAACCATAAACATATATAGATAACAACCATGAGGATTCTAATTACAGCTAAAAAGTCTACGGTGGGAAAAGCAGAACATGTTTCAAACTAAATATTGAGTATAACCTAAAATCAACAAACTCAAAATTCGGAAAAATGATTCTTAGAAACTTATATTTGAAAAGACTTCTTTTGCAAACCAAGTTTAAAGAACAGAACAACAAAGACTATAAAGTCATTTTCTGAAATTTCAAATGATAGATACTAAAAATGGCAAGGGATAAAAATAAAGAGAACAAAATGAATAGTAGACGTTGTATAGCAGATGTATAGTAGACGTTGTTCCCTGCGATAAAATCAAAATAGAACCAATTATGAATGAACCAAATTATATCTCCACAAACTTAGTCGCAAGTTTTATATCAATATCATAAATCGACTTTTTTTCATCTCATAAAATTACATAACCAACGCTGCTTAATAATCCACACGAATAAGATCACTCACCAAATTTATTTTGTCAGCACCTGCTGCTTAAATAAGGCACACCTGCTGCTTAAATAAGGCAGCAACTTCCGCTTAAATACGGAAGCACCTTCTGCTTAAATAAGGCATCACCTTACCACCATGCTCATCAGATGGGAATGGGGGTAAGCTTCTCGTTAAGGTTGGAGCACAGCAGCACATACAACAGCACCTTGTCAATTATCAAGGATATCTCTCCCTTTAGGATATCAGCAGTTGTGATCCCGGAGTCAATCAGCTGAGCAGAGCCAACCTCTTGGTTAGAAAAATACATTAATCGCCATTAGTTGATAGTTAAATAAAACTAATAAAAGTATCCTAATTAAAGTTATAGCATTATGAGATCTTACCACCAAGGATTTATATGATATGAGTGATCAACATTTAAACCAAACCATATATGAGTAAATAAATTGTGGCTTCATGGATAATAAGTACATCTGCAAGTCAATAGTAATAAAAAATGGGACAATCACATATAAAATTTGTTAAAATGTTATAATATATCCTCTATTTGATACTTTACATATAAATATGAATTCTTTACATATAAAACAACTAAAAACTAATGGAGTGCATATAAATATGAATAATAATTTAATCTAACAGTAATTTAGAAGCACCAAAATAATAAACACAAACATAAAGCCAACAATGACAACTCAAGGTCAATGTTATATAAAGTTAGCATGTAAAAATAGATCTGAAGAATAAGTGGTGCTATAAATCAAAAACTATAGCACAGAATCAAATTTCATATAATCACATTAGAGAAGTCCTACTCTCCTACCTTATACTTACAGCACCCTATTACCTATAACATTGAAAGAAAAAAGTACATGAAAACTTCACAGCATCATAAACAATAATGTACTCCCATAGCTATCATTCAGGAATCAACATTTGGACTCAACGCCAGTTAAGCTACCAAGAGAGAGTGATGGATTGAAAATGATGAAGATATGTGAGCACGTGTTCACTAACTTAGTATGAGAGAGAAGTGTGAGGGAGTGGAATTTTTTTATACAAATTTAAAGATAATCAAGTCAACAAAAAAGAACTTTAAACACCAAAAGAAATTTTGTAACAGATCTTCTCCCACTGACTGCATGAAATATCAAAAGAAATTTGTCAAATTAAACCATTTAAAGTCAACCACAACATTATTTACTAAAAAAAATTGAGTTGAATGTTGGGGATGACTGCATTTGGTAAATTAAATAATTATTTTGGAGTTTTCTACTAAATACCTATAAATCATAAGGTCATAAATGAATCGATATTCCAACAATAATCTTCATACGTTCAATAAACAACTTGATTAAAAATATCTTTACACACTGGCTAAACGTTGTATTTCGACTTGTGTTAGTCGTATGAATGGTAATAAGATTGTGTCATGTCACTTTTTTTTACCAAATATGAACACAATCCAATTATATATGACATAACCCAATTTTTTTTATTTAAGACTAATACATCCCAAATAAAGTGACATGGCATGAAAGGACACAACATGAAACAATACAGAATCTTTTTTTATTCTCAAATACAGACATGACTCAATTAAAATACAATTGAAAACGCGGTGAATGATACCGATCAAATTAATTCGCAAATATTCAATGAAAAATCAAACACACTTATTTAATCAAATTCAATTTAAAGATCATCCCCTAAACATGCATCTACATGTCAAAATAAATCAAGTAAGCATGCGATGCAATAGTTTCAGGAAAAAAATCATGTCGGGTAAAAACTTTTTATTTCTATAACTTTGAGATAATTTACAAGACCTTTGACTTACAAACAACTTGATAATCGCCCACAAGTGTAACGCACGGTGCCTTCAGTAAATCTTCAAAGTACCGGTCTAGAAATTTGCAGTGGTTCACGCGCAGCAACACCACAAGGACACGCAGTTCAGAAACTTTGTAGATTCTCTCTCCACAATAGATTGCTGCTCTCGGTTGTAGAGATCACCCTCCAAAGATTGAATCAGTAAAAGACCCAGCAAAACTATGTTTTGGGTTCCATAAAATAACTCACACAAAAGTCTGGAATTTGTGAATTGTAAAAACAAATATTTGAACCCTCAAAATATGTTGGAGAATAAACAAAAAACACAAAAATTGTATTCTGTTAAAATGAGTGTTTTCTCCACACCAAAAACAAAACGTATGTTACCCTATTTATAAAACTTTTAAGGCGGTGACGTGTTCAACAAAAAGACATCTCGTTCGAACGATCTGTTCTGTCGTTCAAACCACCTCTGGCCTCGTTCGAACGAGATAGGCTCTCATCTATCTCGTTCGAACGACCAGGCACAAATCTCGAGATTCGATTAACAGAGTTTTAAAACCTTTGGAAACCTTGAAACCAAAACTCTTACGAACTGAGAACAGTTATCCAAAACCTTTTATGATAAAAATATTTTTGAAAAATTAAAAATAATTTAAAATCATTTCAAAAATCATTTTTCACAAATGGAAAAATATTTTAATTTTTGTAAAAATATCCCGATACTTTTATGTAAAATGTAAACGGAACTTAAACACATTTACCAAATCCTTCCTTGTTGGGCACGATTGTTGAAGTAAACTTGAAATTCGGATCGTCGATTGTTGATGTACGTTTTCCAATTCTTCGACAAACTTGTAGCGGTATATGACATACTAAGTGTGACGGACTATGTCCTTACAAATCTTCCCCTATGTCTATGCCGGTACAAAATAAAAACTATCCAAATTATTAAACAAAAATGACCTATACAAATCTACCCTCCCAAAAACAAAAATAGAAAGATAAACTGAACAAGTCTTCAAACTATTCTTTAGCAATCAACTTTTCAAAACACTTCAAGCTTTTATCATCGGGGTGTGCAATCTAGAAATATTCAATTGTACCTACACACATGAGATAAGGCAAAAATCACGTGACGTATCGAGTTTGAAACGATATAAAGCATAATTAAATTAAAGCATAATCAAATCTCACTGTTGACGCCACTAAAATGGCAGCAGATAAATGATGAGGATGAGATTGATGATGAAGATAAACATTCACATCAAACATATAAGAGACAAAGGTTTTTAAAGTGGTTCGGCTGTGAATAAAGCCTACGTCCACTGTTATTTTATTCCCAGGGGTTTACAATAGCACTATAAGGTGTAGAGAGAGAAAGGATGTGTATCTTGTGTATGGGGTTTCTAGGTTCTCTTGGATCTCCCCCTTTTGGCTAAGGGAATACATGTATTTATAGTGATGGGAGATAAAGAGATTCATTGTATGTAGACATTTATATCTACATTCAACGAATCTAATTGTTGAATTGCTTGGTATGCTATGTGTTGTCATCTATTAATACAGTATAAATGTACATTAAAGCTCATTAAATGCGCTGCCATCTTCATTAATGCACATTAAATGCGTAGTTATCCTTTGATCTTCTTGGTTGATATGCCGACCAACTCTCCTCGGGTGACGACTATCACTCCTCGGGTGCCGACCAACTCTCTTCGGGTGCCGACTAATTCTCCTCGGGTACTGACCAACTCTCCTCGGGTGCCAACTAACACTCATCGGGTGTCGACCAGCTCTCCTCGGATGCCGACCAACTCTCCTCGGGTGTCGAATATTATCACGTAGGATGACATGTGTCCTTTTTTTATTGGTCCTCGTAGATGGAGAATTTTTGCATTAACAGAAGCCCCAATGCTCCATGCTTGATGGTTTACTTGAAAGGATGGAGTATTTATTCTGCAGTGTTGCTCGGTGCTCGTGAAATTCTTGATCTACCTTCTTGATTTGTTCAACATAAAGTGCATTATCTCCTGGACGACATATGATGCAGGATGATCGATGGTTGCTAATCTTTCTTTTGAGGAACTCCGTGTGCTATGTATCACCCCTGGGAATTTGGATGCGCTTGTCATAATCTTCAAGTATGTTAATTGGTTTGCTAGCCGACCAACTGCCTCATGTGCCGAGCAACTGAGTACTAACTTCACGTGCTTGATTTTTCTGATTTATGCTCCTCTGAATACTTTGTCGAGTAACATACTAGCTTTTGAACCCAACCTTCAATCTGATTAGTACAAGTTTATGGTGTACTTCGAAACATTTTCATACAACTTCTTCTTTAATGTTGGTCGGGATAGTAGTAGTAAAGATCTCAGTGTTGTAGATGCTAAATTTGACTTCTGAACTTCAATAGTATGTGCATAATAACTCCTGAATATGCCTCCTGAACTTCTGAATGCACCTCCTGAACTTCTGAATACGCCTCCTGAACTTTAATATACCTACTGAACTTCAATATCAAAAATAATTCCTGAGCAAGAAAAATAACTCCTGAATGATGATTGGTCGGGGCCCCGACCGTGTGAGTTTGTGGAGTTAAATTTGATGCTCGACTGCATGATGTTATAAGAATGTGCCACCAAATGAACAAATATATCTGTAATAGAAGCCCCCAAGTGTGGAATGTGAACTTTGAATGCTTTTTGCTTGATCGATTTCACATACTCATACTTTGTTTAAATAAAATGTTTCCGACCAACTGTAGTTGACAGCTTCTTATTTCCGACCAACCTAAGTTGACATTTTTGGGAATAGATTTACTTCCCAACCAACCTTAGTTGGCATTTTTGGGAATAGATTTACTTCCCAACCAACCTTAGTTGGCATTTTTGGGAATAGATTTACTTCCCAACCAACCTTAGTTGGCATTTTTAGGAATAGTCTTTCTTCCCAACCAACCTTAGTTGGCATTTTTGGGAATATATTTTTGATAATAAATGATAGAGACTTCCTCGGAGCTGACCAACAGATTGTTGGGAATAAGATATAATAAATGCTGGAGACATCCTTGGAGCTGACCAACAGATTGTTGGGAATAAGATAATATATGCTGGAGACATCCTTGGAGCTGACCAACAGATTGTTAGGAATAGGATAATATAAATGTTGGAGACCTCCTTGGGGCTGAATATATGATTATAAATATTTGTCTAGCTCCATGCTGAAATAAGAATAGAATATGCATCCAAATAGATATAAAGAATAATTAAAAATAATAAAGTGCTTCGTTGATCTGTCGAGGTAGAATTATATAATGCCGAACAAGAATAAGATCTTCCAGAACATAAGAATATGGCCGAGAACGTTGTCAGGCCTGAATATAAATAAGAATTATCCGACCAACTATCCGTTGGGGGTGAAATACAACGAATGTTGTAATTCTCCTTAAAGCTGAATAAGTATCTTGTCGAGGCACAAGTGCATAATGCCGAATAAGAATAATATTTTCCAGAACATAAGAATATGGCCGAGAACTTTGCTGGGCCTGCATATAAATAAGAATTACCCCGACCAACTATCTGTTGGGGGTGACATATAATAAATGTTATAGTTCTCCTCGGAGCTGAATATGATAATAAGTATCTCGCCGAGTTTCATGTTGAGATGAATATACAATATGAATCCCAAGGGATATAGAATAATTTGTGCTTGAGACGATATTTTCGAGTAATAATAAAATATATAATGCCTCGCTGAGGTGAAATGATAATAGTTTCCAGATTGTTTCCGAGCATTCGTCGGCGTTGAGTCTTGTACCTGTAAAAATTAATATCTCGCTCTACCATTTGTGTAGGCTGAATTGATTAGTCATGAGAATAATTTACTCATCCAATCAATATATGATATGTATATGCTTGAGAAATAAAAATATTAATTTCAAAAAATGAAATAATATATGTTGGCTGATATGTCGAGGCAAAATTGCCTGATGTCGAGCAATAATAGTTTCCAGTGGTTTAAGATTGTGGCTGAGCTTTCGTCGGGATTGAATATCGTCCCTATGAAATTTTAATAAGCTGCCCGAGCACCTGTCTAGACTAGATCAAATAATTATTGTCATGAGAATAATTATTCAGCCAAACAATATGTGATGTGTATCACCATAAGGCAATAAAAATTTCAAAATATGAAATAATATGTTTTATGCCAAATGTGTGTGAGATGGACAAATTATTATTAGATATGCGCCATAAATAAGACGTAGAGTTTTTTGTAAAGTTATTTAATCTCCAACAACTAATCAGGTATAAGTTGATGTTTGAAAATTATTTATCACTTGGTTTTAAAAATATATATATTTTTTTTGTGATCACAAGTTTTTTAAAAAAAAAAACTTAAGCCCCCGGTTTACCCCCAAGCTGAACTCGTGTTTAAAGAAATATCTGGGGTGCTCCACATTTTTTAATACCCCAAGATTCTACTGTTGCCGACCAACTGCATGGGTGTTGCCAACCAACATTTGGGGATGTCTCAGGCTGTAGAATATATAGTTCCGACCAAGAAGCAAATGATCCCTGACCAGCAGAGCGATTTCGTCGATCAACAAAAATGGTGCATTGATATTGCAGGCTAGCTGTTGGATGGTCACCGAACAACATCAGATGTCGCCAACCAAGAGTTGGATGGTTGGATAGTTGCTGACCAGTAAATTGAACCCTCCGAACAAGGCTGAGATGTCGTCGATCAAGAAGTAGATGATCGTCGACCTGCAATTCGTTCCACCGAGCTACAATATGAGTCTCCGACCAACAATAAGATACCTCGTAGTTGGATAAAATTATTTCAACGTTGCTGATGGATCTTCACATCTTATCTTCAACAAATAAAAATGGTCTGGTTAAGCTTCCCTTTAATAAAAGATGGCCCAAGATGATGCCGACCAACAATATGGATGGCTGACCAGAATATCTCGAATCCTTAGATAAGAAAAATAACATTCGATGTAAAATCTACGCATTAAGAATGTTAATTAAATGAATACTCATCTAATCCACTAGATCGTGTGATTTCGACAAAGAAACCTTGTGATGTGATGAACGAGGGGCCAACATATCAAATTTGTGCCCAGAATCTTGATATGATCATGATTGTTTTACTGATCCTTTTTTATAAGAGGTGGGTAATGATTTTTCTAGTGAGATAACATTATTTTTTATATTCATCCCTTCCTATTCCCTATTTGGAGAGATAAAAATATACTGAATGATCGAAGTTATTACCAAATTTATATAAAAAAATCAATCAATGAGACTTTATTGACCTGGATGGCATGCGAACCAAATTAAGTATATAACTCATAAAAATGAATGCAAAGAGACTCAAACTTGAAGAGAGAGAAAGTAGATATGGGTCATGATTTCCATGAGAAAACTTTTCATTGTCTTTAACCTTTTCCCATTCTCTGATTAAAAATATAATGGGAATTTGAATAGTCATCAAAGATCTTTCAAAAATTATTTCAAAATCAACAATGAAAATTATCAAATCTTATCCTCGTCGTATATATTGGTATATGTAATCATTTAAAATATTTATTCCATGATATAAAATTGAAACTTGAGAATCAAGCAAAAAGTTATGATTTATGAAATCCACTATTTTTCAGATTTCTAAATAAGAATGAATCTAAAAAATCATGATATGCAACATTTTGCAGATAAAAATTGGACAATTAATTTATGTATATAAACATAAAAATCATGATTGAATCAAAAGATGTATGTATAATTGATTATACGTAGAGAAAATAAAAACTTAGCTTTTGATGGAGAACAATACTTATAACACGTTCCCACAAACGGCGCCAATCTGTTGAAGATAGAAAATGGCCACTGTCATTTTAGTGGCGTCAATAGCAGATAAATGATGAGGATGAGATTGAAGATGAAGATAAACATTCACATCAAACATATAAGAGACAAAGGTTTTTTAAGTGGTTCGGCGGTGAATAAAGCCTACGTCCACAGTTATTTTATTCCCAGGAGTTTATAAAAGCACCATAAGGTGTAGAGAGAGAAAGGATGTGTATCTTGTGTATGGGGTTTCTAGGTTCTCTTGGATCTCCCCCTTTTGGCTAAGGGAATACATGTATTTATAGTGATGGGAGATAAAGAGATTCATTGTATGTAGACATTTATGTCTACATTCAACGAATCTAATTGTTGAATTGCTTAGTATGCTATGTGTTGTCATCTATTAATACAGTATAAATGTACATTAAGGATCATTAAATGCGCTGCCATCTTCATTAATGCACATTAAATGCGTAGTTATCCTTTGATCTTCCTGGTTGATATGCCGACCAACTCTCCTCGGGTGCCGACTAATTCTCCTCGGGTACTGACCAACTCTCCTCGGGTGCCGACTAACACTCCTTGGGTGCCGACCAACTCTCCTCGGGTGTCGAATATTGCCACGTAGTATGACATGTGTCCTTTTCTGATTGGTCCTCGTAGATGGAGAATTTTTGCGTTAACACTCACCCATACTAAAAACTCCCCCATAAAATCATAAATCGTTCTCCCCCTTTTTATTTGTCCAAAATAGACAGGAAAAGAATAAATTAAGTCAAGACAAATCGGGGTGTCACGTGAAACCAAGCAAACAAACTATTTTTGAATTTTTCAAATTTTTTATATAAAATAAAAAAAAATACTAATTTAAAAATGTAAGAAAAAAGGATGTTACAAAATCACACACCATGAATTTACACTAAGATAACCAAATCGTGGATGCGGAATGAAAGTGTGTGACAAATTCGATAGGAAATAAAACTCAATCATATCATATGTGCAAGATGCATAAATGTACTCCTAACGAATGAACATCAAAATCGTCCTTAGGTGTACAAATGTTGAATTTAGATGACATCGTATTAAATCAAAATCAACAAATCAAAGTCTACATGATTTCACACTAATAACGTCTTAAAACTTTTTCATGCTTTTTCAAGGCTTTTTAAGGACGTGCAAAGCCGTTTTAATATTTCAACCAAACTCCCTCATATATATATTTTCTCTTTGAGATGATCTAAATTCTCAAACATTGGAGAATTGGTGAATAAACCTATTAGCCCATGTATATGTAATTTTTTCGGGCTCTTTTAAACCTCATTGGACCCAGGATAATAAAATGCCTCAATTTTTTAGGTCCATTTAAACGGTGGCTTTATCACAAAGTAAAAATGAGTACGTTTCGCAGCCCTTTTCCGTTTACAAAATTCACACAAACTTACAAAAAACGGTAAAAATATGCACACCTTTTATTACCTTGTTTTATCGCATTTGGTTCTTTTTAATAGACAGAATTGAGATGAAAACATGTAACCAACATGTGATATGATAAGAACAAACATCAAATAAATTTGTGCTCGTGTGCATCAAAGGACAAAAGAAGTCAAACATTTAGCTAGCAACACTATAGCATCTCAAAGACTCCAAACTGTGTAAAGCACATGAATGACATAATATTTTATCTTAAAGCACTATCAAAAAGTAACATGGATATGGCATGAAATTGTGACTTGATTATCCTAAATGTGCATTCATAAACGGTGCAAAACAAACTACAAAAATCTTTTTGTATTTTTCAAAAAAATTCTAATACAAAAAGTATGCATGTCATAACACTAGCAAAGATATAAATCACGAAACATAACTAGCGTATGACAAACATGCGAACACAATCATCTATATGATATAGCAAGAGAAGAATCGTGTGCAAGCAAACGGGAATCAACACGCCTCAAATCTAGTGCCTCAAAAAGAGATTTTCTAACCCAAATAGATGTGAAACGACGAGTAGGGGTTGGGAAATCACGGGGACACTAGACTTAAATTTCCTAGGATCTCTTCGAAGATTAAAACAAAAATGCCTTAGGTTCCCTTTCCTACCACAATATGAACATGTGTAAACGGGTGGAACGACACCTGTGGGTTGACCTTTTCTAACATCCTTGGAAACGGTTGACCCTCTAAAATAAATAATGGTCTTGGCTTTAGCATTAGAAACATGAGAACAAGATGAGCCATCACCATTACTACACAAACTACTCGAGTCTTTCAAATCATTTTTCAATTTCAAAATTTTAGACTGAAGCAAAAAATTAGACTCTTCCAAAGATAGGGATTTCTTTTTCAAATTATCAATTAAACTTAATAGTTTATCGGGCTCAGCCTCAATAAAAGCATTTTTTTTCCCAAAGAGTCTCTTCACGTGCCACAAACTTAACAATTAAAACATTTTTCTCCTCTTTGGCACAAACACACATGTTGGATTCTTTCAAGTCCTTTAATTCCTTTTCTAAAACAAGGACTTTTTCATCACTCTTATTTTTGGACAAGTTCAAAACATTAAAGTCCAGGTCCAAAGAAACAAATTTTTCACGATAAAAATCTCTTTGATTTTGAACCGTTTGCAAAATATCCATAGCGGATTTAAAATGAGAATTTTCTTTTTCCAAAAAGTCAATCCTTTTAGCAAACGTCAAATTCAAACGATTCAAATCATCAAAATTCTGATTCGAGCCAGCGGGTGGGGGCATCAAATTAGATAAGTGTGCCAGCGAAAAATTGCGACAATTTTTTTGGAAAAAATCAATATCACACAAAGTTTTGCGGAAAACAAGGATCAAACACAATAAAGTAGGGTAACCCACTCTGACACCAATTTGAAAACTCGGTGTGTGATACCGATCAAATTAATTCGAAAATATTCAATGAAAAACCAAACACACTTATTTAATCAAAATTCAATTTAAAGATCAGCCCCTAAACATGCATCTACATGTCAAAATAAATCAAGTAAGCATGCGATGCAATAGTTTTAGGGAAAAAACCCTTTCGGGTAAATACCCTTTATTTCTATAATTTTGAAATAATTTACAAGATCTTTGACTTACAAACAACTTGATAATCGCCCACAAGTGTAACGCACGATGCCTTCAGCAAATATTCAAAGTACCGATCTAGAAATTTGCAGTGGTTCACACGCAGCAACACCACAAGGACACGCAGTCCTGAAACTTTGTAGAATATCTGTCCACAATAGCACGCAGCTCTCGGTTGTATAGATCACCCTCCAAAGGTTGAATCAGCAAAAGACCCAATAAAACTATATTTTGGGTTCCATAAAATAACTCACACAAAAGTCTAGGATTTGTGAATTGTAAAAACAAATATTTGAACCCTCAAAATATGTTGGAGAATAAACAAAAAACACTAAAATTGTATTCTGTTAAAACGAGTGTTTTCTCAACACCAAAAACAAAACTTCTGTCACCCTATTTATAAAACTTTTAAGGCAGTGACGTGTTAAACAAAAAGACATCTTGTTCAACGATCGGTTCTGTCGTTCGAACCACCTCTAGTCTCGTTCGAACGAGATAGGTTCTCGTTTGAACGACCAGGCACAAATCTCGAGATTCAATTAACAGAGTTTTAAAATCTTCGGAAACCTTGAAACCAAAACTCTTACGAATCTGAGAACAGTTATCCAAAAACTTTTATGATAAAGATGTTTTTGAAAAATTCAAAAACCATTTAAAATCATTTCAAAAATCATTTTTCATAATTGGAAAAATATTTTTATTTTTGTGAAAATATCCCAACACTTTTATGCATAATGTAGATGGAACTTAAACACATTTACCAAATCCGTCCTTATTGGGCATGATTATTGAAGTAAACTTGAAATTCGGATCGTCGATTGTAGATGTGCGCTTCCAATTCTTCAACAAACTTGTAGCATTATATGACATACTAAGTGTGACGGACTATGTCCTTACAAAAATACAACCCAAGAAAAAGCGACGCAACGCAAAAATTTATTTTTTCTTTTTTCATCCAAGTTTTTATTTAATAAAAATATTAATATATTTTTTTTTCTTTTTTCCATTTAAGTTTTTATTATTAAATATATCTTTTGCACCAGAAAGATGTAAGTTCCATTTATCTTTTTTATAGTTAACACTAGAAGAGTATTGTGAGCCCTCTCGTTTTCCAAACTGTTTTAAAGTAGCACTCATAATTTTAAAACACTCACAGTAGTATAATATCAATTCCGATTGCATCATTCGGTTGATAATGAAATGTATATACCAAAGAATTTTTTTTATCCAACCACAAATCTCTCCAAGAGTTGTCACCGAACCCCCATCCATGTCCATTAATTTTAAAAACCCAACTGCAAACAAAAACACCCAATAAAAGCTGAGGGACCAAGTCATTACCAAAACACCCGAAATAAAAATAAAAATTGCAAAATGCATACACACTAGACCAAGATCCACTTGGCACCCCGACTAATTTTTAAACTGGAACCTATTACCAACAACATTCCCTTTAAACCCAGCACAACGTCCATTTTTCTTGACCATACATGTTCCCCAAACAAATGATCTCCTTTTTAGCCCCTAAAAATAAATCGAACAAAGAATATTAATATATGGAAGAGAGCTACTGAATGTTCATAAAAAGCAAACCAAACAAACGATCTGCTTCAACACCATTTTGTTCATAAAAAGCAATAAAATCCAAAAACTCGGAAAACATCGAAAAGAGCTACTGAATGTTAAATGTTGACAACAAAACCCAAAGTAAGAGAGGATAGAGAACGAACGGAACAATTGAAATGACCTGAAAAATGAACTTTAAACACCAAACCATCGAAACAGCATTAGATAAAATCTAGCCTCTCAAACCCAAAACTGCTATAGGTCTAATACCCAAACTAAAGTAAAAGGGAAAATACCTTCGTTCGTCCAACAGGAAGTGTGATATGATGCGACTAAAAATGGAGAGAGAAGTATAGTCTGGACCAAAAAATTAAAGATATCAAAATCCAAAATATTAAAAATTCAAAATCAGAATGAAAACTAATTCAAACAAATATTTTTGAATCTCGAAAATTACGAACCATTATCCCAAACTGATAAAAACTCAAATCTTTCTTCAAGACAAATCCCAGTTAGCTATGGCGTACCATTCTTTAGCCCAAAACTTCCTTTAAGACATAATCAGGCCCTCCACCTACTTTAATGGTAGCTACTGTACCCTTCCAAACATGTCCAAAAATTAAAAGAAACATAATGAGAACATATACAAAAATCATATTAAGACATGATTATGCATAGTTTTTGAACATTACCAATTTTTGATAGGGTCAGTTGTTGTTTTTGTCTCTCTCGTGTGAACAAACTACATCAAACTCACACAATACAAAAGAAAATAAAAAATAAGAGAACAAACGCCATAAAACATAAATATCAAGACTATATATTCACCTACATACAACCACATTTCAAAAAATAAAACCCAAGAAAACAGAGGAGATAAGACGTAAGAAAACCCAGAAATTTTGAGTCCTCACCACAACCCTTAAAACAGAGTTGAGAAGAAAAAAAGAAAAAGATCTTGGTTGAAGATATCCCTTCAAACCTGGACACACAACTAAATACCATATCCTCTGTGTAATCAACTTCCCTTCTTATCCTGTATGAAAACATTAAATACCATCATTCCTTTAGGCACATTTGTGTGAGTGATCTCCACGAAGTGAAGATCAACATGTTAATCACCGAGAGGTAGATTATCGAACTGATAATAGAAGTTTCCTGATATCTTTCGTGTATGAATGATTTTCTAGAAGGAGAGGGATAGAGAGAGAGAGAGTAGATCTCTTTGCGTGTATTAACGATTAAAGTGAAGTGTTCAGCCCCGTGAAGTATTGCATCCCAAAATCTAGATAATATTTGTCTTAAGCCCCGTGAAGTGATCTCTGTGAATTGTACCATCTTAGAATCAGATTTACACAAAAATAAGCTATATGTGGCCACGTATTGAAACGTTAGATTCAACCACCGGACGATAAAGACATAAACCCTCTCATATAGATAGATACAAAACTTGTTTATATATGTATTGTATATGACTTGTGACATGGAAAAAAAACCATCATGCTTTATTATATAGATATACACACACACACACACACACACACACACACACACACACACACACATACACATACTAGGGGTGCACACGGTTCGGTTTGGATCGGTTTTGGTACTAATCCGAAAACCGAACCGACCTGGGTCGGTTCCAAATTTTTGGAACCGGAACCGAACCGACATTTATACAGAACTGAACCAAACCGAACCAGCGGTTCCCGGATCGGATCGGATCGGTTTTCGGTTCCAAAATCATATTTCATAACTAATTTTTTTTTAAGATTAATGTGTTTCATAACTAATTTTTTTAAGGTCAAAATTAATTTTGACCTCAATAACTTAAGTTAGAAACTCAAATAATCACAAAAATATAAATTACAAGTGTTAAATATATTAAATAAATATATATATGTAATTATAAATCGGTTCGGTCCCGGATTGGTTCGGATCGGATCGGTTTTCGGATCGGATTGGGTTTTTTAACCCTGAAATCGAGAACCGAACCGATGTATCGGTTTTATTTTTTTTCAAACCGGAACCGAACCATTGAGCAAAAAAACCAATCCAAACCGAACCAATGCAGTCGGTTTGGTTCGGTTTATCGGATTTCCGGTTTCGTTGTGCACCCCTAACACATACCACTTTAATAGAGAACATGATTCCATTTAACATATACAATAAGCCATTAAACTCCTAGGTCACCCTAGTGGACGAGTGTTGTCTCATGAGGGTTTTTAGGGATAAAACCCACAAGCATCAAGTTTCCTCAAAAGTATGCCAAAATAATCAATAATTCAAGCTCAACAACAATGAAAATGATTAAAACAAGTTATTAACAAAGCAATTGAGAATTTACCCAATAGTCCAAGATCATCAATATTATTATAATAACTTCATCACAATTGAAACCTTAAATATGGGAGGAAGAGCGAGCACAAGGGAAAATATGAGTTGGAAAAACTTTAATAATTCGGATAAACATTAAAGCGTCCATCACATTAAACCTTCTCCGTTGATTACACTCAACAAATGAAATCACTAAAAATTGTGTGTAACACACACACTACATAATCATATTATGAGCAAATGGAAACTAGGTCGCGCACATATCATCAATGAATAACCTTATCTGTAAAATGAAAAATATATAATCTTGATGAAAGGTTACCGCTCATTAAGGGAGATGAAACACACTTCAATAGATTATCGAAATTATTTAGACTTTGGAATCAAATTGATCCTAAGATCACATATTAAGTTTTAAGGGTTATAATGTAGGATAGGCTTATGTTATAAAATAAAGGTAATATGTATGTATTCAAAGGTGTTTGGGAGAAACACCTGGGATAATGGAAATTACGGGCAATTTTAAAACTGGAATATGATTTCCATAAACGCAACGGATATGACATTGGGTAGTGACAAAGATTTTTGAACACTATGTCAAATAAGTAAATATTTCTCTTTCATTGATTCTTTTGTTTTTCTCATATTTTTGTTTTATTTTTCTTTTCTTTCGCACTTTTTCTTTTATTTTTCTTCTCACTCTCACATGGTTAATTGTAACCATATAACAAGAATGTTATAAAATCCCAAGTACCATTCCCAACAAAGCCATATAAGGTGTATATAGTGTTGAACAACTCCAATGTGGAGTTGATTATGAGATTTTTGGGTTATGAAATGAGAGGTTATGTTAATACAAAAAGGGTTGATGAGGAGAAACATGTAAGGTGAGGCCAAGGCCAATTGGGTTAAATAATAAATAAGGACTATGATTGTTTCCTAGAGTTTACGTAATTCTCGAGTCTAAACAACTTTAAAAATCATGATCAAGTAACACATTTCAATATGAACTCAATTAGTATACAACCAATGAAATAACAATGACATTACCGATGAATTTAATATTTTTCAAGAAGGAAAGAGTAATGTATAAACACTCACAAATGAAGAAAAGCACAAGTCTAACTTAGTGTAAGTATATACAATGCAACAAAAGATTATCGAGGCTAACAAGAAAATCGTATGGGCTCATGGGTTTAAAGTTTAATTCATGATGTTTTACATAATATCAATGATTTGAAGACTAAAGTATAATAACCTCCAGAGCTGAGAACATACATCACTGAATTATTTATTGGATTGGGAATTTATTTTAAATTTATCATAAAAAACAAGGGCAAAATGCCCATGAAAAGGAGAAAAAGAAAGGAAATATTTTTAATTTATATTTTTAAAAAAATGCATACTTGGTAGGAACATATAATCGAATCAAAGAAACTACCATTGGATGGGACGCATATACCACACCCCATAATTTAAGCCTTGCATTGTCCTCAATGTGAATTAAGTACCAAGTTAAAGAGAGGAAATAACCCCATAATTCTTTTCAAAGTTATTAGTATCACGATTATGAATATTAATTTCATAATAATTCGGAGAACTACTAGCACAATAGCTTTAAACATTATTATTATAAGAATTTTTTGGCATTTTGTTAAGAGAATAATTTTTGCAAGTTCCCAACTAATTAATTTGATTTCGTAAATACTCACCAAAAGACATACGATTTTTAGTTTCCTCACATTTCTAAGTATTAACAAAAAGTCGTAGGCTTTGGGAGACTTTAAAAATTATTCGAAAGAAAAAATTGTGAACCATTACAATCGTTACAAACTCTAGAGTAAGACATGCTTAGGGTTTTCTCGTAGGACTTTCATCTGTTATGAATAGTTTTTCATGTTTTGTTAATCGTTAAAATATTTTGGGTCTGTTTAGTCACTAGTTGACCAATCGATTAGTCTATGTACAGATATTTCAATTAGTAATGGTGTTTGGTCGATGGGTTAATCAATTTTAAGAGAAGATGTGTGAAAGAAGATATTAAAGCGATAAATAATAGGCCAAACACAATCCATTTGAATAATTGATCTTCTTTATTGTATGCTCATTGCCTTCCACTTTCAACAATGCAAAGAGATAAAAACTGACATAACTAAATACTCATTAGATATTTAAAAGCCAGTTTGTAAAATAATATAAAACTGACATAAATTAGAGCAAATCTAAAAGTAAAACTTCTCAAGGTTAACCACGTTTCATGCTCGGGGAACCTCTCTGTCCTTTATTATTTCTAAGCGATAGGCTCCCTGCAAGTCATCCCTGATAATCTTGAATGGACCTTCCCATTAGGCCCGAGTTTTCCATTTGAGGACTTTTTCTCGTTTCCCATAATTTTCCTTTGTACATAGTCCCCGAACTTGAAGCTCCTCATCTTTACCCCATTGTTGTTTTGCTTGGACAAGTGTTGTTGGTAGGAGGCAAGCTTTGCAAGGGCTAAATCTTTCTTCTCATTAGCCAGGTCAAGCTCTACTCTGATTGCTTCATTATCGATATCTTAATCGACTAAGGAGGACTTCATGGTCGGCAAGCCTATTTCAAATAAGATGATGGCCTCCATCCCATAAGCCAAGGAAAATGGTGTTCCCCCCATTGATCTCCTTAGTGTAGTTCGAAACACCTAGAGAATATAGGGGGCACTACACCAAAATGTTAATTTTGTGACTGCCTTTTTGTGACTGCCAATAGGGGTGACAAACTAGTCACTCCCGGGAGCAGTCACAAAATTATTTGTGACTGCCATTAGGGGTGATAAAATTAATTGGTTAAAAAAAATTTGAGTCAATTAGTTTGTTACCGCTAATGAGAGTCACAAATGTTACCATATAATTAATTTGTGACTCCTATAAGCAGTCACAAATTTATAACTGTCACAAGCAGTCACAAGCTTATTAGTAGACATAAGTTATGACTCTTATGAGCAGTCACGAAATTATAATTGCTATGAGGAGTCACAAATTTTAGTCTTAGACTTAATTTATGACCGCTATTAGCGGTCACAAATTTGTAACTGCTATTAGCGATCACAAATTTTGGTCTAAGACTTAATTTGTAACTGCTATTGGCAGTCATAAATTTGTAACTTCTCCCAGCAGTCACAAATTTTGATCTTAAACTCAATTTGTGACTGCTATTAGCGGTCACAAATTTGTGACTGCTATTAGCACTCACAAAAATTTTCACCTACTTTAACTTCCCTCTATCTGTACGTGAAGAGCTCCCGCTTTAATTTCCCTCTCTCTTTCATTTGCCAAAACCTCTATCTGTACTTTTGTTATGTACTTTTGTTATGTGAAGAAGACGTTGATGTGTATAAATTTTTCTTAGCTGTGAAGAAGCCGTTGATGTGAAGAAGCATTTGCGATTCTAAAACCCTAATTTCTGTGAATCAAACAGGTATATTTTTGGGTATTTTTGTTGTATAGGTTGGTCTAAAGCCCTAATTTCTGTCTAAAGCCCTAATTTCAATTTTCATTGTGTGTGTGCTCATTTCGATTCTTATTATGTGTGGGTATGTGTGTATATTTGTGTGTATGTAGAGATTTCTGTTTATATGTGTGTGTATGTATAAATTTATGTTTATATGTGTGTGTATGTATGTGTATGTATAGATTTCTATTTATATGTGTGTTTATGAGTGTATCTATATACAAATTGTATTTTATGTTAATACGCCCTAGAAATTGTATTGTGGTTATTTTTTTGACAAAATATTATTCAAAAACTCTAGACATTATATTTTTTTGACAAAATATAATCAAATGTATTTTTAATATTACGAGTTTTGCCCGAGCTTTGTGATCAACGTTCTCTAGACAAAATATAATCAAATCTGATTGTTTTGTTGTGAGTATATCTAAACATCGTTTAACTTCTTTCGTTTTTTGAATATTATCTTATTTGGGAATATGTTAGATTTTTTTCAATAATCATTTTATACTATTCATATTTATTTTATCTAATCATTTTATTTTATCAATAATCATTTAATCATTTTAATCATTTTGAAAGGTAAATTTCTTTGTTTAACCGATTTTCTTGCTGTTGATTTTTTTAAGGTTATGGGTATTCTCGTATTCTTGTAGTTGCTCTCATTTTTTCATTCTCTTTTGATATGCTTTATCATTCTTGCATTTTTGGACTTACAGTTCGAGGACTAACAGTGTTCATGTTCATTTTGTGATTTGTTTGATTCGATTAGGTTGGATTTTTAGCAGATAATATGGCTCATACTATAACAGGTATATTTTTGGAAACAAGTTTTGTATACAAATTTTACATCAAGATATCTACAGTGACACAATAATGGGTAAATTTCAAATGTGTGTGTGTGTGTGTATATATATATATATATATATATATATGTGTGTGTGTGTGTGTGTGTGTGTGTGTGTGTGTGTGTGTGTGTGTATAGATGGTATTCACTTCTTGTTACTCCATATATATTTGTTTTATTCAAATGTTTGTCACTTTGATTTTGTGTTTTGGTTGTGGGGGAATTAATGTGTTTTGGTTTAATTAGGTATAAAATACCGTACTGATCATGTTTGTGCCGCCAGAGATGAGTTTATTGTTGCCTATGGTATGTATGTACTTTTTTCATGAATTTCAACATTTAACAATGTTACATATTTCATTATTTTTTGTATATATTATTTGTAGAGGTGATAGGTGGTTGAGGGTGAGCCAATTGAAAAACCATATTGCCAATTGGTTGTTGTAATATAGCTTTTAGATTAAGCTACAAGAATATTTGTTTACTAGTTTATGTGAATTTTAGTTAGAATTATTGATATTTGTTTACTAGTTTATATGAATTTGGTTATCACTGTTACGCGCCAGAAAAAAATCAATACTATAAAATCAAGAAAGATGGATTTTACTATAGTTAATTGTGATGAGTTTCATGTGATATCGATTGTAATGTCAACACATATTTAGCAAATGTGAATTTGAGGTATATTATGAGAAATTTGGTATAAAAACGTGAGTTGATTACACTTGGGCAACATGCGCATGAATATGGTCATGTAGTATTAGTTATGCTAATGTGTGTTGATGTTTATATGTTGATTTTATTTTGATTGATAGTGCGGTAGTCATGGGTTATCACGGGTGTGTGGGTGTATGAGCATATAGTTATGGAGGGCATCATATATTTGCTTAAGTGAAAAAAGAGAGGGGTTGTGGGTGTGGGTGTGGGTGTGTGCGCATACATTTTGGGACCAAAGTTTTTAAGACGTCCTTTTTAGATCCTCGGAGTGATGGCAGATGCCCTCTTTATCCAGCGTATATGTTGGAATTTTTTTGAGTTTAATATTCATTATATTAAAATCTGGCAGACATGAATTGTATGCGTTGTATCAATCAAGTATTGTTCCGCAACATGGTCTAAAATTTGAAATGCAATTTCAACCTAGTGATCTCTTAGTTTGCAAAAACCATTATAACCACAATCCCCACTCCCTATATTGACACATATATTATCTGGCTAAAACCACATTTTAGTCCAGTTATGAAATACTCCGTAAATATGCCATCAAATTGAGAGTTGCTCTATGATAGTAATTTGTCGTTGGGCGAGCCATTTGGGGTGTGAGGTCAAATCTTCGATTATTATGCCTCAAAATATACATGTAGCCAGATAGAACACTTGTAGATGTGAATTAACTGTGAGTACTCTTTTTAAGATCTTGAGGAGAAACAAGTAAAATCTTCTTGTGTTGTTGTTGTTAGTCTTTTTTTTTGGAATAATGATTTCCAACTGCTATCATTGGAAAAATAATAAATGAAAAAATATTCAGGTCAACAATTCCAGTGTAAGCTCAGGAGGGTCTCAAAATATTGATATTTAATTAAAATATATAAATAACTTAGTCCATCATGATTGAACTTGTCATCAACTAGTCTCGATCTAGGATTTTCTATCAAACTATTAACATCATAATTAATCATAAGGATTTATAAAACTCTTTGGGAGTTCTTGGATGTCATATCCGAGCATGTCATCAACAACTTGTATCATTTTAGGCTTCAACTTCTAAAACTTATCTATGGTGTATCCGCTCAAGATCTCTCTAAAGTGCTCGACGTTAGGGAACTCTCCCGCTGGTAAATGGTGCTCCCTCTGAACCTTAGTGAATTCATCTTCTAGATTATCAATGAGTCTTTATTGAGTCTTGGCTTTGCCCATCATAGTAGGCATCTTCTTTTTCAGATGGCTGATAATGTAAAAATGAATCTTGGCAGCCCTCACTTGTTTTAGCTGTGCGCTTGTTTTAGCTATGAACACATCCAAATCATCCATGTCTGGAGGCTTTAAATTTTCAAAGTCAACTTCAGCATTTAAGAGATCACTAGTTATAGCATGTCCAGCTCGTGCAAAAGAAACTAATTGCATTGTAGTAATGAACTCTTTAAAAACAAGAAATCCTTGTCGTTTGGAATTTGCAATTGCCCACACCTACTTGATATCTTGTCGAGGTAAATTGGACATGGAAAACAATTTGATGGCGTCACCTCCCATAATGCGCCATCGCCATATGAATTGGCATGTTGTTAGTCTTTTATTTCAACTTCAAATGCAAACACAAACACTCATCAACTGATCTTAACTTATACTCGAAGCGCTCTGTGTTCATAATCGTGTAAGTTCCAAATGATATTTTAGATAACCCCACCTTTTGTTATGCCAATAGGAATAGGTTTTTTGTGTGACAATAGACTTAATTTTTCTCTAGTTACATAATTTGTTAATATTTTGCACCCTTTTTGAGTAATATGATTACAATACCTCTTTTTTAAGTTTCAAAACAGCTGTGAATGCTTCTTGAGGTATATCTACTTTTCCAATGGACTTCATTCTCTTCTTCCCTTCAGCCTATTTCTTGAGCAGTTTCTTTTTCCTTGATATGTCTCCACCATAGAATTTGGCCAGAACATCCTTTCTTATTGCTGACAAAGCTTCGCTAGCAATCACTTTAGAACCTATGCATAGTTGGATTGGTACTTTAAACATTTTTCGGGGTATAATTTCTTATAACTTTTGTGTTAAATCCCTCCCGACAGCATATGCCTTGTCTTTATGCACAATAGTTGCCAAAGGTTCCACCGGATCATCATTAATTAAAATGTCAAGCTTGATCAATTCACTTTGCTTGTACCCGAGAAAAGAGTACTCCATGCTGTCATAACCTTTACTTCTCGACTGGAGCTGATCAAAGAAATCCCCTACCATCTCTTCTAGGGGTAATTCATAGGTGAGTGATGATCTAATTTTGGTACTGAATTTCATTTCTTTAAACACTCCTCTTAGATCTTGAGCAAGCTCCAATAGTGGACCAATATAATCTTTGGCAGTGACCAATTTCATTTCACTCTGATGTTTGAGTTGTTCTTTTATTCTTATAAGATTATGATTGGTGCAGTTCTTAGTCTGAATGTGCATCCGATTGCCATGGGGTGTCTTGCACTACATTGACTTTTGTTAGGTTCCGTGGCACCCATGAGTAATGACCAACGTCTTTATTTGGGGATGTTGCATTTGCCATATGGCAAGACTCCAATACTGTCCTGAATAAGCCCTATCTAAGACGTTTTATGGATTTCATCGTGTGTGTCCCTCGGACAATCAGGAGTCGTGATTCCATCTTTGTAGTTGTGTATATGTTTTTGAAGTTGACGCATTTCATTCTTTGCTGTGGGACACCTTGTATATTTGAGATGTCATTCGTTTATGCAGTGTTCCTGCAAATCCTCTTTCGGCAGGGATGTTTAGTCATTTTTTTAAATTAGTAAAACTCCATCCCATAATGTTGGTGAGTTGCTGACTTTACCCCTCAAATGGTAAATATGCACCGGACCCGCCGTTTCCACCTGTGCTTCATAAGTGACTCGTATACAACTCCTATAAGGACCATTTTTACCTTCGCCAAGGTTGTATTCATCTGGGGGACTTGGTTATGGTCCACCTATGGAAGGAGGTGGCAGAGTATAGGACACAAACTGCAGATGCAACGTTTTGGGCAGTTTCCTGTTCTGCGTTGTCATGGGAAGTTTTGCGACAGATACTTTATTACCAAGGATACTTTGTAACATGTTGACCAATATTTCTATACCCTTTTCTCCTCTTACATAGCTTTTTCTTAAGAAGGGGAAGTGATGTTGGAGCATAGTGATTAGCTTATTATTTCTCGTCTTTGTCCATTTCCACCCGTGTATGACATGAGAGTATGAATGAGAATCAGAGAATATCTTTTCCTAAATTCTTAGGGCATGCACCTCTTTTGGCATGTTTGTACCCAAGCACGATCTAGGATGATACAAATAAGATTCATGTGATGACAACAAAGCACAATCAATACGATGCGAATTAGAATGTTTTGAATATATTAATAATTGAATTCGGATTACAAAAGAGAACCACTTACTAAATAGGATAAGAGTTCTTTCTAGGAAAGGGACCTAATAAAAGGAAACAAAATAAAATAGGAAACAATAATTATGACAACCAACTAAAGATCTGCTTAGAAGATAACTTTAAAGTTTATCCTAACGTTTTTCCCTTACCATCAAATGTTACTGGTTCCTGAGGGGGACCGAGACGCTTGGCCACATCATTATATGTTCAAATAATTATAGGAGTGATATCTATATTCTGTACACATGTTCGGTTCTCATTACCTTAAGGCTCCTCCTGTGCAGGGTGGTTAGGATACGCTGAATGCGCGAGGGAAATCAAGAATCGTTTCTTCTAGCATTGTGCTCCAAGACATTCACATCCAAAGTGATTGTTTTCTGGTATTTGAATGTGTTGCAACTTTTGGATCATTGTTAATTTTTGGGACTGACAATTGGTTAGTTTTTCTATTAATCAACATGCTTCCCCAACTCATCTCAAAGTTGTTGAGCAGATTAGTAATGGTAAATGGTGCCTTAATTCTCAAAAAATAAATTCCATTGATACTTCAATTATTGATAAATTTGATACTGCCACCTTCAAACATGCATATGAGTTTGTGAACTTAAAAAGACCTAGATATTTAGGTTTTAATTATTTGATTTTTTAGTTCAATATGCTGCATTCAGCATTCTATTGCTGATTTTATTTTTAGTTCAAAATAAGGTGAATTTCGTTATTAACTTTAATTTCAAATCTTTGGTTCATATCTGGTTCAATTAAGTAGTTGTTTATATTGATTATCTCATTTGGTTCAAATATGGTTCAATCTTTGGTTCATATCTGGTTCAAATCTTAGTATAACAATCTTAATTATCTCATTTGGTCGTAAGCCGACAATGCCGTATTTTTCGTAAATTTATATAACATAACTGTTATATAAGTTATAAAACTTATATAACAGTTATGTTATATATAAGTAATATAACATAACTGTTATATGAGTTGTATAACTTATATAATAGTTATGTTATAACATAGCTGTTATATAAGTTATACAACTCTAACATAGATGTTATATAAGTTATACAACTCATATAATAGTTACGTTGTATAACTTATATAACAGTTATATTTTTGGTACAATAGCTACTATTTCTCAATAAGAAGCATCTACTATATGATTCATAAATGTTGTAACTTGATGTTTTTGATACAATAGTTATCAATTACTTGTTAAAATGATGAGATAGAACTAACTTCTTGCTTTACACGTGGCTCGTTTTATAATCAAGTCTGCACTTTCATTTGTAACAGTCTTGGGATTTACATATGTACAATCAATGCGACTAACTGCCTTGATAGTATGGGTCTTAACTACCCAAATGTTGTTTAGTGTGATTATGTCCCCAATTAGATTTGTAAACATATTCAGCATGACATATTAGGGGATTTTATATGAGAAAAAGCCTAGCAAATACAAGAACTAAATTGCTACCCAAAGCCCTGATCTTACCAAGATTGTTACCCAGTGTCCTAAATTGCAGCGTCTATGGGTATGCCTGATCTTATGTATTGTACTGTTAGTTGATAACTTTTCTATTTGTCTTGTTGACATTATTTCTGGTGCACATTGCTTTCTAATAGTTCACTATTTGCAGCCAAGCAAGATGGTAATTCACCAAAGATATACGGAGGATTAAGATTAGATCATGAGATGGTTTACATGATATGGTTTTCAATATTAGTGAGTATGAAATCGGCGAGCTCTGCAGATCAATTCCATTCTAGTATGGCACCATAGATGGATCCACCATTTTGGGTCGAGAACAGTTTGATCTGTTCTGTTTTCTTGTCTATTAAGTTCAAGTAGGTAAACTACTTGTATAAAGCACACAATTACGAGTTCTTAACTGAGTTGGTGGAGGAGGACATCAGCAGCCTTTGACTTCACCTAGTCAAACTCAAGCAAGCTCTCAATTCAGTTGGGAGGGTTTCTCCATATCTAATGTGATATATTACTTTTTTCTTTCATGTATTTTTTATATCCTTTTTATTTATTTTATTATTTGTTTATAATGACACACTTGTTGAGTTGTGGGTTACACAAGCATTATAATCCGCCCGTGCATCGCGCGGGGCAAAAATAGATATCTATGTAGCATGCCACGTGTATAGATATCTATGTATAGATATGCATAGATATCTATGTATAGATATGCATAGATATCTATACTTCTCCCTGTTATGCATATCTATATTGTAATCATTTTAGGAGATGATTACGAGTTGTAACTCGTTCATGAATATTTTTTTCTCTTTCGTGCAGGGGATGATGTGGCAAGAACAAATTTCATGACTCGACATCATGAGGCGACATCTCAAACCTACTATGGCAAGCACCATTTTTAAACAATGTGAGTACCAAAACACACTTACATATCTTATATATGACTTCACTTATGTATGCCAATATAATGCGTCAATATCTTTGGAAAATTACAGATGGTCGATTGTTACACACATACTTATCTCATATATGACAAGAAGGGTGTGGTTATAGAAAGACGATGAAGATCGAGAGGCTCAACATCGACAAGATGCTGAAGATATGCTCAACATTGACACGAACTCAAAGAATTATAGATTCGCCACCAACAAACGCTACTACAGATAAAGTCTGACATGAACTTGCTCAACAGGCATACTTCGAGTACACGAGGGAGGATGCCACCGCATCAATACCCCCCACAACTGATATACCTAGACTTCACGAAGCGTATCCACTG
The DNA here is from genome assembly GCA_949130495.1 of Sambucus nigra. Classification (NCBI taxonomy): domain Eukaryota; kingdom Viridiplantae; phylum Streptophyta; class Magnoliopsida; order Dipsacales; family Adoxaceae; genus Sambucus; species Sambucus nigra. The sequence goes on from OX422211.1 coordinate 47,773,020, forward strand.
CGTGGTGACTCCTGGTCTAGATTTAGAATGATTTGTTACATGTTCATGACATTTCATGTCATCGAAGTGTTGTGTCGCTATTTTTTTTAGTTTATTTTTTATTCTATGTTCATTTTGTACTTGGCGCCCACGAAGGGGTTGTTTGATGTTAAATTAAGTTTAAATAAGTTTTATGTGTACTGGATATTTGGAATATGAGAAATAAAAATGAAATGTTGTCAAAATTTTTAGACTTGTTATCATGATATTTATTTTACTTTCATTACTTAATCATTTTATGAAAATATAAAGCTATTTATAATAGCTCTTACCACATTTAACAAATTCAATTTTGTAACTGCTATTAGCAGTCACAAATTTGTCACTACTATCAATTTTGTAACTGTTAACAGCAGTCACAAATATAAGATTCGTAACTGCTGTTAGCAGTCACGAATCTAACATTCGTGACTGCTGTCAGCAGTTACGAATCTAACATTCGTGACTGTTGTCAGCAGTTACGAATAGCAGTTACGAATAGCAGTTACAAATTGGGGTCACCAGTCATAACCCCGTAGGGGTTATAAAAATTTGTGACTGCTGTTAGAAGTTACAAATTTTCTTTTGTCACCCCCTAAATTATGATGGTAAATAGCAGTTATAAAGGTCATTTGTGACTGCTAACATCACTCACAAATCTCTCATTTTGGTGTAGTGGGGGTTGGTTAACCCATGCAACCATTTCTTTCGTCAAGGACTGTTTTATTAGATGCTTCTTCTTGTCCTTTGCTCTAGGGATAGGCCACTGATATATAGTAGTGCCTAATATTATGATCATCGCAAAAGCTATGAAAGAGGCTTCTCTCAAACTAGGTCCCATAATCTGTTTTGATGATCCAAATAATACTAAAATGGGTTATGATATTCCTTCAGATGAACTTGGTCATATTGACATTTCAAATGTTCACCAATGGTTCTCCTTCTATACATTTGGAGAAATAGTTTGTGTTGGCATGTTACCCGATACAAGGGGTAGAGGACCAACGATGTACATCCCTCACTACACAAAAGTCCAAGGACTTACGAGGGACTTAAGGCAGCTAGCGAGTGGATGCACTAGAGGTGAGAGGAGTTGGAAATTTTTGCACCCACTGTATATACGACCACCAGTACCCTTCTTTCATTGATCTGAATGCCAACGACATGCCCCCAACGTGGTTACCATATATTCCTATGTGCAACTCGTAGAGGGTATGTTCGGCATCATACGGGTGGACGCATTGAAGATATGATCCTTCTTATCACCCGACTGGACATCTTCCTTCAGGTAGTGAACTGTTGGATCCATCCATCTTAGGGCCCTATCAATGGCCATAACCTGCTCAATAGGCTTTTTTTAATACTGGACTGATCAAGGTATTCCACTTGAATTATTTACTTCGGATATCCCTTTATTGCCTAAGCAAGCGTGGCTAAGGATTATCATGACTGTTGTTTACCTTTAAGAACTATTATACTTGGAGTTGTAGCCTCATAATATTTTATTTGATACCAGCCTTGAGTCATAAAAAAATGTCAAGTTGACGGGGTCCCAAGGATGGTGTCTTCCACAAATCGTCGATCAAGACTTCATATTCGACTTTATTATTGGAGGCTTCAAATACCAAGCGCGTTGCATGTTCGAGGAAGGCTTTTTCTTGGGAAACTAGCACTATCATCACACCCGCCCCTTCAAAATTGAAGGCTCCATCAATGTAAAGGGTCCAATGCTCCCCTTCTTTGATCGGTTATTGAACATGTTCTTCATTCTCAGTCTCAACGTCCATTGGTGCCTGGTCGCTGGAGAATTTAGTAATGAAGTACGCTAGGGCCTACCCCGCTACCTAACTAATGTCCTAAGCTGATATTGGATATCAAACCTACCTAACTCCACCAGTCACTTGGACATTCAACCAGAAAGGTCAGCCTTCCGAAGGATTTCTTTCAAAGGGAAGGAGGTTAAGAAGATGATCATGTGAGCCTCAAAGTAATGCTTTAACTAGTGAGAGGGTATCATCAGCGTGTACGCAAACTTCATTAGCGGCAGGTATCTCTTCTCAGTGTCGAGAAAGGTTTTTCTCAAATAATAAATGGGATCCTAACTCTCGTTATTCTCATAAACTAGGTTCGAGTTGACTGCGTGACTGGATACTACCATGTACAGGTGTAAGGGACCTTCTTCATCGAGAATCATCAGCAGTGGTGGTTGTCTCAAACTTCTTTTCTTCTTTAAGTGCCTGGGGACATTAATTGTTCCATACTTCCTTACTTTCTTTCCTCAGTGCCTGGAAGAAAGGTCGACGCTTCTATGAAGACCTCAATATGAACCTATTGAGTGCGGCGAACATGCCAACCAACTTCTACACCCCATGCAATGTTCTTGGAGGTTGCACTTTTTGAATTGCTTCAATCTGATCGGGGTTTGCCTCAATCCCCATCTGAATGACCAGATATTCAAGGAACCTCCCTGATTGTACCCCAAAGGTGCACTTTGCTTCATTCAACCTCATCTTGTTATAGCGGAGAACCTTAAAAGTTTTTCTAAGTCCGTAAAGTGATCCTTCTTCTTTTTTCTCTTCATCAACTATCATTTATGTATACTACCATCATATCTCCCAAATGTTGATTGATCATCTTTATTACAAGTCTCTCATAAATCGCCCCATCATTCTTTAACCCGAACGACATCACCCTACAGCAGTACAACCCTAATATGGTGATGAATGAGGTATTCTCTTGGTTTATGGAGAACAGTATATCTTATGGTAGCCTGAGTAGGCATCAAGGAAGCTCGTACATTCATGCTTGGTGATTGCGTCGACTAGAGGCAAAGAAAAACTATCCTTGGGGCACGCCTTGTTTAGGTCTGTGAAGTCTATACACACTCTCCACTTCTTTACGACTACTGGGTTAGATAGCCATTTGGGGAATTGAACTTCTTTAATGGACTTGCCTCTAGAAGTTTCCTCAATTCCTCCTCTATTTCCCTCGCTTTCTCGGGAACAGTTCCTCGCACCTTTTGGGCACCAGAGGATATAGTGGGTCCATATGGAGTTTGTGGCACATAACCTCTGAATCTATCCCCAACATGTCATACGATTGCCAGGCAAAAACATCAAGATTTATTTTGAGGAAAGCGATCAATTCTTTTTTTCTTCTCGAGTAAGGGTGTTGTCGATCAAAAACTTCATCTCAGTTTGACTTCTATCAAATATCACTTCTTAAAGAGGCTCTATGACCCAATCGTAAGGGGAAACTCTAACTTCCTCAACACCGAGTCACTCGTATTTTAGCTGCTACTTGAAGGTCACAGATCCCTTTGCTGGTTCCATAGCCTTTTCTTTCTTCTTTTCCTGCTTTGGTCGAATGGAAACTATGAAGCACTGCTGAGCTAGGGCCTAATTCCCCCTGACCTCCATTATCCCCTTCTTAATGATGCACTTCAACTTCTAATGGTAAGTAAAAGGCACTTTCCTCATTTTATGTATCCATTCTCTACTAAGTACAGTATTGTAGCGGGGATCTATGTCCACTACGGGGAACTCGGTTAATTTTGAGATTCATTGTGCTCGAACTAGGAGAACCACCTTTCCAAAGGATAAAGTCATCATTACTGTAAAGTCGACCCGAGGCACGATCGATTCTTGTAGGTCTTCTAGTCGTAAATTCAGTTGGTTGAACATCTTGAGGTACATCATGTTCGAGGAACTCGCTTGATCCCCACTAGCTTGTCCACATCCCAGGTAGTGACTCTAAGAGTGATAACAGGTCATCATAGTGAGGATTCCTTACTCCGTCCAAATCATCATCGGTGAACACAGTATGCTTGGAATAATTAATCTCCTCAGGTCGCCGACGTTTTTTTGCAGTGGGCTTTGCCGGGGCGATCTGAAATCCCTCCATTACAGTTGTGAGCTTCTTGACCTCCATCCTAGAGGGCATTCCTTTTTATTTAGCTTGGGTTTGAGGCGTCATGAGTTACTGTGAACTCATGACCCAAGTCTTCCTCCAAGATGTTGTCTGGCCTCTGGTCGCGCACAGATTGTATTTAAACCTTCTTATATCAACGAACTCGTTGAGGTTCCCGGCTTGGGTTAGTTCCTCAATATGGGATTTTAAGGCCTTACAGTTTTCAATTTTGTGGTCGTCATTCTTGTGGTATTCACACCTTAGTGTTGTATTCCTCTTCTTTGGATCGCTTATCATCTTCTCAGGACACTTGAAATATTGTCGACATCTGATCTTGTAAAAGATCTAATAAATCGGCTCGGAGAAGACATTATTGATGGCCTTGAATACCTTCTCGGGGAACTTCTTCTCAGTCACCTTTTGCTTTCTGTTCAGATTTTTCCCTCATTTCTTGTCCATCCCTTCTTTATCCCCATTCTTGGACTATTTTGGTCGATAACCTTCGTGACCAACTCCATCCACTATATCTTCATCCTTGACTTAATTCTCAATCCTTGCCACGAGATCGTTAATCATAATAGCCTTCCATTTAGTGAGAGGCTGGTGAAGCATGGAGTTGCTCAGCAGTCCAACTTTGAAGGAGGCCAGCGCAACCTGCTCGGTGCAATCCTCCATCTCGTTATACACCTCCCAGTACCTTCTCGCGTACTCATGGAGTATCTCCTGAGGATTTTTCTCATTGTGAGAAGCGATTCCATCCATTTGGGATGGTTACTTCTTTTGATGAACCTGGTTGTAAATAGCTCGAGATCTTCTTAAAGGGTATGATCAACCGGTGTGGTAATTTTTTGAACCACTTTTAAGCAATGTCTCCAAGATGGGAGGGAAATATTCGGCAGATCAGTATCATCGTATGGTGATACTGCCTGACATGATCAATGGGATTCACATTACCTTCATATATCTTGAACCGTACAGCTATAATTTTTTGGGAGTTTCAAACTCTTCTACATCCCAGATAAAAGGAAATTTCATTTGATAGGCAAGGACTCTCCTCGCGAGCTCATTGGTCGTTTGTACTCCTTGATGAGTTGGGTTCCTATCCACCTCTCTCCTGATAAAATCACAGAGCTCTCTATCTCCTATACGTTCATCATAGTGGGGCCTTTTTCCATGTGACTTCTCGCGAGGAGGAGATTCCTTATGTCATTGATTGCTCTTTCCTCAGCTGCGAGGTCCTCTCTCCTGAGGACTACGAGTTCATGACCTGCAGTCATGCTTGTGCTTCTCCTTATAGGCCTCTCTTTCTAACTTCTCTAAGCATCATTGGAGCGTAACATTATGCTCTTATTGGCGGGCCGTTCGTCTCGCAAACGTTTCTTATAATTATCAATGAACCTTAAGATCTGATTGGATTGTTCCAGCTCGTCACTTGGGATTATCTTCCCCTCATGAGGACGATAGTGTGCATCAGGAGATTGGTAATAGTCGCCAATCTCTTATCTAATCCTATGGGGTGGAGGAGATGGAAGACATTCCTCTTGGTCTTCATGAATGTCATTGTCCAGATGGTAACCCTCCTGGTCACCATGACTACGCTGGTGATGACCCTCCTGGCCATCGAGATTCTAGTGATCTGGGTTGGGTGAGTGAGACATCTCAGGAAGTTGGCTAGTGGCAAAGAACTCAAATCGTTCCCACAGACGATGCTAATTTTAAGTGATAATTTTCTACAAGTGATGATATTCAATGCACACAAGCCAAACATGGATAACAATGACAGTAAATAATGATATCACACACACAACATAAGATGTATATGGTTCGGCAACGTGCCTACGTTCGCGGGGTGCTAGGGTTGTTCTTTATTGCTTAAGAACTCAGGTCGACAGAGTTGTAGTACTGTTCGATGTCACAATGATATATGACCTTCTCATATGAGGGGGTTTACATTTATAAGGCCGCTTAGGAAAGTCCTAAGCCTCGTTAATAGCTATCCTAATAGTTCAGACTTATCTTCTATCTTGATCAACCGTTGCAAGTGATTAAGTTGAACGAGTTCATTCTCCCTTGGAGTACTCATGAATTATCGGTGCGCATAGCCGAAGTACACATGGTCGAGCACGTGTTAGTGTGATTCTTGACCCCACGATTATGTTAGATAAAAGCGTTAAAAAGTGTTTTTTATAATAAAACGTTATTTCTTAAAATACAAACTATTTTTTTATTATAAAAGTTATTTTTAAAATACTTTTATTTTATAAAAAAATGTTTTTTAATAAAAAAAATGTTTTAAAACTGGTTCTAAAAAACTATTTTTAAGGTTAATAAATGTTATAACTATTTTTAAAAAAAACATTAATGCATATGAAAACGTTAAAACTATTTTTTAGTAATAAAACGTTATTTTTTATAACGAAACTGTTTTTATAATTAAAAAACTATTTTATGTTATAAATCATTATTTTTTTAAATGGTTTTTTATAATAAAATTGTTTTTAATGTTAATAAATGTTGAAATTTTCTTAAAAAAAACATTATCGTCGATAAAAACGTTAAAAAATATTTTTAAATAATAAAATTTTATCTTTTTATGATAAAAACTATTTTATCACAAAGCGTTATTTTTAGAAAAATGTAATTTTTATGATATAATTGTTTTCATACTAACACTAAAATTGTCTTTAAACACAAGTTTTAATAAGAAAACTGTTTCCAAACATTCGTTTTAATATTAAAACTATTTTAAGTGTTTTTTATTTAAAATAAAAAAATAGTTTTTTGCATAGAAAACAGTTAAAACGTTAAAAGTCGTTCTCTATAAATATTAATGTTAAAAAATGTTTTAAAAATGTCAAAAAAATACTTTTATTTGATTATTTCCAGTTTAAAAATAATAATTTTTTTAAATATTTTTTGTAATAAAATTGAAATATTAAAGAAAAACTTGCATAAAGAATAGGAAAAGAATCTTATATTAAAAAGGCTTTGTAGAGATTTGACAGAAGAAATGCAAGGCATGAAAAATTTTGACAGGATGTTGGTGAACTAACGTTCAAACATGACATTTAATGATTTCCATCCAAAATGGGTGGCAAGCCTGTATAAACAAAAGGAGTGGGTGTCAGACTGTAAACTAAACAAATTAGTTGATGCCAAAAGCCAAATAACCCAAAAGCCAAATTTGGTCCGACCTTTTATTATGTTTGAGCCGAGCCGAGTTTGAGTCAAAATATTAAGTCCGAATTCAATTTGAGCAGAGCTCGAGCGAAGCATTGTCAAGCCCGAACTAGGCTCGCCTCGATATATATATATATATATTATTTTCTATGGTATGTAAAACTGTTTTAAAACAAAACAATTTTAACTTGTTCAAATTTCTACATTTGAATGTTTGATCGCTCATTATTTTTTATGTAACATAATTTACTGATATCTCGGTGTGTTTGTGTGGTATTCATTTAATGCTGTCCAAACAGATTTATGTTGCTAAAATGTTATTTTTGATGATGTACAAACAGGTTTTTGTTGCTGAAATATTATTTTTAAGTTAATGTTGTCGAAATATGTATTTCAATGTTGTCTAAATAGGTTCATGATGCTGAAATATTAATATTAATGTTGTCTAAACGTGTTTTTGATGCTGGAATATATTTTAATGTTGCCCTATATTGCTAAAATATGTGATCTTTTAGAAGAGAAAATATATGTGCACCCACACGAATCAGTGCAAGATAAATAGGCTAAAGTGGTCCACCAGCATATTTTACCGGCAACAACCATCCTCAACTATCCACACCAATCACAGCATGATAAATTGGGAAAAGTGGCCCGCTAATAGTCACCCATAACTATCCCAAATGTCTCACACTATTGCTATGAATGTACGCACAGTACTTTGTTGATTTTGCTAATTGATTAGTGATTTCCGTTCACGGTTAATTATTGATTGTACCAACACATAGCTTCATGAAAATTCAGAAAGATAGTCCAATACGTTGTCTAATCACAGTTTTTAAATTAAAAATTTCTTTGAACAAACAGTTAATCGAAAACTACCTTAACTATCTTTTTAGGAAAAAGGCTATTAAGAAACCTTCAATCCTAATCTAAATTGGAGCTCCCGCTTGTTTAAGACTTGTTTTATCTGTTACACAAAAAATTTCAGACTATTTAAAAAGTAATTTATCTGGAATGAATCATGAATCTTGGATGACATTATATTATCTAGTTCATAATTTCATTGAAAAGATGTCGAATAAATCTGTCTACCCTCTCAAAACTAAGGTCATGGTTATCTTCACATTCTGTCAATTGACGCATTAAAATAAATGCATATATATCAACTTATAAGGTATGAACTCCATAATCCTAGTTTTTAAAAGTAAGGGCAACTTAACCTTTTTGCCAACTACAAAGAGTGTCGTTCAATATGTACAGGGCTCGCCTGGACTTGCCACATTTTTTCCTGCATTAGAGTTCTTTAAGCTCAAGTTCGCTGGCTATGGTTTAGCATTCGCTAAATATCGAAGCCTAATGTAATGAATTTACCAAACGATCTGATATAGCAAATTGTTCAACGTACTTTAACCAGCTATGCGATAATACTACTTTGACAATAGAAGTCTATTATTCTTGCAGAGTAACTTCAGCCCCTCTTCTCACATCCAACTTTCCCCTGCACAGCCGGGCACTCAACTCATAGTGCTTGTTTATTTCGACATTTTGCTTTCCGGGATGTAAAGTAGAGTTCTAGCAAAAAAAAATTACCCTTGTTTTTCAAGCACTTTATAAGACTTCATACGTGAATTTACCATTTGAGAATTATGGAAGGCCGCAAAATTCTAACCAAACGTGAATTTGTTGTCACAACTCCTGCTTACTTGTCCTGCCTTTTATGACCATGGCTTCTACTATGCTTTCCCCTGTGCCTTTTGCTGCTTTTGTCTTCAGATTCTTGAAATTCTTCTCCAGAACCGTTCTTGTCCAAGTTGTCCCTATGTTTCCCATGGCCACCTCTCAATTTGCTTTCACCATAAAATTCATTAGAAGTTTGATCACGAGACTTAGATTCCCCTTTATATTGTTTACTATCATCATCACCAAGTTCTCTCCTAGATTTGTGTTTTTTCTCCTGAACAATTTCTTCAGGTTCCCACCGGCCTCCATCATCATCATTTTCATCTGGGTAGTATGCAGAGCGTGATTTACTTCTCCTATTATATCGACCCGACCCACCATGTTCAACATTTTCCTCAGGAGTGAGCTTTCTTTTAGATTTCTTATGTTTTCCGAGAAACTCAGTGTCAGATTCTCGATGATCTGGTTTCTCAATGTTTTCATCATAGTCATACCTTGACTCAAGATCGTGAGATTTAATTCTTTGACCATATCTATCAGAGTTGCTGGTGTCTGGAAAATCAGCTTCGCTGGTCTCTTTACTCGAACGATCCCTTCTGCTGGAGTTTCGCGTTCGAACTCTTTGTACCTCAGATTTTGACAGGTCAGATACTCTCACGTGAACTTTGTTATTTGAAATCTTCTCGGATTCCCCATGATCATCGGACAACTCTGAAACTTCATTTGAGGTCCTCGAGGATGCCCTTGTACGATGATGGTGTCTCTCTCTATCCCCGTCTGACCAATCTTCGGCTGAATCACTGTCACGGGTACTTCTAGTACTGTCCTGATAACCCTTCGGAGATTTGGAAACTTTTTCCCAGTGCCTCGAGCTTTTTCTTTTGTCACTGTAATGCCTGCCGCTTTCTCTCTCATCCAACCAATCTCCACCGGCATCAGCAAGACGGGCTCTATTATTCTTGCTTTCCTCAAAATCATCCGATATTTCAAACACTTTATTCCGGTGCCGGTGCCGGTGCCGGTGCCGGTCTCTGTCTCTGTCACTATCGGTATCAGATAAATCTCGATCAGAATCAGATTGATGAGTTCTCTTGGTACCTCTATAACATTCTCGTGATTTCGTCACTTTAGTATTGAGTCTTGAGCTTTTACTAGCGCTATCATGGTATCTGTTTCCATTTCTACCCCCGTCAGACCAATCTCCATCAGAATCTGCATCACAAGTTCTATTCTTGCCATGCGGGTCTGTTTTGGAATTTGTTTCATCTTCTACAGTTGTCAGATGCTTTCTACCACCTCTAGCGTGCCTTTGTTGGGTTGTGCTCTTTTGAACGCCATGGCCTTCGTAGCGGCTTCTACTAGAACTCTTATTCAGATAATCTCTCTCTTTTGACCGAGATCTTCTAGAATTATATCTGTGCAAAATTAAGATAACCATTAAAAACAATCCAATCGATTACCACCAACAAGGCTTGAGTTGGATTACGGTAACCAATCCCCTTCGAAAATGAAAAACAAAAATAAAGATCAACATCTAACAGCCAAAACATGCCTTCTGCTTTCTTTTCTTTCTTGATAGAGTACTTTAGGAGCCTTTAATTGCTAAGTTGGAAAAAGGCTGGAAAGCAGTTAAGAATTGCATTCCATGGAAAACAGGAAAAGTAAGAGAACATTTCCCCAAAGCGAATCTCTCTTTTCCACTCATTTTCGACTTCTCATAAAAATGTTTGTCTTCTTCCAACATTGCAATCAAACACACTCTAATTAAAAAGGAAATGAAAAAATTCTGAAAAGGACGAGGAAGGAACGACTCACGGGACCAAAGTAAGAAATGGAAACAAGGAAAATGCAAACATAATTCACCCAATAAGAAAAAGAAAGATAAATTCAAGTGAAAATTGCCACGTCATTTGTATAGAAAAATAATAGAGCAATATAGAGACAGAAGAAATTAACAGGGAAGCAGATAAGCAACTTGGGTGCGGTGCTTACAGATAACAGAATAAAAGAATATATTATGGAAATCATTTACTACTTATCATTTATTTAGTCTGCAAATGAGTGTCCAGCAGATTACTTTCTTTTTTGGTCATATAGCACACTCTCTTAAGTCCTACAGGATAAGGACACCGTTTTTTACTCTTGAATAGACACAGAAATACAAAATACTACACAAAAATGGTAGCCAAATTCAGATTTCTATTTTTTCTTTTTAAAAGATGATAAATATGACTTTATAGTTACATTCTTACTAACTGGCCGTGAAAGAGATGTACGAATTGACCATAACAAGCATAGGTTAATATTTTGGATTGCGAGAATAAATAGTATTGTATCCACCGCATATCACTTAAATTATATATCCACCGCATCTCACTTAATTATAGGCACACCTGTCTCTCTCTTGCTCCATCTGTTTGTCATGTGCAGATTCATCTGAATAACCGAACAAAGCAACCATCTTTCTGACCCAATATTTTGGGGGTGGTTTATCCCAATCAGCCCATTCATAATCTCCACCAGGATTTCGGAAACAGTGTATGAAATTGCAAGCCGTCCCACGAGAACATGTCTGGTATCAGAGAATAACAGGTAAATATAGGTCAACAAAAGATGGGGCCAAAACTCAAAATTAACATCAAAACATGAAAAAACAGAAGTTTTCACACTACCACACACCCAAACAAAAAAATAAAAATAAAGAAAAAAAGCAATTTGATATCAAAACAAGTTCAACCGCAAAAGAAATTAACAAATTCAAATAACAAAGATCTGATCCACTCGAGGGAATTGGTTGTACCTTCAGTCTCGACTTCATATACTCTCCACATATGGCAATCTTCCATTTGGTCACACTAACATACTCACAACTTACCTATCAAAAACCAATACGAAGTCTGTAATTATCATCCAATAGAGCATGAGGAAACATGATTTGAAATGTCGAATTGCAAACATGAATGCTCTTCCACAAGCTATGACACCACATTGATGTAGGGTGGCAATAAAAAATGGAAATTTGGGACTGATTTATTTTATTCCCACAAGACTAAGTTCGGTAAATATTTGGAGTTTTTAGAGTTTTATGGTATACAAAAAGTGAGGATATGAAACTTTAATCAGGAGAGGAAGGGTAAAGTTCTGAGAGCTGTTGCAGTGCACAGCAGCAATTGGGCTACATGGGAAGTCTAGTTTTTAAATTCGGAAAGTACAGTATCAGCTTTTAAAAGCTTAGAAGTGCAAAAAGTAGAGGATTGAAAACTCTAGGGAACACACACCTAGCGCTCATAGCCATCACACTTAAGCTTAGGGTTGCATCACATGATCCTCAAAGAGCTTTAAAGTTGCATAAAGCTTGGTTGAATTGAAAGATTACATAGCTGTATTAAACTTGTAAGTACTCCAAAATTAAATAGGGCCTTGGATGCTTTATTTAAAAGGGTCAACAGTTATCAAGTCTCATTCACTTAGTCAATGAGACAAAGATTCTTTGACTGAGTCAACTGTGTCAAAACGTCCTATTTTGCCAACTCAACACATTAAAATGTCAAATGCACCCTCACAACTGTTGCGTCGATTTTTTCAAAAAAAAAAAACACGAAATCTTTTAAAGTATAAAACTTCAAATCTACAAATACAAAATTCACAAAATTTATATATTTGGAATCTACTCGTCAAGATCTATTAAACAACACCCATATTCGATACTTTTGGACGAAAAATCAAAACAAGTAAATTTACTGTTTCTGTAAAACCTCCGGCGAAAACTCTTCTTCTCCAGTTCAGGCTACGGTGCCGTTGGCGCGGACAAAAAAAAAGAAATAGAATAAAAGAGAGGAAGAAATGAGGAGAGTTCCAACAGCCTCCGATGAGATTTTCGATGGGATGTTTCCGGTGAGTCTTCGATGGGTGGGGTGGGGTGGGGGGGTGCGCGTGGGGGTGGAGATGGGCTGCTAGAGAGAGAGTGTGGGATTATATATACAATATCGTATCGAAATCAAATCAACTCAAATAAATAAAAATATAAATACTCAAATATCAACACATTCAGCATAGTTTATATATTTGAATTTCAATTCCTAAGATCAAGAAAATGAACATACAAACTTACATGATATATACATAAATAAGTGAACAAGTTACTGAAAATAATTACAGCTCCTCACCTTCTAACTTTGTGAAAGGTATTACAGCTTGCCTATTTAGTTTTAAAACATAAAAACCCTTATAGTTTTACAAAGCCCTATATATACCCCAACTTTAGTTTTTATGAAACATGTCAATATAAGACCTTGAGTCCTTCTCGTGCGGATAAAATAACTTAGTTGTTTCATCAAATAAACAAAAAATCATAAGGTAGGTAATGTATTAGAAGTAAATCATCAACAACACGGAAATGAGTAGGACCTTAAGTGTTCTTTCAACACAAAGGGACCCAAAAGTGTCTGAATTAGATAAGCAGTAAAGAGTTCCATTTGAAAACCTCGAATACTTGAGACATCAGTTCTACAAGCCATCATTGAAACCTAGAGTCCTACAAGCTGATTTAAGCGAGCAACCAATTTCTCCATATGATTAATATCAAACTGGATCTGAACTCTATTCCCAAAAAGAAAAAATTATTAAACCAAAAAATTCATGATAAGAAAAACCAATACAGCCAACCTTGTGCAACAACAGGCTAACTTGTAGTTGGTAAAAAATAATAAGCCAAAGGGGTTCAGTTAATAGGATTTACTATTATTTTAAGACCAAATTGAATAAGCAAAACATGGATACAAGTCCATCTTGCAGTCCAATTATCATACAAAAGATATAATTTTCTGAATAGTGAGAAATTTGGCCAAATACATTTTCCGTGGCCAATGAATGTATTTGAAGAAAGGGAATGCAGTACCTGTTTGCCAGCAAAATAGCGCCCATTTATAGAATGATGAGCCAGGACAGCTGAATCTAGAGATTTATAGTGTACATACACGTTCCCCCGCAAGTGGAATGAACCATTTCTGCATACCTGAACATAAACCTGAATTTTGTTATGCTTTGGGGTGCTTAGCAAGCTATACTGACTCCTCCCGTAAAACATTAATGTTCTCATCGTAGTTTGAGTATGCAAACCATGTTGAAGAATATGATCGAATATACTCCCTCCATCCCAAATTAATAGTTTTCTTTTTCTATTTGGTCCATCCCGAACCTATAGTCCTGCTTCTAAAAATTGTATATAAAAAAAGAGTTATTTTGACTTGAAGACATTACTAATTATCGGTTTAGACTTATACATTTTAATTAAAAAATATACTTTGCCCAAAATAGTTTAAAAAATCGTTAAGTTCACTGCCACGTGTCATTTTTAATTTAAACAGTTCATAAACTTAAGAAAAGCTAAAAAAATAAAAAAGAAAAGAAAATGAATTTAAATTCAAAAATTAAAAGCAATCTAAAATTTATAAATAATTATTAAAAAAAACTCCCTCCCTTCGTCCCCAACCAGTCTCACGCTCCCCACCCAACTGGACCGCCAACCCTCTCCGTTCACAACACTGCCCCCCTCCTCCCCCCACCCCCCACCCCACCCCACCCCAACACTACCTCTACCATTGACTTTGTCTCCTCCTCGCAACCCACCGCCATTTCCAAACCTGCAAATTCTAGGGATTAATTTATAATGAAATTGCAACTTTCGTTAGTTGGTTATTGTGTTTTTAGATTTTGAGGTTTTGGATTTTGTGGTTTCAAATTGGTTGAATTTGGCGATTTCAATGCATTTGTTGTGACATTGCATAGGTTGCGAGGGATGGAGAGAGTGGGCTGGGGTTACCGGAACTGGGGCTTCCGGGGATGGGAGGGCGGGGGGAGGAGAGGAGAGTTGCCGGAGATGGTTTTTCTTTTTTTTCATTATTTTTAAATTCAAAATTGTTTTCTAAGTTAATTAATTTAAATTTATTTTCCTTTTAGTTTTTAGTTTTTAGTTTTTTTAATGATTTTTTAGGTTTTGAATTATTTAAAGTAAAATGTCACGTGGACAAAGTCTAATTATTTAGTTTTTTTAACGATTTTGGGCAAAGTCTAATTTTTCAATCAAAATGTATTGAAGTCTAAAACTAAAGATTAGTAATGTATTAAAAAAATAGGTGAGATTACAAAGTTGCCCATCCGAATACCCATAAGAAAGCAATAATTGAAGTGCATGTGTTGCTTACTCATAATTTTTCGAAGGATAAATTTGGAAAGTAATTTTTTTCTTAAAATGTTTCGACTGTCAAAATTTTTTTCTTAAAATGATTTGGGACGGAGGGGTTAAACTAAATTCTCTTAGCGTGTGCTTGATTACAATAAAGAAAAAATTAGTTCATTTTATGAGAAGTTGAAAATGAAGTGTCTTTGCGATTGGGCATGCAAGAAGATACACGAAAATATATTTCTCTACAAGTTTATGCAAATGATAGATATGAATAATACAACAATCCTATAAACAATTACAAAACTGCAACTCAAGACATGATTATAAGTTGATATATAATGTACCATTGTTAAGATGAAAATCATCAAAGAAACAAAGTTTGTGAATGTCCTTGATGGTGCAATGGAGAAATCATATGCAAGATGTATAAATAAAAATGAAATTTTTGAAAAACAGTAGTGGCAGTAAACAACCTTAAAATTTACAATTTCCCCAAACTTCAATAACTCTGTATGCACATCTTCGTAAAATTCTTCATAACAACGTTCAACCTCTTCATCCGTATACTGAAAAGGAAAGAATGATCAACACAGAATCTATTGTTTAAATTATCTGCAAATCATAAGAAAACTGAAAAAGACGAATGGATTTAATTAGTCACATTATGTCAAGATCAATTATAGACAATCCTACAATCGCATAGTACTAATCCTAAAACTGAGTAACAGCAGCGCCAACTCAAAATCTCTAAAGAGTAGATCATACATACAGTTTTTCCCAACCAGGGTCGTCTCAAGAAAAATCGGGGCCCTAGGCTAGAAATTAATATGGGGGCCTTTTTATTGTAAAAATTATTATATTATATTAAATATATGTTACGTTTTTTTAATAATTTTTTTATAAAATAAATTAATTAAAATTTATTTTTCTTGCTTTTTGAGATGAAAAATCAAGAATTATAATTTTGTATTCATTTGCTTTTCTTTTTTTCTCTCTTTTTTTACACCCGCTTTCATATTTTATTGTAGACATGTGTATGTATATAGTTAGCGACAAATATGAATATATTCACAAATAAAAAGTAAATCTAGCCGCTAAAATATAATTTCTTCTAATTATTTCACATAAACAAACAAAATTATTATAGAACAATAGAACCCGATCACGCCAATGTATATTCACTGTGATTATCCGAACAACAAACTTCTCCAATTGAAAAAAAAAATCACTTTCAACCTGTCAACATTTAAAAACATATTAATAGAATAATCATTTAAGTTTAAATAATTTCATAAAATAAAAAAGAACAAAAAAGTAAAAATATATATATAATAATATTAACAATATAATATACATAACATATAGTATATATATATAAAACAAAAAACAAACCTTGTATGAGAGAAGTTTTATGGTGCCACCAGCTTTTTTTTGAATGAGCAATTTTTTTTTATTTGTATGAGCAAAATAGAATGAGGAAGAGGAGAGTGGAGTTTGGAGAGAGAGAGAGAGAGAGAAAAGAGATGAACCTTTAGTGGAGAGAGAAAGGATAGAGAGAGAGAAGAAATGAAGGGATTGTTAGTTTAGAAGAAATGAATCATGTACTTTTAATGGGCTTAGTTGTTTATTGAGTTGTTTTTAATAGCCTTGAAAATAGGAAGAGTTTTTACTTTTTTCAATGAATATATTTATTTATATATAATATAATAAATATCTATTAAAATTAGGGGCCCTTAAATATGGTGAAGCCCTAGGCAGTTGAGCACCTGCCTAGGGCATGAGCCGGCACTGTTCCCAACATGAAAATATGTACGCCCATTGTATCGTCTTCACCACACAACCCCTCAGCAGTCATCCATAATGAATTGAAGTTCTCAACCCTAATTCAAGGACATAAATATCTTTCTTAATAGACCGCCAAGAAATATCCACAGCCACAAAGCACCACCTAAGACCAGTTTATAAATCGTCACTCAATGTGTATCAGATTATTTTAGTATGAACTAATATATAGTACACAAACAGAGATTCATTACAAGTACACAGTTCAATCAATATCTCGAGGTCTCTATTAGCACATGATTTATGCATTTAGAATATGTGCTAGTGTAGGTGGATAGTGCCACAATACTACAGGTAGAAAATTCGGAATTGATACTTCCTCCAAAATTTTAGAATAACGAAAGAAATCATATGAGGAACCTTTTACCAATGAGTCGTATCTAATCTAATATTTAAATAAACTGTATCTGTTGCGAGTACAAAACAAGGGGAGCGTTTGAACCCCCTAACAATCTCGAATAAGATCAAGGCGGAAAAAGAGTAAATATGAGAGTCCAATAGGAAAAGGAGATGTTTAGGAGTCAGTTTGAAAGGGCATGCCTAAACCTGGTTGTTCCTAAAATGTGTCTCCATAAAACTAGAGTTAACAAGAATTAATGCAGCATTTTAAAATGACAATAATATACCCAATTAAAAATTAAGATACAAATTATACCGAGGTATGGCTCATTGCCATGTGAAAGTGGACAGATGAAAGTGAAGTTAAGGCCCAGGCAGATAAATATGTCGAAAATCCCAATAATTTTAATATTACTCCATTTTCCATTACTATTTCCCCAAACATAGTAATCTGGAGCAACATATGGCAATGATACTAACGTAAATAACGTCAAATGGGTAATAAGATGAAGATATCTCTCGTCTCCACTCTCTTTCATAAACTCTCAAATTGGTAGGGCACAATAGGAGTATTTATCGGGGAAAGGTAGCTTAGGCTCTAAACAAAAGATCTAATTACAAATATACCCGTAAGAGCCTTTACTACTCCCACCTCTGAATACTAAGGTTGCGTTTGTTTTTTCATCTGAATCAGAAGTCTGAAATCTAAAAAATATGTTTGTTTTTATATTTGAATGTACCTGGATGTATTTAAACTGATTCAGACTTCGGATGTAACTCTACCTCTTAATCATTAAGAGCCAAATATAGTCGTTAGCCTCTTAATCATTTAAAAAAACAAACACTTTTTGGTTCCTCTCAAGTCTGAATGGTTCAGATTCAAACTTAGGAGGTAAAAACAAACAACACCTAAGTAAACAAGAACAAAAAGGAAAATACAACCAAATTAAGAAAATATCAAAAATGCCATAAAATCCTAAAAATACTAAAAATAGCCCATAAACTTTCAATTCACATCATTCTCCCCCTCTTAAAACCAAGCTCGTCCTCGAGCTTTCAAAAATTGGACAATCGTGTGAAGAGTTCCCAAAATATGCTGAAGGGAGAGACAGAAACTTTTCGGGGCCAAAATTAATTTATTGAAACTTAAAGAAGTGCCTATTCCTCTGTTTTTCTTCTTCGATCTTCTTCATCTCTCTTTGTTCTCTCATACCAACAGTAAAAAGCTTTCTCCAGGGTCAAATACCAGTTTTCCGGTTGATGTTGATGGGGCTCTGGCATTGTCCGGTCGAAATCGAGGGAGGTGAGGTGTGTCCGGTGGCCTATGAAGCACGGACTCGACACGTAATACGTATTTCGACACGACACGCGACACGTGATTTTTTCAAAAACTAGAATACGACACGCTAGGATACGTATAATATAAAATATATATTTAAATATATAACATATATATATATATATGAAATAAAACAGATTTTTCCCATAAAATACATTATTAGAGCATTCTTAACATAAAATTAAGAAAATGGACCATACAAAACAAAATTCCAACACACTTTAACATTAAAAATCATAAATAAAGTAGAATCACCATCACATTTAAAAAATAATATTAAAAAAATAAAAATAATAATAAAAATGTGTCCTTTTACGTGTCCCGGCGTGTCCCTTTACGTGTCCCAACATCTCCCAGAGTGTCGACAACGTGTCGAAGGCGTGTCGAAGGCGTGTCGGACTCGTGTCAATGCCGACTCGTGGCTTCCGGGAGAGTGTACGTGCATAGCCGGTGTCTACAGGAAAATTTTGGGGTTGTCCGATCAAGGGGAATGTTGTCCGGACTGAATTTATGTTACCTGAGAGATTTTCGATGTGCTCGTTTGCAGCCGGGTGGATTCCGACCACCCTGGGACTGTTTCAGCCTTGATCAGAGGTGCGTATGGAGTTTCCTATGCGTATAGGCAGGCCACTTGGACTCAGGTCGATTCCAGTAGTGTTTTGTGAAATTCCAACCAGAACTAGTGGGTTTCGGCCAGGGGAAAATTGCCTGAAGGGGATTTCCGACAGCCCTGTATGTCAGGTTGATGCCCGACCACCGTATGGTGGTCCAGGGGGCCGATCGGCACTGGTTGCCTGTTCTGGCGGGATTTCGGCAGCTGTCCGCCGCTATTGGCCCCACCAGCCACTACTGGATCAGGGGATGTAGGGTTAAGGTTTGTCGGAGCAACTTTTTTTGGGGTAGAGGGATGGAGATGGTTGTGGAAGCATGGATTGAAACATTTTGATGGCTATAATTAGGGTTAGGGTTTTGGATGGTGGTGGAAGGGAGGCGAGCCTCAAGATTGTCAAGTCGCGCTAAGAGGTGGTTCAAGGACCCCTCGAATCGATCGTTGCTAGTTTCTACGGGAGCATATCTCCTCTTAAAACTTATTTGTCGTTGTCTACGATTTTTCTTTGTTTTTTACTACAATAACGGGTGGAGCTAACGAGACTCTGATGTCAATTGACGTAAATAACATCAAATGGGAAATAAGATGAAGATATCTCTCGTCTTTAACTCTCTTTCATAAACTCTCAAATAGATAGCCTCAAATGAGGCTACAATAGGAGTATATATAGGGAGAAGGTAGCTTAGGCTCTAAGCAAAAGATCCAATTAGAAATATACCCCTAAGAGCCTTTATTACTACCATCTCTAAATACTGAGCAAACAAGAACAAAAAGGAAAATACAACTAAATAAAGAAAAAAAAAAGAAAATAACAAAAATGCAATAAAATCCTAAAAATAGTCCATAAACTTCTAATTCACATCAGATACTAACATAAGGAAGTAATAATCTTATACTAACATAGGGAAGTAATAATCTTAGGGGGGTTTTTTTTATTTTGCACCCTGAGATAATGACGTAACTAGACACCTCCACTTCTCAAAAATTAGACTTACCCTGATACCTTATGCATACGAGGGGATAAGTCTAATTATTGAACATTTAAGGGGGTGTCTCTAAATACAACATTATCCCAAGGGGTAAAGGAAAATTAAAAAATTAAAAAAAAAAAAAAACTAAGATTAACCAAGGGAAAAGGACAACTTGACGAGGTCGAGAACAACACATTAAGCAATAAGCATTAATGGAACTACTTAATGGGAGGAAAGCAATTGATGAATAATAGATCCTCAAGAAGATGGAAGGAAAATTAAATGGAACGGAGAAAGGTAAACTTGGTAACTAGAGGACATAGATAGGAGGAACTAGCTGACCTGAAATCTATCCAACCAATGGTTTAACTACATTAATTCGACCATAATGTTCACGAAATTGATATCTAAATTTACTTATTACAAAAAATATATATATGTGCAGAAAAAACCTTCGTGATAAGTTGGAAAACAGATATAGATTAAAGAGCGTAGTAACTCAAGTACTGTACAGAAAAAAGATTCATCCAAAAGGACTCTATTTTGGACGAATCTCTAGGCCTATTGGCAAGGAAGATAAAAAGGTCAGGTGCACTCATTCAGTCCAGCAAAAGATTTGGAATACTTGCAACCTTAGACCGTCTAGTTATAAATTATTAGTAATCCAAAACTCGTGCACCGCCGCAGGAATATAAATTATTAGTACTCCAAAACTCGTGCACCGCCGCAGGAGGGAATTCACCTTACTTCCGGTTAACGATACTTCCCTATTGCAAAATACATATCTTCACTTCTGAAAATATAAGGGATTCTAAAGTGGGGAAAAAGTCACATTCTCTCGCCTTAAACAGAACAATCTACCACCAGCAGCCCTACATGTGCAACTCATCACAAAAAAACCTCTGACTTTGTTCCACTGCTTCCTCAAGAAACTCCCAATTTCCTGAGAAGCTCCAACAAGCAAAAAGATAAACTGAAATCTCTACTGATTCCTATACAAAAGAGTGGCCAACATAGGTTCTTCCTCTCTCCAACGGAAACTTACA
Source organism: Sambucus nigra (assembly GCA_949130495.1). NCBI lineage: Eukaryota > Viridiplantae > Streptophyta > Magnoliopsida > Dipsacales > Adoxaceae > Sambucus > Sambucus nigra. Next base: position 47,794,138 of record OX422211.1, read on the forward strand.
CGCGATGGATTGGTTTTGTCCAAGAGATGAAAGGTTTTCCACCCGACCCACATGAAATATTATTTTCTTCATCCTTCAGCTTCTTGTTTTTAATGTTACATTGCAAAGAGCACATCTGTTGGGGTTGGATTGAAACGAAAACAGCAGCCTAAGTGCTCCGGAACTCAATTCACGAGATCAGCAGTCTCAAAACACAAAATAGAGGCTTATTTAGCATAAAAACAAGATTTGGCTGTGTTTAGCCATAACAACAGAGAAGCTAAATGAGAACTGGTGAACCTACGGTCAAGCCTTAAGAGCCTAGGCGAACCTGGACGTAAAAAAATATTTTCCCTTTTTTGAAATTTTTTTATTATTCTAAGGCTAGTAAAACAATAAAATAATACATATCTTGATATATTTCAATAATATACAAAATATATTTTCCATCACTCAATAATTAATATAAGAAATGTATTTTTTTTTGTCCACCCTAGTTGCTCCAATGATAAGGGAGCGATAAGGGCGAGCTTTGCATTGTGTGGTTAGGCGCACGGTCCAAAGTTCGATTCCCCCTGGACAACTGATTTGAGGCTGGGAGCGTGTGAGGGTAGCTCTTGCACACGTCCCCCTTGTAAGCTTGCACGGGAGAGTCCAAATGCCTCGTTCCAAAAAAAAAAAAAAAAAAATATATATATATATATATATATATATATATATATATATCAAATGGGAAACAAAACAAATATTATTTAGATAAAGAAAACCAAAAAAAATAGGATAATATAGTAAACAAACTCAGTTCGGAACTTAGGGCAGAAATACAGTTAGAAAAATAGGAAACCAAAAAAAACAACTTCAAATCAGGAAAAAAAAAATGAGAAAAGAGAGAGATACAAAAAGTCTAGAAGGTTGGAGTCGAAAATGAGTAAGAGTCAGAATATGTCGAAGGCTAAGAGGTTATGGTCGGAAGTGCAGGTCAGGGTTTTTTTACGAGAGGCAGAGAGGTTTTGGGTTTGGTCGATATTTTGTTTTGTGTTTGTCTTTTGATATTGAGGTATGATTTTGGTCGAGATTCTGGTCCGGATTGTAAAAAAAAAAGTCTTTAAAAAACGACGTCGTTTTACACTAAAGCATTTTATATATAAAAAGTACAAAAAAACGAGCCTTAACACGCCTTGACTCGCCTAGGCGCGCGTGGACCGTTGACCGCCTTTTATCACGCATAAGACATAGGTGGGGCGTTTCGTCAACACCTGTCCACGCCTCATGCCTAGGCGCGCCTTTAGAGCACTGGACTTATAAGCAGCACTTCTCGTACCAAAATACAAGTTCCCTATTATACCGATCTTATGACTGTTTATACCTTTTACATATTAGCCTATTTAATATAAATGTAACCGTCTACACTCGTTAAAATAGTTAAAAGCGAGTTATAAAACATCATTATAGCTTACACCGTCGCGTGTCACGTGTGTAGTAGAATGAAAAATAATGGGATTCAAACGCTCTCAATGAGAGGAAGGGAGAGCACATACTTATCTTATTTTTTCATCTAGTGGAGCAATCTTTTTTGCAACCTGATGCAAGGTGGGTACAAATCAAGCTAAACAAATAATCACCTCTTATTGTTTATAACAAATTTGCTTTATTTTTAATGCTTTAAATTAATTCTCAAATTCTAATAGTAGAATAATATTCTGTATGGTTTCATTTACAGGAGCGCAGATTATCATCTAACCTCAAATCTTGAAGAGATAACTATGCTCATCAGCAGGAGGTCCCCGGGATAATGATATTGTGCAAGAACTAGTAGTTGTTAAGGAGAGAGAATACATAGTCGCAGCAAAATTTTACAAATATTTAACAATCCATGCCAATAAACTTAAAAATTAGAATGATGTATCCCAAGTGATTGTGAATATTTGTCTTCATAATAAGATGAATGTGTGATGAATTATGTAGAAAGAAATTACCTTAACAATTTGTTGAAGTATTAGTTATGTAACTAAATGCACTAAAAATGGAGTAATTCTACAATAACCATGCTCAAGTTGCAACATGTTGGATACAAAATCGCTAATATCTTTTGTCTATAAGCCAACCAAAGCCAAAACTGTGAACCTCTGTCCCAGTGAATCTTGAGAAGAATTCTGATTGGGTCAAAGATCAATGATAACAAATCTATAATAGATGACTTAAATCAAGCATAGTTTTAAACTAAAATCACAATAAATGTCTAATTGTGCGATGAATGACATATATTGACAACTCAAGCATAAATATATCATGCAATTAGTTATTAGTTGTTACTCACAATTCTTCGCAGTGGCAATAGGGGAAATCATTGTATGAAACACTAGGTGATCTGCATAAACTAGTATATACATATTGAAGTTCTAAAATAGGGCCTAAAATTCATGAACGATATGATCGTTTGGCAAGATAAGTAACAAAACGCTAACAAGTGAAAGCCATGTGGACTTATACAGCATATGGGCTTGATAATAATACGTGCTAATTCACTACGACACTCTAGATATATTATCCAAAAAAGGCGGCAGAGAAGCAAAAAGAAAAATAAAATCATAATCATTTCCATGAGGTGATGATCAAACAAATAGAACGTACATAGAGCCCTTAGGGCCCCTACTAAAAATACAAGCACATAAGCAATTTTGAAAGAACGTAACGCATGTTAGGAAAAACTATAGTGCAAGAAAATGTCTCCCAAGAGTCCAGGAGAAGTGCTCCAGTACACCATCTCAAAAAAGTAACAACATGAGCCTCCCAAAAGATCAATGAGCACCAGAGCAAAAATAAACAATGCCTACATGCCAAGAGTATATTTTAAAAAATGAATCAGCTTCTAATAGAGCAGAGGACCAGTAGCTAAGTTATACTTATTTTTAGGTGGTGAACGGGCACCAGAGTAGTACAAGTAATACACTTGCTGAAAAACAAACAACAATTACTAATAGCATAACTCCACACTCAACTCCCTGGGCAAGGTTAATGGAAGGAAGTTACTAGTAGCTACTTCCCACCACCATTCTAAGATAAGTCACCTACACTCCAATCTTCCACGAGAATTAAATATGAGGAGGTACTTCAAAGCTTAGTACTCCAATATTCCATAAGTTCAGTTTGTATCAAATAAGCTGTTTTCACCATTTCAGTGTCATTGTAAAATATGATTATTTTCCTATTTCAACTATCTTGGCATACAGCTATGACAAAGATCCAGACAATCGCATTTCTTCACCAAACTAAATAATCCTGACACTAGCTATGACAGAGATTGATTTATTTCATTACGTATATATATATATATATATCATTGATTCACTGACAAGTGCGGGAAATATAAAAACTCATAATCAGGATACAAGAATCACAGCAGGCTTCATTTTACAGACCTCAAGCCCCTCATCCTGTTCCCAAGCAAAGCCAGGTCCATTGTACATGTTTTTAAAAAGCAATGTGCAAGATTTATCAGGGTAAAAATGAACTCTGCTGCAACGCGAACCAAACCGACATGCTCCAGTTTTGATGTGAAAAGGACAATGAGCTTTATCCTGCAATGCATATAACCAGAGATTAAAGATGATATCAGCGGGAAAATAAGTTATCACAAAAAAAGGGTAAATCGCGAGAAACCCAACTATCACAGCTGTTCAAACACCTCCCTGCACAATGAATTTTTGAAGAAACTCGTTGAACCATTTCTGTTGTTTGGTTGTAATTTATCCGTGTCGCTTAAAAATATATTTGGCAACACATTGGAGTATTTGCACATTTTCATGGTTTGGGGCGTTAAAATAGAAAATATAGATACTGAGAGAGATAAGAGAAGACATCAAAGTCTCACTTGTTCCGTTCCAAAGTTTGGGACTTGCTGAGCAACATTCTCCAACAATTGCTGGGCTGAAACCACAGGTACGTTCTTATAATCAGCGAAGACTTCAGATTGCGGGGGAAGAGGATTTGATGTAGGTCTATCGATATCCTGAAAAGAAAACAAAAGAAAGGGATAAAAGATTAGTTTGCCACAACCAAAGTATCTAAATGTAGATAACAAATGTATGTGTGAATTAGCAATACCTCTTTTTTGGTCTCTATGTCTGCATCTTTCTTTTTGACCCTTACTCTTTTTTTCTTAACAATAATCTCATTTCCTTGCCAAATAATTTCGGGAGGCCCCTCTTCGACATACTCCCAATCATCATCTTCATTTGCCTCATTCTCTAATTCGGCCTGTCAGGTAATTATGAAAAAACAAAATTTATTATTATTATTGTGAATAGGATGAATATGTGCAACAAATGCTACATATCTCCACTTTCAACAGAACAACAAAATGAAGAAAGTGCACCTGGTTGAGCTTTGATAGTTCCTCCTCCTCCTCCTCGTGTGCTTGTTTTGTAGCCAATTCTTCAAGAAAGATCCTTTCTCTCTCCTCGAATTCTTTTCTTTCTCTGTGTAACCTCTCGGTTTCTATCTCCTCCTGAAGGCGGATACGCCGCTGCTCCTCGGGGTCGTTGAGGCGAGCCTCAAGCTCAGCTCGAGCCTTCTCGGCCAACTCCTTCCTTATCTGCTTCCTTTTCTCTCTCTTGGCCGCCTTCCTCTTCTCCTTCCGGCTCATGTTCCTGCTTCCTTCTTCCATAGTTATCAATTCAGCTTCACTCATCGGTTTAGGGCTTTCAACTTCTGCATCAATCACAAATGAGAATCACAATTGTGCTTTTTTTACCAACTCCTCCTTACAATTATTACTTCTTAAAACATGTTTAATTCCTCATCCACATGTTTTTACATAGTCATCGGTTAATAACAAGTAGCATAGCATGTGATTTCAATGATAAGTCATCAAAATTTTATCTATATAATTTTGCTTCCTTTCGAAATTTTATGCACGTAACTTTTCTTTCCTTTCAATCTTACGTTTTTATTAGGACTAGCATGCAACCCGCACAATGCGCGGGAGCATTAATATTTACTAAGAAGAATTTCAACACATTAAATATTAAAAGACACAAAAATATATTAATTTTAAAAGGTTATTCTATCAATAGTTTATCGGATCACATATGGGGATATTGTTCCATCCCGCTTTTATTAGGTAAATATTATTTGAATTCGTTTTGGTTAAAAACTTTTTATTGATCATTAACTTTGGACTTGTGCAAAGAGAGTGTGTACACTTAAAAAATAAAAACAAAAAACAAATTAATACGTCCAAAAGAGAAATAAAGACAATAAGAACACAAAAATAAGTACATGTGAGATCTTAAACACAAAAATTTTAACCCAAAACAAATTTCATAAAATAATTATGCTAACGGGCCATTTTATATCTGCTATATACTTTAATACGTAGCACACAATACAATAAATGATCCATGCCAGAAATCAAGTTTTGCTAAAGTAGTCATAATAATTTTACACGTAGTTTTATAAAAATATTTAAAAAACACATAAAACTAATTAACATTAATTGATTTCATTTTCAATATAATATCACTGTAATTAGCATAAATAAAATAACAATCATGGCATCTTATTTAAATACATATAATTACAACAGATAATTTTACCCGTAGTTTTATAAAAATATTTAAAAAACACATAAAACTAATTAACATTAATTGAATTCTATTTGTTGGAAGCACAAAGCTCCCATGTGTCCTTCAATACTGAACAAAGTGATATGAGTATATCTAACAACTTCTTTCCAACTTAATCAAAATCCACGATATGATTTAAAATGGGACAATTTCTTAAAAGTAGTTTATAAGAATGAGGAAAACAGGAAACTAAAAATTAATAAATCTATAAATTTATAAATAATAACAAATTAAACTTTCATCTTTAAATTATTTCCTAAAATAATCTAATCAAACTACAGGTCTTCAAATGCCTCAAGACCATCTCCTAAAAATCATATTGCTCAGCTTTTGGAATCAGAAAATTTTGTAGTGATAGAGGCAAGTGACAATAACCCAGAAAATTTCATGCGGCAAAGTTTTGACTACCCAAGTGATACGCAATTACCAGGCATGAAGCTCGGGAAGAACTTTGTGACTAGCATAGAAAGGTATCTGTCATCATGGAAGAGCAAAGATGATCCGGCTCATGGGGATTACCATAAAATATTCTCAGCTGAGTTGTATCGAAGTGGACCATGGAATGGTCTCCGGTTTAGTGGGAGCCCAATCATACGACAAAGTGCAATCTATGCCCCGAAGTGGTCTTCAACCATTATGAGGTGTACTACAATTATAAGCTCCTCAACAACTCAGTTGTGTCAAGTTTATGTTGAATCCGACCGAAGTTGGACACCACCAGACATGGTCTGGTAGAACACATAATTGGGGCCTTTTACCTGATTGTCCCGATAGATGACTGATCATTACGCGTTGTGCGGTCCAAATGGTATTTCCAATATCGCCAACACCCGGAATGTGAGTGTTTGAAAAATTTCTGATTGTAGGCTTGCCGCTCTCTAGACATGTTAGCCCGGTATTCGTAAAAAAATTAGGAAGCTTGACAAATAAGTCATATTTACACAATACATTTCCTAATTGGGTCTCTCAAAACAAAATTTTCTCAATATTCACTACCTAATGGAGGAAAAATATTTTTTCATGGGACATATTTGACTACATACTTAATAAACAGTCTTAATTGGTAAAAAAGACAAAAAAAAACATATGTTCTAGGTGAGAGGAAGAAAACACAAGAACACATAATTTTCGAACCCAGATAAAGCATTTACATTAAAACTCGAGTCATTCAAGTCCCAACAAGTCATGGTTCAAAGTCAAGGCCGATACCGCGACGATACGACCGCGTTGACTAGGAATCGGTGCCCACCGATCCGATTCCGAGTTCCTAGTTGAGTTTTCAATTATTGATGTGAATTGGCCCTATATCGGTAATTTCACGGTAGTATCGGTGATATAGCGGTATAATCGGCCCATATCGACAATATCGCTGTAGAATCGGCCCATATCGGCGATATCGCGACGGAATTAGCCCATATCGTAGTGGAATCGGCGCATATTGGCGATATCGCAGTAGTATCGACCCATATCGGTGATATATCGACTCTCTCCAATGTTGTGTTGGTAAGCGTGGTTTTTTGGGGGGGTTACGAAATGCTAATTGTTTCTTTAATTTAGTGTGCTGTGTGTGTGGGTTATTTGGTCATCGTGTGGATTTAATTTAGTGTGTTGTATATGTGCCAATTTTTTTTTTAAATAATGCAAATGATCCAAATGTTATTTGTTATTATTTTTTATAATAATGTTCCCAATGTTATATTTTAATATGTTATTATTTATAAAAAAACGTAAATATTATTCTTTTACAAACAAATATACAACTGTTATTATTGTAAAAATATTATTTGTATCCTCTAAACATTTGTAAAAATAATATTTGCATCCTTTTACGTAAAAATAACATTTGCAACACAAGTAAAAAAGAAATATTTGCATCCTCTTTGTAAAAAAATAACATTTCCATCAATTTAAAAAAAAAACATTTGCAACCCAACAAAAAAAATGACATTTACATTCCTTTTATAAAAAAATAACATTTGCATCATTTTTTGTAAGAAAATAACATTTGCATCCTTTCTGTAAAAAACGATTGTAAAAAAAATGTAGTGTTTTGTAAAAATCACTATTTGTATCCTCTTTGTAAAAAAATAACAATACTAAAAAAGAAACATTTCTATCCTTTTTAGAAAAATATAACATACTTAAGAAACACATTTGTATCCTTTTACTAAAAATAATACTAAGAATATAATAGTTGTATCCACTTTGTAAAAAAAAAATTATCCTCTTACTAAAAAAGTAACATTTGTTTTTCTTTGTAAAAACATAATATTTGTATCCTCCGTGAAAAAAAACATTGATTTATTATGGAACATTGAATCTGGCAAGTTCGCAGCACGTCAATATAATCAATTGTATAATGTTATGCACATTAAAGGATAGTTTTAAACTTATCTGATTGGTCCACATTGTTAATCGTATTTTTTTAATATTTTCTAGATTTTTTTCGGAATTTTTTGCGCTCTCTAAATAGTGTATCTTTGCGTATCGCCCGATACCGCGACCGAGTTGAAAATCGAGTGGTCGATACCGGGACCGATACCGAGACTTTGAGCCATGCAACAAGTAAATCCCATACATTTCATATGGAAACCTAACAAAACCCTAAAATGATGATATACAATAACAACGTAGAAATACAATAAAGGCCTAATTAAGAAAGTTAAACAAGTATTATAAAATAGCAATGCAAAGATTATTAAAGAAGATTAAAAAAATGGAGACCCATCCACCAGTGTCAAAAACATGTACTTGGTTGGTCTGACAATTATCTTTGCCATAACCATCAAAAACATAAAGAAATTTGCCCCCTCTAAATGCGTTGCTGTCCCCACCTCATCCCTGGCCCACAACACACATCTTCCCCATCCTTCCTCTCTATCTGCAACTTTTGCCACAGTGGACCAAGAAGATTTTATTTATTACAAATGAGAATTTTATTCTCATTTATCACAAATGAGAATGACAATTGTGTTTTTTTTACCAACTCCCGCTTAGAAGAGTAAACTGTGCGTAAAGTATATAATTTTGGCCAATTTAATTTCTAAACTAATAATTTGATCAATTTAATCTCTAAATTAATATAACTTGATCAATTTAGTCTCTAAACTAACTATTTTTCAAGAAAAATATAATTTGGCCAATTTAGTCTATAAACTAATAATTTAGCCAATTTAATTCCTAAAATAGCTTAAAACTATTTTTTTCTTTTCAAAGCTACAAAATTACCCTTTTTTAAATAGGATAAAAACGGTTTTTATAGTTGAGTGTTGTCGTACATTTTTTAAGAAGTAGAACTGGGGAGCAAACCTAGTCGACCCCAAGTCTATTTCAGAGGCAGCCTTATACCACTGGACCAAGAGGCTTGATTGAAAGGAAGAAAAGTTACATAAATAAAATCTCTACTAAAATATACGAGATATTGAGAATATGACACTAATCATTGAAATCAAATACATTATGTAACTTCTTGTTAACCTGTTATCGAGTAAAAGGTATTTATTGGCAACTAACTTACTAAAAATACGTGCTACGAGGCATAAGATTAAACATGTTTTAAGAACTAATAATTCTAAGGAGAGTAAACAACCTTTATGGTCCCTAAACTATACAAGTTTGGCCAATTTAGTCCCGGAACTAATATAATTTGGCTAATTTAGTCCCAAAACTAATATAATTTGGCCAATTTAGTCCATAAAACATTTTTAAGATTAAAAACTGTTTTTTAAATAGGAAAAAAAAAAATATATTTGATAAAAAAAAAGGAAAAAAACTGTTTTTTTAAACTGTTTTTAAAACTCTTTAAAAAAAATTGTTTAAAAAACTATTTTTTTAAATAGAAAGCCTTTTTTATCCTATTTAAAACAGTTTTTATCCTACTTATAAAACTGTTTTATCTTATTTAAAAAACTATTTTTTCCCATTTAAAAAAAAACTGTTTTTATCCTATTTAAAAAAAACGGCACAGTTTTTTATTATTTGGGGTACATTTCAAATGTTTGAACGCTTGTTAAAATAGAGTGACTCTTTAACTTCGAAAAAACAGTTTTTTTTTAATCAAATTTAAAAACTGTTTTTTTCCCATTTAAAAAATAGTTTTTTTTATGTTAAAAACTTTTTCTATCCTATTTAAAAAGCTGTTTTTATCCTATTTAAAAACTGTTTTCTTCCTATTTAAAAAAAACTATTTTTTATCCTATTTTTAAAAAACTCATATTTTTTTAATTATTTGGGGTACATTTCAAAGGTTTTAACTCTTGCTAAAAAATATAGTAATTCTTCAACTTTGAAAAAATTTAAATAGTTTTAAATTGTAAAAAACAGTTTTTTATTTCATTTAAGAAAAACTATTTTAAAACCTTTTTTTATTTTAAAAACTGATTTTATCCTATTTAAAAAGGGTAATTTTGTAGCTTTGAAAAGAAAAAAATAGTTTTACAATATTTTAGGAATTAAATTGGCTAAATTATTAGTTTATGGACTAAATTGGCCAAATTATATTTTTCTTGAAAAATAGTTAGTTTAGAGACTAAATTGATCAAATTATATTAATTTAGAGATTAAATTGATCAAATTATTAATTTAGAAATTAAATTGGCCAAAATTATATACTTTACGCACAGGGTTGTTTACTCTTCTGAGGAGGAGTTGGTAAAAAAAAAATTGTCATTCTCATTTGTGATTAATGAGAATAAAATTCTCATTTGTTATAAACAAAATCCTCATACGAACACGCCAGAAATATTTGTACGACAACATTGAATTTACCATATTTACAAAACGTGTAACAAATTCGTTTTCTATCGTAATAATAAGAATCCTGATAAAAACGTAACATTGAAAAGAAAGAAAAGTTACGTGCATAAAATTTTGAAAGGAAGAAAAATTATATAAATAAAATTTCGATGACTTATCATTGAAACCACATGCTACTACTTGTTATTAACCGATGACTATGTAAAAACATATGGATGAGGCCTCAAATTAAACATGTTATAAGAAATAATAATTGTAAGCAGTGTTCTAAAAGGCGCGCATATGCGTGATGCTTTTTAGAAACGCAACGCATTAGGGGTATGCGTGGTCAACGTTTTTTAAGGCGGTCAACGGGCGCGAGGCGCGCATATGCGTGAAATGCGCGCATAATGCGTTTTTTTTTAAAATTAAAACGCCGTCGTTTTACTGTTTTTTTTTTCTCATGTATTTTAGTTGAGTAAAGAGTTATATATTAAAAAAAGTGCCCCGATCAAAAAAACAACGGCAAAGAGTGCCCCGATCCGATTTTTCTTAAAAACTAAATGCTTGAATCAAAAAACATACCCGATCTCTTGCCAAAACCGAAGAAAACATTGCCGAAACCCTAGAACCCAAGAAAACATTGTCGAAACCCAAAAAAAACACCGCCGTCCGTAAACAAAAAACGTCTACTCCTGCCGAAAACAAAAAACAGGTAAGTTTTCCATCTTCTTATTTATTTCTTTTGATTTCTTACAAGAAGACAACGACTAAAAAAAATTTCACCAAAAACGACCCGAAATGTTTCTTTCTTATTTTTTTCTTTTGATTTATTTCTTATTTCTTTGATCACGAAAAGAATTTAGTTTTCTTATAATTAATTAAAAGTCTAACAAAAGGATGATGTTAAGTGTTTTTACTTGCTTTTATTAATCAACAAAAGGATGATGTTAATTAACTGTATAAGTTTTATTATGTTAAGATGATGTTAACTGTATAAGCATAAAAAATAACATTTCTTATAATTAATTAAAAGTAACAATTTACAGCTTCAATAATTCCAGTGGATAAATGTTATAAATGTTGTTTTTGATGCAGTGTTAACAGTTATGCAGTGTTAGCAGTTATAATTTATAGCTTCAATCCTCTTATGCAGTGTTGACAGTTATAAATGTTGTTTTTGATTTCTGAAGTGTCTGTTTTTGCTTATATTTATTAACAGTTAATAAATGTTAACAAACGAGCAATGTTATGCAGTGTATAAATATAAGTTATGCTTATATTTATGCTTTTATTATTTTACAAGCCTCGGTATAATTAAAAAAATATTAAAAAAGGCAAAATGCTTTTTCACGCATATGCGCGCCTATGCTCCGCATATGCGCGGCTATGCTCCTAATGCTTAATGCTTGACCTTCGCGCATCGATCACGCATCGCGCCTTTTAGAACATTGATTGTAAGGAGGAGTTGGTAAAAAGAGCACAATTGTGATTGATGCGGAAGTTGAAAGCCCTAAGACGATGAATGAAGCGGAATTGAGAACGATGGAAGAAGGAAGCAGGAACATGAGCCGAAAGGAGAAGAGGAAGGCAGCCAAGAGAGAGAAAAGGAAGCAGCTAAGGAAGGAGTTGGCCGAGAAGGCTCGAGCCGAGCTGGAGGCTCGCCTCAACGACCCCGAGGAGCAGCGGCGTATCCGCCTTCAGGAAGAGATAGAAAACGAGAGGTTACACAGAGAAAGAAAAAAATTCGAGGAGAGAAAGGATTTTCTCGAAGAATTGGCTACAAAACAAGCACAAGAGGAGGAACTATCAAAGCTCAACCAGGTGCACTTTCTTCATTTTGTTGTTATGTTAAAAGTGGAGATATGTAGCATTTGTTGCATATATTCATCCTTTTCACAATAATAATAATAATAATAATAATAATAATAATAATAATAATAATTTTTGTTTATTCATATCAGGCCGAATTAGAGAATGAGGCAAATGAAGATGATGATTGGGAGTATGTCGAAGAGGGGCCTCCCGAAATTATTTGGCAAGGAAATGAGATTATTGTTAAGAAAAAAATAGTAAGGGTCAAAAATAAAGATGCAGACATAGAGACCAAAAAAGGGGTATTGCTAATTCACACATACATTCCCATTTGTTATCTACATATGATTTTACCCCATCATATGAACACAACATTCTAAGTAAATATATATATATTTATGTAAAAGCGATAGCACAAAAATTCTTATTCTTTTTTGTTGTAATTTTTATATATTTGGCTACTTCTTCATTGTTCTAGGCTATGTACACGTGAGATTTTGAAAATGAAAATCTCACGTGTACATAGCCTAGCACATATATAACACAATATTATATATATCTCAATATAATTATCCAAACAACTAATATTATACATTAGTTGTTTGGATAATTTTTTTTAAACATATCATTTAAGACAAATGTATATGTTAAACTTTTAATTCTCCACCTATGGAAAGATGATATCTTTACATCCTTCTTAGAAGTGTCCTCTGAAGTGACCTTCGCCTCCCGGACACGTTCGAGATCTCTCTCGAGTTGGGATACACGAGCTTCAAGTTTCTCACAAGTCTTTAATAAAGTTTGAAGATCTCTCGTAAGACTAGCCACGTTGTTGGTTAATCAGGCTTCTCCTTCCCAACCACAATCAATTGCTCACACAAAAACTTTTCACCTTCTCAATTTGACTCATCGACGCTTCACACTCTCTCAAAACTTTCAGCTCCTTCTCCAAATCAAACGAACTAAGAGTCAAACTTTCATTTTTCCTTTTCGTTATCAAAGACTCTTCGTAAAATTCACAGTATACGCGTTGAAGTTCACCTTCTCCCTCACTCAAATTCTCATCATCACACTCTCTCTCGCCAAAATGGTTTGAAAAATTGTTGAGAAAATCATGTTTAAAATGTCCTCACTGGCATGGGATGAACTAAAAGTACTAATGTGACTGGCCATGAACGCAAGACATGGTTCTTATGGTGAAAAATCCGCAGAATCCACTAACTCGACGTCATCACTATCACTAAGAGTCTCTTTGTATGCATCTTTACCTTTGTAGTTTCTCTTTAGCCTAATGGCACACTCGTGGGCTTCATTTTCTTTACCATCATATACATAACATCTGAAGCGAAATAGACATGCATGCGAAATTTAAAAGTAAAAAATAAAAGGGAATTTTGAAAAAAGGTCCTCATAATACTCAAAGTGTATAAAAATTGGACACTCCATATAATTTTATAAAATTATTCCTTACTAAAAATATGATGAAAAATGATGTCGCTGGCGCGGAACAAAAATATGACTAGATTTATCAACTTGAAAAAGCATTGTCCTAAAAATCCAAATATAGGAAGCAACATGCCTTAATTCTCTAAAAATAAAACCTACACACTTGGAGCTATATTTACCTAGGTGTGAGAGAAGCCGTAGCCAGATAACAAATTTCTGAAACACTGAAAGAAATTAAGATGACATTTCACAAATCTGACTAAAATACACAAAAAAACAGCTGAAAAAATAAGTGAAAGCAACTCAAAGAGTAAACGATCATATTTAAACAGAAATTGAAATTAGGGTTTGAGTACAAAAGAGATTAGAGGCAGCATGAATACCTGAGAATGACAGTGAAGAAGAAACACTAAAATCAGAGCAAAGCAGAGCGAGAGAGGATGAAATTGAAGAGGCGCAATTGAGTGAGTCGGCCTAGGCTATGTGCACGCTGACGGTTACATTTTTCATATTTCATTATAACACAATTAAAATTAACATCTAGGTCCAATTAAAATGTAACACATTTCAATATCCCCAATCCAACTTCATCTCATAGAACATAGCATGATTTTATTATATAATTATATAAAAATTATTTTTATATAAAATAATTTATCATCATTAATGTATATATATATTATTCAGGTTTTGTGTCATTTTTTACTTTTTTTTCCTAGCAATAATCTCATTACCTTGTCAAATAATTTCGGGAGGCCCCTCTTCGACATACTCCCAATCATCATCTTCATTTGCCTCATTCTTTAATTCAGACTGATATGAAAAAAAAAAAATTATTATTATTATTATTATTGTGAATAGGATGAATATATCCAACAAATGCTACATATCTCCACTTTCAACAAAACAACAAATTAGCCAAAATATATTAGCTCTAGGACTAAATTAGTCAAATTATATTAGTTCAGGGACTAAATTGGTCAAACTTGTATAGTTTAGGGCCCATAAAGGTTGTTTACTCTCCTTAGAGTTATTAGTTCTTAAAATATGTTTAATCTTATGCCTCGTAGCACGTATTTTTAGTAAGTTTGTTGTCAATACATACCTTTTACACGATAACAGGTTAACAACAAGTTACATAATGTATGTGATTTCAATGGTTAGTGACGTGTTCTCAATATCTCGTATATTTTAGTAGAGATTTTATTTATGTAACTTTTCTTCCTTTCAATCAAATCTCTTGGTCCAGTGGTATAAGGTTGCCACTGAAATAGACTTGAGGTCGACTATATTTGCTCCCCAGTTCTACTCCCAACGCTGTCAAAATAATGATCGCCCAACGGAAGCCACGAACAACGAACGAGGATTAGTCGAGATGCGCCTAAAGCTGACCCCGACACCTCGTGGTATGCTACTAAAAAAAAACTTTTCTTCTTTTTGATATCTTATGTACGTAACTTTTCTTTATTTTCAATATTACGTTTCCATTAGGATTCTTATTATTACAATAGAAAACGATTATGTTACATGTTTTTTAAATATGGTAAATCGAATGATGTCGTACTCATATTTTCAGCGTGTTCGTATGAGAATTTTATTTTAAAAATCATAATAAAACGGGAAAATCTTTATCAACTACATTTTATTAAGATATGAAGTTTCAAGTAAGTCATTATGTATTCTATATGATGTGATTTATTTAGAGAACATTGCTCGATATAAAAATCGTAATCGTTTGGGTATGGTAGACATTAAAATACGTCTCAAAAGTAATTGTTTTGAGTCTAGATCGAAGGAAGCTTATAATTCTTGTGATGGTGAATTACTATATGTCGAACTTGACATACAAATGCAATCCAACTATTATATGTTGCAAAATAGGAAATTGATGTGGTCCGACAATTTCACACAAATAACTATATGATTTGATCAAATATTTGAAGTTTTCCATTTATTTTCACTATTATTTTCATAATTTAAGTTAGAAAAGAGCAATGTTATCAAATTTCTCATTGCAAAATATTAATAAATTCATAGTGCGTCATATCAATATTTCGGAATGCAAAATACTGAAATGTCGCACTATGAAATAGTATTTCGCAGTGCGAAACAAATGTTTACATGATTTGCATAAATCTGTTATTTTCGTAGTCATTGTTAGATGTAACAACCAATTACTTACATATGAACAACATGGAACAAACGTGTTTTAGATTCCCCTAGCGAGGACTTACACAATATAATATTAAATTTGCAACAAAACTAAGAGTTGTCCATAATCTATAGTTCAAAAACTAGTGGATTTACAATTTCAAAATTTTTGAAAAAAGGAACAACAATATAAAATTAAAAATTAAAAAATACTAGTAAAACATAAATATATTTAGAAATTCAATTGGCTATCTAGGTAGTCAATATAAGCATCGCCAAAAGCCTCAAGTGATTATATGAAATTAATAAGGGAGTTCGTCCTTATAGGAATGTAGTCTTCAACTATTCGACTCTACATATTCCTGCTATTAACTAATTTCTCATGTTTTGGTATGACTTGGATGACATAAAAATTCCATAAATTATTAAAGTTTTGAGGAATGTCAAACCTTTTTATTAGCTTTGGTGTTGGTGGTATTTGATTAAGCATAAATACTCCACATTTATCCCCTTAATTTCGATATTTTTACGGTCCTGTACATTGTATTTAACCCAGATTTATCTTATATTTATGCTACTAACCCTTTTCGTCAACTATTTCATATTTCGTATGTTTCTCTCATGTTGCACAAGTAGATGAAAGGGAAAAGATGAAACGGTGAAAGAATCGAAAGAAAGAAAAGTTAAGGGAAATTTCATGATTTTTCAACAAAACCCGAAGGAGGAGCCAACTGAAAAATTAAAGAGCTTGGAATCATGAATATACTGGAAGAAACGATAGCCCGATCCGAGTTACGGTTAGAAAGTTATGCACATTCAAAGTTGAGAGGAAAATCTAGTGGAAAAATTGTATTTAAGCGAAAATCGAGCACATAAAGCATTCCTATGCAGAGATTTGAAACAAACTGGTTTTGTCCCTTATGCAAACCGGTTTGCTCGTTGGATTCAGTCCAAGACGAGAATTTTATTTTTTTCTTATCTTTTAGCTAGAAGAGTTTAAGTTTACGAAAACTTCTCTAAACGACTTTTTATCACTTGTAAACGCCTATTAGGAGTTATTATTCATCATTATCATGGAGAGTGGGGCATCAGAGTATTGAGAACTTCTTGGAGGAACTTTCACATAATTTGGCACTCAAAATTCAATAGAAGATTATATTATTTCTGGAATTTCATTCAAGTTTGGTTCTTATTGCATGCTTTACATTTTCCATCATTGGTAACTTTTATTTCCAGCATATTTCTTCATCATGTCTACATGCAAAACAATCTATTCATGCGTAGAAATTATTATCATATATGGCTAGATTTTTAGAGAGTTGGGGAACATGAACCCAACTTAGGTGTTGGATGTTAGATATAAATTTTGACATAATCATATACGTAATTACTAGGCTTTGATACTTTTGTTGAGACTAATATTTTAGGTCTCTTAACTACGTTGGTCGTAGGCAACCAGAGTGTTTAAGGATATGATATACGTATCAATAAATTTGTCATTCGCGTTAATTTAGTTGTTGAATAAATATTGTGTGTAGTAATATTCTCACATATTTAGTGTCTCGATTCAATTAATGTTTTCTTTTAATCACTTATATAATTATCATGAATTTTTTATCTAACAAAAATACCTACGGTTCGGGGGGATTGGATCCCGACTCCACTTTTTTCCAACTAGTTTCCAAAAATTAAAATTCTAGTTTCTTGCTTTCTTTCAAATTAAATTGCACATGCTAGTTAAGTTTTTTTAGTTAATTAGTAATTTTTCTAAAAATCAAATCACTTTTTTTCTTTCGAGAGTCGATACCTAGATTTTAGAAACCTACCTTGTCGTCGTCATAACGTTTATCGTTCTATTCCTTGAGGATTCGATCCCGACTTACCGGGTATTATTTGAGCGACCGACATAGACTTGAGTTGTAAGTACATACGTAACACACATATCATGTATCGCGTTAAGTTTTTGGCGTCGTTGTCGGGGAATAGGTAGACATATTAGGTTAGGTCGAATTAATCTAAGAATTTGACTGTAAATATTAAAAAGCCAGAAAAAAATAAACGATTTAAAAAAAAATTAAAAAGTCAAAAGACAAAAAGATATCCAAAAAATCACAAAAATAAAAAGAAAAATAAATATCTTCTCTCGAGACCTTAAATGCAAAACACTCAGCCCAATCCAAATTTTGATCCTATAATTGAGCTCCCTCATTCTAGAAACAACAATCCAAATACTCTGAATTTCTTGGTACCACCTCCTACACTGAGTTGTCACTCCACGAGTCGTTCATCTAAGAACTCCAGCGAGGAAAGTTATTCTATAAGTGTGAGTCCAATGTTTGATCACGCTAGTTTAAAAATGGGAGAAGGAGCGATTGTGACAACCCGGATATAATTATGATAAATTATATTTAAATCATCCTTACATTATATGATATGAATAATGTGTTATTAGTATATCTAATGTTAAGTGATTATATTTAGTCTAATCCTATTTTCATAAATCATGAAATGTCGAATTATTTACAAATACAAAATTTTGTTGTTTCAGAAGAAATGTTCCCGTTGGAGACTAGTTTTGACCCTTACAATATAACAATTGACTTTAGGTGGAAACTAGATAGTTTTAGATATATGAGTTAAGTTTGTAACCCAACAAACGGTGTGTAAAACAGAGGTCTGAGTAAGGAGTTATACCGAATTTACGAACAAATGGCAAATTTGTCCATTTTCTTTAAGTGGTAATTTGTCTTTTACTAAACCAAATATTTTAATTTGATTGGTTGGCATGGGAGGCAGCCTTGGCCGACTTAAAACTCTCCCTCTAACCTATTTCTTCAGAAAATTAAACCCTAAGTTCATTTTTGAAGAGTGTTTGGCTTGAGGAAAGAGAAAGTATAAGTTAAGGAAGAAAAGATTACAAGAAAAGCTAAGAAAATTCCAAGAAAATCCTTAAAGTGTTTCCAAGGTATAATTATGTGATTAATATTGTCTTAATCTTGTATTATACTTATTTCAAAGTATATAAATAGTGAATTCCACCCTCCTTTATGACGGTAAGTATTTGTTCAAATGTGAGATAAGTGGTGTATGTAGCCCGTATTGCTTGTTATTGAAATCCCTCGTATTCAAACTTGCATATATTTTTATGTGCTTACTGGAATTAAGAAATTCTAATTGGATATGAAACTAGACTTATGTATTCATATCATATCCAAAAATTAGAATTTAACTCCTTGTGGTTAATCCTTAGTGATGGTTTCAAGTTAGTACATATTTGTTGTTTGTATGTTTCATTTCGATATACCCTGAGTTTGGTCAAGCTTTTGACATAGCAAATGAAGTCAAAAAATTATGAAACTCTAATTCTATACTATTCAGTATGTTTATTGAAAATGGATGGAAAATTATGGAAAGTTATACTGCACAAAAATTATGAAAATTCTTAGAAGTTGAAGAAATATTAGAGAAGCTTGTAGGGAAGATTTTTTGTGTTGTAAAGAAATAGTCATAACTTGCTCTAGGAAGCTTAAAAAATTACACCTTTACTTGTAATGGAAAGAATATTCATATATGTTTTCATATTGATAAAGTTGGGCACATTTATTTGTACAATTTATGAATATAGGATGGTTAATTGTGGAGGACAATAAATTGGGGCCATGGTGGATACCCCATGAAAGAATGTTTTTATTTCCTCCCTCCAAAGGGCATTTTGAGTACATGTTTCGTATGTATATACCTTGAGAAGTATACTTTTATGTTTACTTAACTTTCGTTATAAATTCCTTATGACGTATTCTCTATGGTTGAATGTTCGTAACGTTATCAATGTATATTCCATTATTTAGTCTTTGCTCATGTTTCAAGGAATCCTATAGTGTTTATGAATCGTGTTACACTAAAGTTATTCTTTGGATTGTTGACATTCTTATGATGATACTAATATTTTAAAAATGATAGGAAGGGAAGAAGAACCGGTCGAACAAGTGCCCGGCAAAGGGAAAGGAAAAGCCTAATAAGTTGTCAAGGTGAGTGTACTTACTAAGTTGATTGTGGATATGATGTGTATGTAATTTATGTTGAAATGATATAGCTTATTAAAAGTCACGAGATGATGAGATGTTATGGCTTTATAAAAGTCAAGATATGTTGAGTTGCTATGCAATTCAGGAGATATTGGGTTATTAAAACCTATGGATATGATTATTGCCTACGGGTAGGAGATGTGGGGTTTATTAACTCCGGATTTGTATATGGCCTAATTTGGCACAAAGATGGATATATTGATATATTGAGATGTTATTATAGTACTTTTACTATATAGAGATGTAGTACATTCACTGAGTTTTTAAACTCATAGTTTTATATGTTTACATTTTCAGGTTTTGAAGCTGCCACTTCTAGGTCTGGGATGTTGGGTGAATAGTGGTAAGGTTTCGTCAGTTTTATTTTATACATTGTGCTAGTTGTAATTAAGTTAAATTGTATGAAATTTCTGTTTAAATTATGTCTCCTTAAAACGATTGGGTTTTCAGTATTCCGCATGTTAACCTTGAAGTTGTTTTAATGTGTATAAATAAATAAATAAATAATAAATGTGGTTTGTGAACTATTTAGTTAATTATATCCTGGTTGGGATAGGGTGTGACAACTTGGTATCAGAGCTTTAGGTTTTAATATTTTGGGGTTAGAGAGTCTAAATGTGGCAGTGGCAAAAATATTGTGGTGTTGGTCATTTATATTAACTTATGAGAAATACTAACCATTATGTTAGAAATAAATATTGTATACTTGTTTATGTAATTGTGGTTTATGACGGATAATAAGATATGGAAGGAGAAAGTGTTCATGAGAGAGTGGAGGAGGAGGCTTCAAATACAGTAAACTAATAAAATCTAAATAATGTAGAAGGGGCACCTGAATAAGTTACCGATATGCAGAGAATGGCGCGTGCCATGATTTTAATGGCAGAACAACAAAACATGTTTATGATGCAAATAGCCGAACACCACGCCAAGTACTTGGAGGAGCAGACTTTGGCCAGAAGAGAAATGAAAATACAACAAGAGGAGAAGAATATTCTGTACGAGAATTTTATCAAATTGAACCCCCAACATTCTCATGTTCTATAAATCCTTTAGAAGTTGAGGCTTGGGTTAGAGACACAGAAACTATCTTCGGGGAGATGAATGTACCTGGTACGCAGAAAGTAATTTTGGCAACTTTCATTTTAAAGGGTGAAGCTAAATATTGGTGGGAGTCTTCCAAACATTTATTGCTTACTCCGGGGGGAGGTGAGGTAATTACTTGAGATTCCTTTATTAAAGTCTTATATGAAAAGTATTTTCCTCGTATGTATCGAAAGCAAAAGGAGAGAGATTTTTTATCATTGACTCAGGGGAATATGTCGGTTAGGAAGTATGAAATTTAATTTATATCCTTGTCTCGATTTTCATTATGTTTCTTACATGATGAGGAGGACAAGTGCACCAGATTTCAGGATGGGTTGAATTTGGTTATCAAGTCTAGAATCACTGCACTTGAAATGGTAAATTATACTTCTTTAGGTAACAAAGCTATAATGGTTGAAGGAGATGTTAATGATGCAGTAAAGAATAAGGAACAAAAGGGAAAGAGGAGTAGATTCGATCCATCTCAACAAAAGGAATGTAATATAGAATACTCAAAACAGGGGAGTCAAATATTTCAACGCAGTAGAGGGACTGGAAATTATGTTCAGAATAGGACACCAAACAACTTTAGGGGTACAGGATGGATGGGCCAACAGAATAGACAACAGGAGAATTCGAATGGGCAGTCCAAGCCTATTACATGCTATTTTTGCAAAGTTGAGGGCCATATCAGTCCAGATTGTCCCAAGATAAAGGGGTAGAGTGTTATCACTGTCATCAAATTGGTCATACCAAAAAGAACTGTCATATGCTAATACGAGGGACTCAAATAACTACTTATAGTCGAGGTTCATCATCTGGAGTCATAGGGAGAGGAGGAGGTAGAGGACATGCTAATGGTTCCAGGGCTCCAGGAATGATATTTGCTATGACTTTACAGGACGCTCAGGCTACTCCAGAGGTGGTGACAAGTACATTTTCTGTCATGAATAAACATGCCTATATGCTTATTGATCTAACTTCTACTCATTCATTTGTAGCACTATCATTTACCATGGATTTGGGTAGGCCGTGTTCTTATCTAGATTGTGGTTTATATATTTTTACGCCTATGGGGGGATGTGATGTTAGTGGAGCTTGTGTATTGTATGTGGGGGAGAGAGAGTTGACCATTGATTTAATTCCACTAGATATTCGAGATTTTGATATTACCTTGGGTATGGATTGGTTATCTTCCTACCATGCATCGATTGACTGTTTTCACAAGGAAGTTACATTTAATATGCCGGGGAAGGAAGAATTCAGATTTACTGTGGAAAGAAATATTGTTCCAAATTGTCTTATTTCTACCCTTCGGGCGAGGAAATTGTTAAATAAGGGTTGTCGAGGCTTTTTAGCATATATTGTGGATACAAACAGGGAATTAAAAAAGTTAGAAAATATCCCAGTAGTTAAGGATTTTGCAGATGTGTTCCCAGAGGAATTATCAGGGTTGCCACCTAGCAGAGAGGTAGAGTTTACTATTGATTTAGTGCCTGGTATAGCTCCAGTTTCTATTTCTCCATATAGAATGGCACCTGTGGAACTAAAGGAGTTAAAGGTTCAACTGTAAGATTTGCTAGACAGAGGTTTTATTCGACCCAGTATATCACCATGGGGTGCTCCGGTATTATTTGTGAAGAAGAAAGACGGAACCATGTGACTTTGCATTGATTATTGGAAGTTGAACAAGGTAACTATTCGAAATAAATATCCACTGCCTCGTATTGATGATTTGTTTGATCAATTACAGGGTGTTAAAGTGTTTTCAAAAATTGATTTGAGATCGGGTTATCATCAATTAAGGGTGAGAGATTGTGACATTTCTAAGACATCTTTTCTTTCTCGCTATGGTCATTATGAATTTTTGGTAATGCCATTTGGGTTAACAAATGCTCTTGCGGTGTTTATGGATTTAATGAATCGATTATTCCATCATTTCATAGATTTATTTGTGGTTGTCTTTATCGATGATGTTTGTATATACTCACCTACCCAAGAGGAATACGAGAAGCATCTAAGAGTTGTATTGCAAGTTTTGTAAGATAATCAATTTTTTGCTAAGTTTAGCAAATGTGAGTTTTGGTTAAATCAGGTAGTATTTCTGGGGCATGTTGTTTCGAGAGATGGAATTTATGTTGACCCTAAGAAGGTATAGGCAATTATGCAATGGGAAAGACCAAGAAATGTAACGGAGATAAGGAGTTTCCTAGGATTTGCTGGATATTATAGATGATTCATAAAGGAGTTTTCATCTATAGCCTTAGCATTGACTAAATTAACCCAAAAGGAAGTAAATTTTGTGTGGAGTGATGAATGTCGGCACAACTTTGAAAAGTTGAAAAATAGGCTAGTATCAGTGACAGTTCTCACTGCTCCATCCAGTAGAGAAGGTTTTGTGATTTATACTGACGCTTCACATCAGGGTCTGGGTTGTGTTTTCATGCAACATGGAAAGGTAATTTCTTATCCATCTAGACAGTTAAAAACGTATGAACGTAATTTTCCTACACACGATTTAGAACTTGCGACAATTGTCTTTGCCTTGAAATTATGGAGACATCGTTTATATGGAGAGACGTGTGAAATTTTCACTGACCATCAAAGTTTGAAGTATTTATATACACAGAGAGATTTGAATTTGAGACAAAGACGTTGGATAGAGTTAATTAAAGACTATAATTGTACCATTCACCATCATCCCGGGAGGGCCAATGTTGTTGCAGATGCTCTAAGTCGGAAGTCATCGGGGAGGTTATCTTGTATTCAATATTCACGGGTTGGAAATATTATGGAATTAAGACTGATGGGAATAGAGTTGAACTTAACTAGAATAGGGGCGTTAATTGCACATGTTACAGTGAGACCTTTACTGGCAAAACGCATAAGAAATTTGCAAATTAGTTATCCATTCCTTGAGAAGAAGAAACGGGAAGTCTTAGATTGTGAAGAGAGTGACTTTAAAATTAAGAATGATGAATCGTTGTGTTATAAAAATAGAATTTGTGTACCGAATGATCCATCCTTAAAGAAGGATATATTAGAGGAGGCACATAGTTCTATTTACTCTATGCATCCGGGAGGTACCAAAATGTATAGAGATTTAAAGGAGTATAACTGGTGGAACAATATAAAATGTGAGATCACATAATTTGTAGCTAAATGTTTAGTATTCCAGCAAGTAAAGGCAGAGCATCAGAAACCGACGGGATTATTGCAGTCATTGCCTATTCTGGAATAGAAGTGGGAACATATAACAATGGACTTTGTTACAGGATTACCCCGATCACCAAAGGGGTATGATTCTATTTGGATTATTATAGACCGATTGATGAAGTCAACACATTTTCTTCCAGTTAAGACCACCTACATTGTTGACAAGTATGCACCTATGTACGTTTATGAGATTATCTGTTTACACGGGGCAACAGTGTTAATAATATCAGATAGAGATCCAATGTTCGCTTCTAAGTTTTGGCCTCGGTTACAGAATGCCATGGGCACAAGTTTGAAGTTCATTACTGCATTTCATCGACAAACCGATGGGCAATCAGAAAGGACGATTCAAATATTAGAAGACATGTTATGAGCCTATGTATTTGACCTTAAAGGTAGTTGGGATGATCATTTGCCATTGATGGAATTCGCGTATAATAATAGTTATCAGTCCACCATTGGTATGGCTCCTTATGAATCCTTATATGGGAGGAGATGTAGAACACCTTTGTATTGGGATGAAGCAGGTGAAAGGAAAATTTTGGGTCCTGAATTAAAAGATATGACAACAAAAAAGATTAAAATGATTCGGGAACGGATAAAGATAGCGTAAAGCAGACATAAATTGACTTGAGAGGGAGAGGGGAGTATCCAGTGGAATTTTAGAAGGGAGATTTTGTATTCCTGCGTATTTCACCATGGAAGGGTGTCGTGAGATTTGGAAAAAAAGGGAAACTAAGTCCAAGATACATTGGACTATATGAAGTGCAGGAAAGAATTGGGACCCTGGCATATAGATTAACACTACCTCCAGATTTATCCCGTTTGCATGATGTGTTTCACGTATCGATGCTTCATAAGTATTTGGCAGATCCATCTTATCAGTTGAAAACTCAACCAATTGAACTGAAGGAAGACTTGTCGTACATCGAGGAACCAGTGGAAATTATTGATCGTAAGGAGCAAGTATTGAGAAATAAAGTTATTTCCTTCGTTAAAGTTATGTGGATGAGCCATGGAATTAAATAAGCAACTTGGGAGATGGAGCATAGCATCAAGAAACAGTATCCCCATTTATTTGGTAAGTGACCTTTATATTAAATTTCGGGGACGAAATTTTCTAAGGGGGGAAGTTGTGACAACTCGGATTTAATTATGATAAATTATATTTAAATCATGCTTACATCATGTGATATGAATAATGCGTTATTAGTATATCTAATACTAAATGATTATGTTTAGTCTAAATCTACTTTCATAAATCATGAAATGTTGAATTATTTACAAATATAAAGTTTTGTTGTTTTGTGTAGAAATATTCCTGTTGGAGACTAGTTCTGACCCTTATAATATAACAATTGACTTGAGGTAAAAACTAGATAGTTTTAGATATATGAGTTAAGTTTGTAACACAACAAGTGGTGTGTAAAACAGAGGTCCGGGTAAGGAGTTATACCGAATTTACGAACAAAGGGCAAATCTGTCCATTTCCTTTATGTGGTAATTTGTCTTTTACTAAACCAAATGTCTTAATTTGATTGGTTGGCATGGGAGGCAGCCTTGTCCGACTTAAAACTCTCCCTCCAACATATTTCTTCCGCAAATTATACCCCAAGTTCAGTTTTGAAGAGTGTTTGGCTTGAGGAAAGAGAAAATAGAACTTAAGGAAGAAAAGATTACAAGAAAAGCTTGGAAAATTCCAAGAAAATCCTTAAAGTGTTTCCAATGTATAATTATGTGATTAATATTGTCTTAATCTTGTATTATACTTAATTAAAAGTATATAAATTGTGAATTATTGATAAAATTCCATCCTCCTTTGTGATGGTAAATATTTGTTCAAATGTGAGATAAGTGGTGTACGTAGCCCATATTACTTGTTAATGAAATCCCTCGTATTCAAACTTGCATATATTTTTCTGTGATTACTGGAATTAATAAATTTCAATTGGATATGAAACTAGACTCATGTATTCATATCATATCCAAAAATTAGAATTTAACTCCTTGTGGTTAATCCTTAGTGATGGTTTCAAGTTAGTACATATTTGTTGTTTGTATGTTTCATTTCGATATGCCCTGAGTTTGGTTAAGCTTTTGACATAGCAAATGAAGTCAAAAAATTATGAAACTTTAATTCTATATTATTCAGTATGTTTATTGCAAATGGGTGGAAAATCATGGAAAGTTATACTGCACAAAAATTATGAAAATTCTTAGAAGTTGAAGGAATATTAGAGAAGCTTGTAGGGAAGATTTCTTGTGTTATAAAGAAATGGTCATAACTTGCTCTAGGAAGCTTAAAAAATTACACCGTCACTTGTAATGGAAATAATATTCATATATGTTTTCATATTGATAAGGTTAGATACATGTATTTGTACAATTTATGAATATAGGATGGTTAATTATGGAGCACAATAAATTGGGACCATAGTGGATACCCCGTGAAAGAATGTTTTTATTTCCTCCCTCCAAAGGGTATTTTGAGTACATGTTTCATGTGTATATACCTTGAGAAGTATACTTTTATGCTTACTTGACTTTATTTGTAAATTCCTTATGAGGTATTCTCTATGGTTGAATGTTCATAACGTTATCAATGCATATTCCATTATTTAGTTTTTGCTCATTTTACAGGGAATCCTATAGTGTTTATGAATCGAGTTACACTAAAGTTATTATTTGGATTATTAACATTCTTATGATGATACTAATATTTTAAAAATAATAGGAAGGGATGAAGAACCGGTTGAATAAGTACCGGACAAAGGGAAAGGAAAAGCCTAATAAGTTGCCAAGGTGAGTGTACTTACAAAGTTGATTGTGGATATGATGTGTATGTAATTTATGTTGAGATGATGTAGCTTATTAAAAGTCATGAGATGTCGAGATGTTATGGCTTGTTAAAATTAAAGAGATGATGAGATGTTATGGCTTTATAGAAGTCAAGATATGTTGAGTTTCTATGCAATTCAGAAGATGTTGGGTTATTAAAACCTATGGATATGATTATTGCCTACGGGTAGGAGATGTGGGGTTTATCAATTCTGGATATGTATATGGACTAATTTGGCACAAAGATGGATATGTTGATATGTTAAGATGTTATTATAGTACTTTTACTATATAGAGATGTAGTACATTCACTAAGTTTTTAAACTCATGGTTTTATATGTTTACATTTTCAGGTTTTGAAGCTGCCACTGTCAGGCCTAGGATGTTGGGTGAATAGTAGTAGGGTCTCGTCAATTTTGTTTTATACATTGTGCTAGTTGTAATTAAGTTAAATTGAATGGAAGTTCTGTTTAAATTATGTCTCCTCAAAACGATTGGGTTTTCAGTATTTCGCATGTTAACCTTGAAGTTATTTTAATGTGTATTAATAAATAAATAAATAAATAAATGTGGTTTGTGAACTATTTAGTTAATTATATCCTAATTGGGATTGGGTGTGATAGATGTCGTACCGCCCCATATGATATCTCTTATACTCGGAGCGAACCATCACTCTGGGATGCATTATATCTCCGTATTGTGTGGGGCAATTCCACTTTAGGAGTATGATCATTTAAATTTTCCCTCAATTTCACGGTATAGAGTCGGAGAAGCCTTATCTCCACGTTATAGAGTTCGCGGAGGCGTGCGAGATGTTTAATGATCAAGCTTACACCCAAGACGTAGTGCGCCTCATGCTTTTTTTCATTTTCACTTAAATACAGGGCCAAGATTTGGGCATGGTCATTAGCATTAAACTCGATATCTAAGTGGAGATACGTGCAGGCTAAATTTCTCTAGAAGTTATTTCCCGCACATAGGACCAACTCTATTCGGACTCAAATTCATACTTTTAAGCAAAACGATAACGAGCCTTTTGATAAGTGTTGGGAGATGTTCAATTAGTTAGTTAACACGTGATCACATCATGGATTTGAGAAGTGGAGACTCATATCTTACTTCCATCATGGGTTTAGCCTAAGCTCAAAATAACTCGTTAAAACTATATGCATGGGATAGTTCTTCGGGTAAGATTTGAATAATGCGGAGGCCCACTTTAAGTATGTCACTGAGACTACTCAAACTTTGGACACATCGAATTCGAACACCCAACCCAAAGCTAGCATTACATCAACAGCTCCTTCTGCATCCGGACTCTATCACTTGGACATGGAAGCCAACTTGAAGCTCTAAATTAGACAATTAGCCAAGAAGCTAGAAGACGTGGTCGAACCTAGGGAAGAGATATATCTAGCCTATCTCGAGCTTTATCGGAGGAGAGTTGCGAGATTTTTAAAGCGGGACATTTAATAAAGGAACGTTCGACGATACTTGCCTACAAAGTGATGCTCCAAAAGCAAGTTGATGCGGTGGGAGCTTATAAGGGTAATTTCAAAGCCCCTCACGGGAATTGTTTTAATCCCTCGTGGTGAAATCATTCGGTGCAGCGATGAACCCTAATTTACACATTGCCTAATAATCACCACCACTTTCACCTTACTAACAAGTGTCACTCATGCAAGCACTTCCTCCCACGCTTTATGTGATCCCACAGTGAGTCTTGAGGACACTCTTACTCAATTTATACAAACTCAGTCAGTGATAAATGCCCAAAACGCTCAAATTTTTGCCGACTTAAAGGTATCCCATTCTAAGTTGCAATCTTCCTTAAGTGTCCAAGAGAATGGAAATATTCCCACTCAAGGCCCACGACCTCCCCAAGGTAAAAAATGTGTGACCTCTACGCCTGATGAAAATAAAAAGTAATGCCAAGCGGTGACCACTCTACGTAGTGGGAGAGCTGTTAACTTGTCACCTCCCAACGCGACGTGCAAAAAGATAAGGAGGTTTCTCCAGGCATGCAAGATGTTGAAGATGCCCCTTGGAAAAGAGTGATAAAGATGACACGGTTAGGTCCGAGTTGGTAGTGAACCCCCTATAATCGCACCTTACCCTCAACAGTTGGTCCCTCCTCCTAAAGGGGCATCCCATGATGACATCTATAAGTGATTAAGCAAGTGAAGGTTAACTTACCTTTTCTCGAGGCTATCAAGCACATTTTTGCATATGTTAAGTTCCTAAAGGACTTGCTCACGGTGAAACATAAATTAAAGGTAAAGAAAAAGGTGTTCTTGGCACAAAATGTGAGTTCAGTACTTTTGAGCGACCTCCCACCCAAGTATAAAGATTCAGGTGCACCCACCATTTCGTGTATTATTAGAGATAATAAAATTGATAGAGCTTTACTATATTTAAGGAGAATGTCAAAATTCTGCCATATTCCATCTATAGAAATCTAGATTTAGGAGGTCTTAAGCCCACCAAAATTACTCTCCAACTCGCGGATTGTTCAATGAAGGTACCCCATAGGATAGTTGAGGACGTGATCGTCCAAGTCAACACTTTATACTTCCTAGTAGATTTTATCATTTGGGACACGGAGCCCTCATCTCCCTCGAGTCATCATGTTACCATTATTCATGGTATCCACTTCCTAGCCACGGCTAACGCATTAATTAAAATGCATAATGGGAAAATAAAACTTACGTTCGAGAACATGACACTCGAAATAAATATCTTCAACATCACCAAACAAATGGGTGATGAGGACGAACTACACGAGTCGGATATTATTAAGGAGGTAATACACAAATCATTTGAGGATAATCAAGTTAAGGATCCACTTAAGGCGTGTCTAGTGACGGTTAGCAAGAGCGAGAGTGCATACATTAATTTTGACTGAGAGGTGAGTGAGATGAAAGAGTCTATGGATGAGGGTATGAGTGATAAGGACATGAAAGATATGAGCAGGATCTCTCGATTCGAGGAATTACCACTGAGGGAATCATACACAGTTCCCTCCGACGTTAAATTTTCAAAACTCGAATTGAAGAAGCTTCCTTCTAACCTCAGATATGATTTTTGGGAGATGATGAGACATATCTCGTTATTGTCTCCTCGAGACTAAATGAAGAACAAGAAGGGAAAATTATAACCATTTTAAGAAAGCACAAAGGTGATTTTGGTTGGTCCATCGTGGATTTAAGAGGTATAAGTCCTTTGATTTGTAACCACAAAATTCATCTAGAGGAGGCCGCGAAGGTTTCTAGGGAGATGCAAAGATGTTTTTGAACTCGATTATAAAAGATGTCGTTAGAATAGAGATTATTAAGCTGTTGGATGTGGTAATCATCTATCCCATATCGGATAGTAAATGGGTGAGTCCTATTCAAGTCGTCCCGAAGAAGTCGGAAATGACTATGGTTGAGAATGCAAAGGGAGAACTTATTCCTAAACATACCACCACCGTTTGGCGCATTTGCATTGACTATCGAAAGCTCAATACCGACACTAAAAAAGACCATTTCCCTTTATCGTTTATGGACCAAATACTTGAGAGAGTCTCGGCCCACCCGTTTTACAATTTTTTATATGGTTATTCCGTATGTAATTAAATTGAGGTGGATGTGTTAGATCAAGAGAAGACTACATTCATATGTCCATTTGACACGTTTGCCTATAAATGTACGTCATTTGGATTGTGTAATGCCCCCGTGACCTTTTAAAGGTGCATGCTCAGTCTATTTAGCGACATAGTCGAAAGGAGAATTGAGGTGTTAATGGACGATTTTAGTGTCTTCGGCCCCTATTTTGACCATTTCCTTGCTAATATCGAAAAGGTGCTTTCCCGGTGTGTGAAAAAGAACTTGGTACTAAATTGGGATAAGTGTCATTTTATGGTTACCGAAGGAGTAGTGCTTGTCCACATCGTGTCATCCAAAGGGATAGAGGTCGATAAGGCTAATATTAACATTATTATCTAACTTCCCCACCCAAGTCACTAAAAGACGTGCACTCGTTCTTGGTCCACATGGGGTTTTATCATAGGTTTATTAAGGATTTTAGCTCCATAGCTAGGCCCTTAAGTAACATACTTGCGAAGGATGCCCTTTTTAGTTGGAGTGAAGCGTACCAAGAGGCTTTTGAAAAATTTAAAAGCATGTTCATCTTCGCTCCCATTATTCAAGCTCCAGATTGGACCATTCCATTTGAGCTTATGTGTGATACGAGTGATTACGCGGTAGGGGTGGTTTTAGGACAAATGAGAGATAAGAAGGTCCATGTCATATACTATGCTAGCTAGAAGTTAACCGAACCTCAATTGAACTACTCCACCACCGGGAAAGAGTTGTTAGCGGTAGTGTTTGCCCTAAAAAAATTCCGTTCATATCTTATCGGATCACCCATAACGTGATTTACCGACCATGCGGCTCTCAAATATCTCCTTTTCAATAAGGAAGTGTTATCAATTTTATAAAATACTGCAAGTGCAGGGGTGTGACACCCCTCCTAATTACATACCGGGCGATCACTCCTTTATTAAATTAAATCAAGGTGAACAGTTTGGTTCATTCTTAGCATCACTGTCGTAAAAATAAACTTTCCAATTTAACACCCTAAATAATTAAGCTAAGTGTCAAAACCACATTTAAACATTACTTTCCAAATATTTTTATTTAAATAAAATGATTTATTTATTTATTAACAACATTTCAACAATTAAGAATCACACCACAATAAACCTGGAACACAATCCAATTAATTTAAAACATTCGTCAATCGAATGTCAACATGCGAAATATAAAGTAACACAGTTCAAACTGAATAAATCCCATAGTGACAATACTAGAAATAACTGGAAATACAAATGTCCCAATAACAATGAAATAATGGAAAGGGCGACACATGCCCAATAAATGAGAATGCTAGAAGTGGAGTCAATGAAGGAAGCCGTCTACGCAAGTGACCTGCAACTCCCACCTAAGCTGCAGCTCGTTCCTTTCAAGGGATCCTAAGCAAGACGCCCCTGTGGCTGGGCACCTGAAATATATACATATATATACAAGAGAGAGAGAGAGAGAAAAACGGGTCAGAGCCCGAAAGTGTGTTTGATTTAAAATACGTTTAGCAAGTATTTAAATTGATACAGGCCAATGCAACAACATATTAGAGCGACACTCTCTTGAGAAATTCTCACCTCTCTTCTAATGTGCACGCCTATCGTACTAACCTTCCCAACCTTTTATCTTATCATTTATCGCACGAATCTTCCCAATGATTTAACTTATCTTAGATTACTCGTAAGATTCAACATTTAACGATTCCATTTCGAAAAGGGTATTTCAATTAGTAATCAAAGTTCTCCATTTTAACTTTATAAAATCAATAAAGTTTTCTAGTGTCATATTATACTTTCTTAAAACAAGTATTTATTATTTGAGTCATCAACCATGTCCTACTTATCAAATCACAGTAGGCAGTTTCAATTTTCCAATCTCATATATATATTAACTACTCGTATAATATATATAAAATAACAGCACCCCAAATAAAACTATGGTGCGTGCATACTTCTACTATCCAAACCCCATACCACTCATATCAAGGGGAATAAAAATTCGGAATCACTCTCGAACTGTATTAACACATACACAAACAATATCGAGGCGAAGCATAGATTCCAAGTCTCTAAGAGGATGGCACATACTCGCGTCTCTTAGGACCGTCTGAACTATCAATTCGATAGCCTGTACCAAGGATATCTATCTTCTAGGGTACAAGTTAATATCCCCCATAAAGGTCCCATCGAGATAAGACTGTCCCAGCGCGGTAACCTCAAGGATAGCAAGTAGCGCGGTATGTTTTTCACATGTATATAATATATGTACACACAATCATATAAATATACCACTTTCATCATATTAATATAGGTTTCTCTCGTCACCCATAATTACAACATTTATC
The DNA here is from genome assembly GCA_949130495.1 of Sambucus nigra. Taxonomy (NCBI): domain Eukaryota; kingdom Viridiplantae; phylum Streptophyta; class Magnoliopsida; order Dipsacales; family Adoxaceae; genus Sambucus; species Sambucus nigra. The sequence continues at coordinate 47,827,079 of OX422211.1, forward strand.
CTTAATTTCACATTATTAGTATTACGTAAAAGGTTTCATCTCTAACCTTAACTCGAAGAGTTTTCTCACTTATTACGTGACACTCGTGGACTCTATCCTTCCAAGTAGAAAATTCAGTAGGTATACCTCTATTCAATATCGTAGCTATTCGCCGAAATCTCTCACTTGAAATACGTAGTTTCATCGTTCATTATATAATTATCCCAAAAGCAAAATTCTCGTCTTATAATAAAGTTCCCAACACTTATTCATATGTCCTACTAGTCTTTCCTATCTCCTAAAACATTCTATTAATAATCCCCAAGAATAATTTCATGATAAATTTAATTTAACTAATTAAACAAGGGAAATAGGAGTCTGCCAGGAGGGGTCGATCGATCGAGGTCTGGGGCTCGATCGATCGAACCTTCGATCGATCGAAGCTCTATGCTCGATCGATCGATCAAGCAGGTATTCTGATTTCTGCAGAATTGCAGTTACGGGTTCTACCACTTTTCTTCATCCAAATCCATATTTTTCCAAACCCAAACGTCCTAAAATGCTACTACTAACATTATAACAATATATCAGATGTTTCCAACGTAAGGCATGGGTATTTCTATCATTTAATCAAGGATTAACAGCCCCAAAAGTTAATTAATCATCAAGAACACTAAAATTCTCTTAAACAGGTTTCTAACCAATTTTCTTCAGAAATTCCTTCTTATAATTATCAAAATTTCGTGGTTACATTCCTCTACATGGCAAGGTTTCCAGAATTTCCATATAAATCAATACTACATGGGTTTTCCTATCACAAATTTGGGTTTTCTTCCATATTTTTCATCTCTAATCATTCCTAAATAAATATGAATATTGCACCAACGAAAATAAGCAAGATAAGTACTTACCTGGGATTTTCAGAAGTCTGGATTGCGGCTGATTTTGGTGTGGTTGCGTTCCCCTTCTCGCGATCTACGCGTTGGTGGTGGCGGCGGTGCGAACCGGTGACTTTTTGGCCTTGAATTGCCTTGAGGGCTCTCTCCTCTCTTCTCCAATTGCCGTTTTAGGGTTCTGAATATTCTAACCCTAAATGACTAACCTAAATGGATGATATAGGTTGCTGAATTTCGTGGGTTTAATTACCCAAATATGTAAAATGACTAAAATGCCCTCCCGGGGTACTAATTAGGCCTAAAAACGTCCCGAGACCCAAACTACACCCCCGGGTACACTTTTCTGACTATCTCGACCCTTTCGGACGCGTTGGAGCACTCAAAACGACCATACGGGCAACTTATAAAATATTCACTTTTTTTTATTTATCAAAATTTAGTCCCGACGCGACACGAGCACGTTCCGACTTAAATTTCCGAAATTGTCATTTAACTCACTCATGACATTCAATATAACCAATATAATATATTACTTTGCTCATTAGTAATATTCAACAAATTTTCCATAATTACTAACTCTCGTCACGTTAATAATTATAACATAATTAATTTTCGGATTTTTATTAAATAATTAACTCACATTAAATTCAATAAATTCCCAAATTAATATAGCAAAAAAATACGGGGTATTACAACGGGCTATTATAGAATAGCAAGTGTAAGTACGGGTCGAACCTACAGAGATTTGTCAATTTTTCATTTAAATTAATTATGACTGTCCAAGTAGACTAAATGGGATAGAGAATGATTATGAACTACACTAAATAAAAGCAATTACGATAAATGAGGGTAACACAAGATATTTGTAAACAATTAGGAAATAATTAGGATTCGGAGTCCATTTATCACGTAACTAATTTTTCACACTAATTTAATGTTGTCATTCCCTTTTTATAACTCAAATTAAACCAATTCTCGTCGCGTTTAATTCGAAAAATATGACGGTTATGATCAAAATATTTTTAACGCCTCTAATAGATGTCTAAAATTCATATTCCCTTAGAAAATACAAGTTTTAAAATTCGCAAATGTATTTAAGCATGGACTATTAAAACAATCAAATTGCAAGCATAATCCATCAAAAATTACTATCTTTGAATTTCAAAACTTGGTTGACAAAATAATTTTGAAGGTTTTAAAACACACTCTCGTGTAGCTTTAAAATGAATACTGAATCTTTAATAACAATTAAAACAAATAGGGAATAAACAACGATAAAATTAACGTGACAATATTAGCTAACTATGGTAAACTTCACCTTACTCCTAATATAAGAATCAAGCTACCATAATGAAAGAAAAATTACAAGAATGAGTAGAGATCTTCATTAACAAACCAAACTTACAAATAGCTCTCTCACAACCATCTCCAATCCTCAAAAAAAATGATAAAAACTTGGCCCTCAAATTGATTACAATCACTTAAAGTTGCTCCCCGAAATCCTCCACAAAATTCCTCTATAATTGTCTACGAAATTATGAGCCCAAGGGTTCTTTTTATAGGACAAGTGGTGAGGTATTTGAGTTGTGGTGGGACTCTTTCTGATTGACCTAATGGTGTTGGTAATTATCTCTCTACCTCTTTAATCTTTGGATCGTGATAAGGGACGAAATTTCCCCCACTCGAAAACTCTTATCTTTTCTTATTGAACACGCATGCCGAGTTTCATCCAAATCGGAGAATAAAAATTTCTGACTTTTTCGAACGACTGTAAAAATTAACTTTTTTGAATTGATCATCAATTTGCACCAAATTCCATCATTACCTGTAAAAATTTCATTAGGCAACTTTTTTCACAAATTAGCACAAGAATATTATAAAATTATCGAAGTGCCCATTTTTGACTTAAAATTGCCATTTTCAATATGAATTCAATCATGCTCGCATTTTTTCCTCTTTTTAATAAAATAGTCCTAAGAACTTATTACATACACTAAAATGGGACTAACAAAGTATAAATTTGGGTATAAAATATACAAAATAATGTATTCATCAGGAAGCGATGCAGCGCCTCATTAAGTGGATCTTGTTACTCCAAGAGTTTAATCTTTCCATTAAAGATAAGAAAGGAGTAGAGAATGTTTTAGTTGATCACTTATCTAGTCTCTCGTCCGACGTACCTCAAGATCCCATACCCATATACGAGTATTTTTCGGATGAGCAATTATTTTCCATTTCCTCTCTCCTTGGTTTGCGGATATCGTGAACTATTTAGTCACGGGGATCGTCCCCTCCGATTGAACACCGTAAGAGAAGAGGAAATTCTTTACATGGTCTCGCATGTTTTTCTATGACGATCCCTATTTTTTTAAGTATTACGCAGACCAAATAATCTGAAAGTGTGTGCCGGATGAGGATATTTCTCATGTAATTCGGTTTTGTCATTCAGAAGCGTGTAGAGGCCACTTTTCCACAAAAAATACGTCCGCAAAGATTCTTCAACGCGGTCTTTATTAGCCCACTATATTTTGAGATGTGAAATTGTAGTGTATATCTCGCGATAGATTCCGAAAGATAAGATCCATTACTCGACGTGACATGATGCCGTTGACCCCTATTCTCACCATTGAGACGTTTGACTGTTAGGGCATCGACTTCATGGGACCTTTCTTTCCCTCTTTCGATTTCTTATAGATTCTTGACGCGGTAGACTATTTTTCTAAGTGGATGGAGTCCATAGTTACTATGACGAATGACAATAAAGTGGTGCTTTAGTTCATCCATGAACACATACTTTCTTGTTTCGACGCGCCGAAAGCCGTTATTAGTGACAACGACAAGCTCTTTTGCAATAAGTCATTTGAGAAGTTAATGAGAAAGTATGGTGTCGTCCACGAGGTTTGTCACGCCCCAAACCTAAATCTCTTTCTAATCATTTCATTTGTATTATGATTATATCATAATCTTCAGTCCATCCGAAATATAATTCATTTATCAATATTTTTCCATGTACAATAAACATAGTCATGTTCTTTGTACAATAACATAATTAACATCAAAGTCATAATTAAACGAACGTGCCATACTATGATTAACTATAATTAAATATTATAATCCTTAAATCAATCCATGCTAACTTAGTATATAAGATGTGTGAGTGTAGTAAAACCTCAGTGTGATAATGATAAAATCCCCATGTCTAATCCCCAGCTCTTTCTAACGGTGCAACTCTCAAATCGTTGATCATGTGATATCCTAGCTAGCAGCGTACAACCCTAAAAATGTCAAGATATAAACCATAAGCATTAAGCTTAGTGAGGTACTCCCTCCCTGAAATGAAATAACAGTTCTATATTAAATCTGTGGATATTACATCCAGTCAATCCTGCCATGCAATGAATTAGCAGTTCCACATCAAATATGTGGATATTAAATCCAAACAATCCTGTTATGCATGAATTAACAGTTCTATATCAAATCTATTGATATTAAATCCAGTCAATGCTGCCATGTAATGAATTAGCAGTTCTATATCAAATCTATGAATATTAAATCCAAACAATCCTGCCCGTTGGCAATAACAAATCCTGGAACATAAGTTCCAACAAATCATTGTCATGAGATAAATTAAATCATTGGATCTTTGTCCAATTACAATCCTATATCATAAGACCCAAACAAATCCTAGATATTTTAATATCTAAATAAATCTGAATATCAAAGTATTCAAACCAATCCTGGATCATAAGACCCAAAAAAATCATGAATATTTTAATATCCAAACAAATCCTTAATACCGAAGTATTTAAACAAATTCGCTCTTAGAGCTATATTCATATTTATATATGAAACAAATCATAAGTACAATCACCTTGGTAATTTAACATGCTTTCCCTTTTCCTTTGTCTGACACTTATTCAACCAGTTCTTCTTCCCTTACTATCATTATTGCAATATTAGTAACATGATAAGAATATCAACAATCAAAATAGTAACTTAAACGTAACTCAATTCATAAGCATCATATGATTCCATTCACATCACTTATCGTAGATGAAGTTCCATCTAAATTCATATCAAGATAGTCAACATATCCAAATCACATACTAAACATGTTTTCATTTATTATTGGTAATACAATGATTATAATATAAGGTTTCCAATACAACAGAAGAAACATCATTTAAAGGTTCCTAGAGCAAGTTATGCCCATTTCTTCAATACATAACAAATCTACCTTATAGGCATCCATCATTCAGTTAACTTATAAGAATTTTCATAATTTCTCTACATAATAATTTTCTATGATATTCCACCCAATCTCCATAAACATATTGAATAATATGAAATTAAAGCTTCATAATTTTTAGAGTTCATGTGCTATGTCAGGCAAAACATCGAACACATGGTATGCATAATTACACTTTTGGAGGCAGATTTTATACCCAAACTTCCAACTATCACCCAAGATTGATTTCTTGGTATTTTTACATCATATTAGTATATGTTATACATATATGAGTATATTTTTATCTCCAATTGGAATTACTCAATTCCAGTAAGTATACAAATAGATATAGAAGTTTGATTACACAAGGTTCCTAACCGAAGCAATTTTAAGGATTTACACGTTCAATTTTAGCGTAAACTTGCATCTATTCATACATATAAACCAAGGCATGAAAGTTATATAAACAATATATGATTTATACCATTTTAATCAGTGGAACAAGAAAAATAATAAGATTTATGGTTAGAATTACCTCAGGGATTTTATGTAATTTCCCGTGAATTTTCCTCCAACTTTTCCTCGCCTTTCTCTTCCCAAACTTCATGGTTCTCTATCCTTAGGCTAAAGCTCTCACATGGATGAAATATGATGAATGAGGAGATTATTTCAATCCTTTAAAGTCAGCCAAAACCCACCTCCTTCTTTAACCAATCAAAATCCACCATTTGTTATACTAGTAAGACAAAATGTCATTTAACGAATGGATAAGTTTGCCCTGCTTCGAAATTCTAGTATAACTTCTTGATCGGACCACCGTTTAACACATCGTTTATTGTGTTACGAACCTAACTCATATATCTACAACTGTATAGTTTTTACCTTAAGTCAATTGTTATTTTATAAGGGTCAAAACTAGTCGTCAACCTGAATATTCCTACTGAAACTCCAAAATTTTGTATTTGTAACTAATTCGATATTTCATGCTTTCTGAAGGTAGGATTAGACTAAACATAATAATTTAACATAAAATATATTAATAACACATTACCCATATCACAAAATCTAAACATGATTAAAACATAATTAATCATAATTATATTTGGGTTATCACAACGTTAGTATGACTTACCACCTCTAAACGAATGGTCAAGACGAGTTAGCCAATCGAGATATCAATCACATTCTCAAAAAGATCGTTGATCCCAACCGTTAGGATTTGTTACTAGCTTACTCGATGCACTATGGGCTTGTCGGACCACGTACAAGAACCCCTCGAAATGTCCCCATTCTACTTTGTGTATGGAAAGCCTTGCCATCTCCCAATTGAGCTAGAGCACAAGGCGTATTGGGCCATTAAGAGGTTGGAGTTTAATCTTGATAAAGTTGATGAAGTGTGAAACTTCAATTGAGTGAGTTGGAAGAAATACGTAATGACGCGTTTGAGAGCACCTGTATTGCCAAAGAGCGGACGAAACTAGTGCACGATAGAAATATAAATCGAAAAGAGTTTTATTCAGGCCAAAAAGTGCTCTTATAAAACTCAGAACTTCATTTGTTTCCCAACAAGTTACGTTCGCAGTGAACCGCCCCGTTCATTGTAAAAGACGTGTTCCTACACGGTGTGATGGAGGTTGAGGATCCTAAGGATGGGAACACGTTTAATGTGAATAGACAACGCCTACAATTATATCTCGAGGCATATGTTAAGGAGGTTGAGACATTTTTATTGTCGGACCCCGTATACGGGGATGAATAAGTACTTTGAAGAGAGGTCCTCGCACCCCCGATGTATATGGGGTGATTTCATGCCATATATTTTGAGTCGTGTGTGTGTGGCATGTTTAGTGGTGAGTTGAGTTCGTGTTAGCAAGAGAGAATAGCATTCAATTTTGCTCTAATAGGTCCCGAGAGTGATGAAGTTGAAAATGCGATGGATTTTGAGTGCCCTCAGTCGTCGTTAATGAATTTAGGATCAACTTGGTGAAATTTGTAGGTTCCCGTATCTTGTTCTCAAGAGCAATGTCAAAAAATGGGAGAAAACTATTATTTAGCACCAATCTGAACTGTATGTCCCATGGGTCAAACCAGTTCGATCCCCTGTTCTACCAACACACAATTTTCTCCAATTTTTTTTATTTCCCTCCAACCCTTTCACCTTCCCTCCCATTTAATTCACTCCTCTTCCCTCCATATCCAAAAACCCAACCTTTTCACCTCCTTCCAACCCCAAAACCATTCATTTTTCCTTTCCCCCTCTATTTCCCACCAAAACCCTTTCACTATTCCACCCTTTTATAACCCCTCCCCCACACCTATAAATAGCAACCCATTTCCACCCTTTCCCCCACACCAAAAATTCATCCCTTATCCACTACAATTCTTCCAAGTCTTCCTATTTTCCAATAATCCTCATGGCCCAAAGAACATATGTCCGCAAATACAACTTGACCGAAATTGAGGTTTATAACGCCCTTAATATTTTTCCCTAGAGCTAGAGTGGGATTGGGTCTTTGGCAACACCCACACCGTGCTCACGGAGAGGAAAGTCACGTGGGAGCAACTTCCCGTCGATATCACTCATTTATTTTCTCGATTCATGTGGTGTGATTGGTTGGCCGACAGCGCACTTGAAGTCCACGAAGATATTTTTCGCATATTCTATGGCCTTTAAAACCTTCAAATGCCACTGTGAGGCCTATGTTAACGGCATGAAAGTTCCGCTCACACTTAATATCATAAGATGAAAAATACGGGCAAAAGGGGTTGAATTTCATGAGCATCCCACGTACCCATACTCGGGTCTGACACTCACGTGGCTCCAATGTTCAAGCCGTTGGGAACCCGATACCCCTTGGGAACAAAAGACTTTCCCTTCCAGGAAACTATCTGAGTGTGTCCATTTTGTTAATCTTATCACGTGCGACACGATTCTCCCTATGAAGAATGGTTTAGCGATTCGTCTTCAATATGGTACCTTCCTCTATTTTCTTTTTGACGAGCAAACGCAAATTGCCTACCCATATCTACTTTAACGAGATCACTATTACGGCTTATGATGGCACTGGTAAGATATCTCTTCTATATGTTCGTTTCATCACTTCTCTTTGCTTCGACTATCATGTCGGTATGTGGGGTCCCATAGCTCATGAGTCCAAGCCAATTAATGCTACATCTATTGGGCAGAGTACTGCACGAATGAGGAATTTATAACCTCTTCCTTCACCAATCATTGATGAAATTGAAATGGAGCAGGGGTCGGAGATGAGGAGAGTGACGAGAAAGGGAAAGAAGAGCAAGAGGGTGATGCCCAATGTGACAATGATGAGTCCGACCCAGACTATGAGGCCAATTATGATGAGAGTGCATTCAATACATCGAGTATAGGGAAGCCCGCCTCGATTTTTTTATAGCCGAGTATAGGGAAGATCATCGCGACAATCGATGCGACTACCGGAAGGACATGAGCATGATGATGCGACTTCAAGCTGATACGTACCGTTTGAGTATGGGTCTCAATACGCAAATGACTGACTACGTTTACGACCCGTATGATTGTGATCCCAACGCCCTTGACCTTTAACATTAGACATTATGGACGTGTTACTTTTTATTATGTACTTATCTTCATGTGTGGTTTTATCTTTTGGAACTATGTAATTTCTCTTGTTAATGAAAGTTATTTGAGTTTATTATCATGTCTTACATTTTAATATTTGTTTATCTTATTTTTCTCACTCTTCTTCTCTTATTTTGAGTTTAGTCATATTGATTGAGGACAATGCCAAAGTCTAAGTTTGTGTGTGTGTGATGTGGTGGTGGTGGTGGTGGTGGGGAGGGGTACACGTGCGTTTTTTAAACTTCATAAATTTTATGCCCCCACATTAAAAAAAATTAAAAATAGAAAATTTTGAAAAAGTAAAAAATGTTTTTTCTTTAAAATAAATAAAATTTGGAATTTAAATTCTTCAAAATTTTCACTAAATTGTTATTTAAAGTCTCAATTTGTAAAAAACTAATGGACTAAGCCGAAGTTGACCAAAAATGAAAATTGAGCTAAAATTGACGACTTAACGAATAAGTGTGGAGATTTTTAACTCGATGAGATTTGTGAGCCAATCTTTTTTTCTGATAAATTAAATCAATTCGGGTTAAGAGTTAACTCAAATGTTCTTTTCAGTGATAAAAAAATCATTGATGATCTCTAAATCGTTGCTTGATCGGTTGCGAAAAACGAGTGAAATATTATTTTGAAAATGCACTAAAAATATTTCAAAATTAAAATTCATGTCGAGATACATATGGTATCTTGATTTGTAGTTCGGGTACATGAAGCTAGGTCATCGTTTGTTTACCCGAAAATATTAGTCATAAAAAAGTCATGAAAAATCATCATTTAGCAAGCCACTTTGAGCCTAAAAATGATATTCCTTTTCATTTGTTATCCGGAAAAACCCAAATTAGCTCGGAGATGTGAAAATTGAAAAATTCATAAATCAAGTCCAAATGGTGCACAAAAAGGGGTTATTGACAAATAAAAAATGCTCAAATAAAAAGAAAAAATAAAAGAAAAAATAAAAAATGAGAAAAATAAATGGAAAAGGAAAAGGAAAAGAAAAGGAGAAAAATGAGCAAAAGCCCGAAAAAGTGCGAACGAACAATTCACAAGAAAATTTTCCAAGTCCAAAAATTTTCAACATGCCCATTATTACCAAAAATACCCTTGATCCGAAAAAGTCATAATTGAGTCCGAATAACGAAGTCAATTACCACATGGAGAGGTAAAACATGAAAAGATAATAAAGGGATACAATCGTGGGAAATAAGAGTAATGTTTTTCCGTTTTCCAATGATTGTGTTTTGTTCATGAGATCTTTTAACCATAAATATTTTCGTCTTTCAAATTATGTGCATGAACTTGTGTCTAATTACATTTACTTTTAATATCATGCACACCAGGAGAAATAGCCACAATCCGAATGTTTCGTTTGTGAGAGTGTTCCGTGAGAAATTGAATCAAAGCGAATTTTTGAAAAGTAACGTAATGATCAATCAATGAAAGTTAACGATTTAATTTTTGGCTTCGCGCACACACACTATGAATTGAGATTTATCGACTAAAATTTTTTTGTGATTATTTTTTTAGGAATTTAAATTGTACAGTTTTTAATTATTTTGATATTTTCTTTGAGTCATGCAAAAAAAAAAATTTATGGGTAAATTCACTACAAGCCCTCACGAGACATCACTCGTCCTACTTGAGTAACTTTGGGGTTTAAAGACTTATTGCGTACACTAAATGCAATCACTTGACAACGAAAGAGGTATCTATTTCGATAGTTGTTTAAAGATTTATTTAGACTCATACTCTTATTATTTTACATTACTCGGGAGTAATAACCTCTAAGTTAGGGGGATTTGGCAAAGCATAAATATTTCATATTTATCTCCTCAATTTTGGTATTTTTATGGTATTGTACATTGTATTTAGCCCAAATTTATCTTATATTTTTGCTACTAACTCTTTCGGCAAGTATTTCGTGTTTCGTATATTTCTCTCACGTTTTACAGGTAAATTGTGTAAGTGGATGGAAGAGAAAAGTCGAAACGGTGAAAGAATCGAAAGAAAGGGAAGTCAAGGGAAATTTTTAATTTTTACCCAAAACCTGGAGGAGGAGACAACTGGAAAGTTAAATAGCTTGAAATCACAAATATATTGGAACTAACGGTAACCCGATCCGAGCTACGGTTAGAAAGTTATGTGCGTTTAAAGTTGAGAAGAGAATCTAGTGGCAAAGTTGCAATTAAGAGAAAATCAAGCACATAAGGCATTCCTATGCAGAGATTTGAATCGAATAGGTTCGGTCCCCTATGCAAAACAGTTCCCCCAATGGGTTCGGTTCAGTACAGGTTCGCTAAATGGATTTGGTCCAAGAGGGGAATTTTAATTTTTTCCTATCTTTTAGCTAGAAGAGTTTGAGTTTATGGGGACTTCTCTAAACGACTTTTGTCACTTGTAAACACCGATTAGGAGTTATAATTTATCATTATCATGGATAGTAAGGCATTATAGGATTAAGAACTTCTTGGAGCAACTATTAGATACTTTGGCATTCTAAATTCAATAGAATATCTTTAGTTTTCAGAATTTCATTCATACTTGGTTCTTATTGCATGCTTTACATCCTCCGTCATTGGTAACTTTAGTTTCCAGCATATTTTTTTGTTAGTTCTTCATCATGTATACATGCAAAACAATATATTTATGCATAGAAATTATGATCATGTCCGGGTAGATTTTTAGAGAGTTGGGGAACATGAATGATATACCCGTATATATACCCTCGGCCATGCCGAGGGCGCCCTGCACCTCATCTGGCTCCGGAAGACCCCTCAGGAGGCCGACCCTTCATCTGGATCCGGTCGACCCCTCAGGAGGCCGACCCTTCATCAGGCTGCGGACGACCCCTCAGGGGGCCGACCCTTCATCAGGCTACGGATGACCCTCCGAGGGTACGATAGTACGAGGCCCAAATTGGGCCAGACTCATTACCGGAAGGAACTTTGCCCTCGGCCTCATATCAAGGGTCGAGGGTGACATCATCACAGCGCGTGGTTTGGGAGATGCGTGGAACAGTGCGCGTGAGGCTTACATGGCACATGGGAGACCGTTATAACAAAATCACACCCTCACGTGAGGGAATATTATGTCATCATTTGGCATCTACAGGTGTCAATAGGGGATTGGCTAGATCATCATTCACATGCACCATGCATACTTGGGGGGTACACTACACCCCCCAATACCTATATATACTTGTCACCTACAACCCTACGGGGGATCGATCAATTTATTGTAACCCTAGCTAAAACTCTGCTTGTACACACAGTAGAGAGAGAGAGGATCTTATGTGCATTGTATCCAAGGCCATTAGTGCCCATACTTAGTGGATCACACACTCATAGTGGATGTAGGACAAATTGGCTGAACCACTATAGATCATTGTCTTATTTCCTCTTATACTCATCCCCTTTTACATACTTATACACTTATACATCTCTATGGTTGCCATGGTTACTACTGTTTGAGCTCATTATCACTTATTCGGTGGTGCTAAATCTTAGCATCATCAGTTTGGCGCCGTCTGTGAGGGTGCGAGAAGACATCTCTTCCTTTGTACAGCTTGACCTCACTAGGCACTCTAGTGGTGAGCCAGCTCTCCCCCTGAGAGGAGATGTTTCACCATTGAAAGAGACCCACTAAGGTTCTCAAGCTCACCAGTCTTTTCTTCAGTTCAGCTTTTCATAGCTCAAAGACATGGCACCTGAAATGCCACCACCACCGCTTCCCCCGACGGATGATGGGGTAAGACCCAGTTCCAGTCAGCCGCCACCTTAGTCTGAGATGGCTGATGTGGCGGCAGCCTTAAAGTCTCTGGCAGCAAGCCAGCGGATGATGCAGGAGCAGTTCATAGCTCTAAGCCAAAACATGCTAAGACCACCAGGGGTTTCACCTGAGATGATTACTCCGGCAGCAGCTCCAGGATAGCATGAGGCCAGGGGACCACCCCAGGCACCACGCAAAGACCTGCCACCCCCTCAGCGGCGTAGGGATGTTACTGACCCCCGACGTCTACGCCTGGGGAGGCAAGGAAACCCTTGCCCTGAGGACATGTATGACGATCTAAAGGGAGAGGAGGCCCCTATAGAATGCTGGGAACCATATGCGGTCTCCAACAATACTGTACGACCTCTCCAGGATAGTAGAGGAAAGTGCGGGAGACCAAATCCTGATGATCGCCCGAGAGGCTCTGCTTTTGATCGCTTGAGCAGGGGGTCGGCCTTTGAGAGGCTGGGCCCAGTAAATGACCTGCGGGAAAAATTATCCAGGTCAAGGAGTGCTGCGAGGTACAGGAGGGAGGCAGCAGATGGACGACCCCAAGGACGGGATGACGGTCAAAGGGAAGTAAACAACCAACACAGACCTGCCGCAATAGAACCCTCCGTCTACCTTAAAGAGGCGACAGGGGATAACATCGGCCAAGCCGACCCTACGAGGCCCTGGAATGACTCGATACAGCGATTGGAGGATAAGATTGGCGATATACTGAAAAGCCGGGACCCTCTTAAGAGGGGATACACCATAGGCTCACCCTTTGTGGCGAAGATAGTCAACTTCCCTACGCCATCAAAGTTCAAGCCACCTGTGGTCACCCCAAGATACTACGGGAGCACCAACCATGTCCACCATGTTGAGATGTATCAATCAGCAACAAACATATACTCTATCTCAGATGAGATGAGGTGTCATGCCTTTTCTGGTACCCTTACTGGGGCTGCGCATGTCTGGTACACGTCTTTTCCAAAAAATTCCATTGAAAACTTTAAGCAGTTGGCAGACCTGTTCATCCACAACTTTTGCTTTGGGGTGAGGCCACAGAAGAAGACCACCCACCTGCTCTATGTTAAGCAGGGGAAGAATGAAAGTCTGAGGGACTACATAGCCAGATTCAATAAAGAGAAGCTGAAGGTGGAAGACTATGTGGAGAGTATAGCTATGACAGCCCTGATTGGAGGACTCCAAAAGGGGAAGCTGTTATGGAAGCTTGTTGAAGACCCTCTGAGGACGATGGTTGAATTGTTGTCGACAGAAGGAAAGGTGATGAACGCCGAAGAGGCGATGACCGCAAAATATGAAGACGAAAAGGGAGGCGCACAAGAGGGATACAACCACTTACAATATTGATACCCTAGACCCCAGGGATGAGACGAGGCTAAATAAAGGAGAGGCCACGGAAGAGGTAGAATCCATCATCCTCGATGAGGATGACCCGAAAAAAATCGTCCAAATAGGCAAATCTCTGAAGCCCAATATCAAGGAAGACCTCATTAAACTGTTGAGGAGAAGACGAAGCGTCTTCGCATGGATTCATGTAGATATGCCGGGAATTGACCCTGAAATCATGTGCCACAAGCTCAATGTGGTAGAGGGAGTGAAGCTGGTAAAGCAGAAGAGGAGAATTTACTCTAGAGAAAAGTATGAGGTCATTAGGGATGAGGTCAAAAAATTAGAAGACGTTGAGTTTATCAGAGAGGTCATCTACCCCGAATGGCTGTCCAATGCAGTCATTGTTCCAAAGTCTAACAGGAAGTGGAGAATATGTGTGGACTTCACAGACCTCAACAAGCACTATCCCAAAGACAGCTTCTCTCTCCCCCGCATTAACCAGATGGTAGACGCTACCGCAGGCCATGAGCTCATGAGCTTCATGGATGCCTATTCAGGGTATAACCAGATCTTCATGAACCTTGAAGACTCGGAGAAGAAAGCCTTCATCACTGACAAGGGGACATACTGTTATAGGGTCATGCCCTTTGGCCTAAAAAATGCGGGGGCAACGTACCAGCGCCTCGTAAATAAAATGTTCGAAGACCAAATTGGGAAGTCTATGGAGGTCTATGTAGATGACATGCTGACTAAGAGTTTGAAGGTAGAGGATCATGTGGCATACCTGGAGAGGACCTTTAATACGATGGAAAAATACCAGATGAAGCTTAATCCGACCAAGTGTGTCTTCGGGGTCGGAGCAGGGAAGTTCTTAGGGGTTCATTGTCAACCAAAGAGGCATCGAGGCCAATCCTGAAAAGATAAAGTCCCTTGTTGAGATGAAGACCCCCAAGTCCATTAAAGACGTTCAGAGGCTCACAGGGAGAGTTGCTGCCTTGAACAGGTTCGTATCTAGGGCCACAGACAGGTGTCTACCATTCTTCAAAATTCTCAGAAAAGCCTTCGAATGGAGTAAATAATGTGATGAGGCCTTCAAGGAGTTAAAATCATACCTGGGGTCTCCCTTGCTGTTGTCACGACCCGTGCAGGGTGAACGACTTTATGTGTACCTCGCCGTCTCAGAGTTAGTCATCAGTGCAGCAATTGTGAGAGACAAAGACGGAATACATAAACCTGTGTATTTTAATAGCAAGGCACTCCAGGGGGCAGAGCAAAGATATCCAAGGATGGAGAAGTTGGCCTATGCCTTGATCCATGCATCAAGAAAAATGAAGCCATACTTCCAGTCCCATACGATGGTCATCCTCACTGACTCTCCCCTTAGACAGGTTTTGCACAAGCCTAAAAAATCAGAGAGGTTAATGGCTTGGGCTATAGAACTGGGGGAGTTTGACATAGTGTATCAGCCTAGGACGGCCATTAGAGGGCAAGCATTGGCAGACTTCGTGGCTGAGTTTACTTGGGAAGATGACGAAGCCGAGGATGAGGGCCTCGGGAGGATAGATACCCGAAAGGGTGAGCTCACCGACACGCCTACAGATAAGGTTGAGACGAGCACCGCTAGAAGGAAAGTGGTTGAAAACGAAGAGGGAAGATATCTCTTTAGATAGGGATCACTCACCGAGGGGGTTTCTCAGAAGAACACACCGTGTGGAGTCACTTCGTCGACGGGTCCTCTTGCGAAAGCGAGAGCGGAGCTGGGTTAATAGTATCAGCACCCGACGGCACAAACATTGAGTACGCCCTGAGGTTAAACTTTAAGGCCTCCAACAACGAGGTTGAATATGAGGCCTTGATAGTAGGCCTCTCCTTGGCCAAGTCTCTTAGTGTCGACCAGATTTTGGTCCATAGTGATTCAAGGCTAGTAGTAAATCAGATACTAGGAGCCTACGAGGCCAAGGACGAGCGGATGGCCAAGTATCTCGAGAAAGTAATGTCTTTACTGAAGAGCTTCAGAGAAGTGAAATTAAAGAGGATACCTAGGCATGACAATGGCCGGGCCGATGCACTTGCCAGGCTGGCCTCAGCAACTAGGACGGACATCAGGAGGACGGTCCCAGTGGAAATTTTGCTTCGACCAACTATTGAAGATGCTGAGGGAACACTTAGCAATTGCCTAAATGTTTCTCAGGAAGCTTCGTGGATGGACCCTCTGATCAGATACATTAAAGAGGGGGAGATGCCAGAAGCAAGGCAAGAAAGGAAGAAATTGAGATACAGGGCTGCAAAGTTCACTGTCATTGGGGACACCTTGTACAAAAAGGGATTTTTACTCCCCTTACTTAGGTGTGTGCACCCATCTGAGGTCCCATCCATTTTGCAAGATGTGCACGCAGGATCGTGCTCAAGCCACATTGGGGGCAGATCCTTAGCGAAGAGGGTGATCACCCAAGGGTACTGGTGGCCGACCTTGGGGAAAGACGCTGCAGCATATGTAAAAAGGTGAGACAAATGCCAGAGATTTTCCACCATTCCTCACCAATCCCATCAGCCTCTTACCTCCAATACATCCCCATGGCCATTTGCAGTGTGGGGGATCGACCTCGTAGGGCCATTACCAAGAGCAGTCAATAACTACCGGTTCCTCATCGTAGCTATTGCCTATTTCTCAAAATGGGTGGAGGCCGAACCTATGGTCACGATAACAGAGCAGAAGACCTCCCAGTTCATTTGGAAAAATGTTATATGCAGATATGGTCTCCCCAACACCCTCATCTTGGATAACGGGACTCAGTTCAAGAATACCTCTCTACAGAGGTACTGTGAAAGGGTGAGTATCAAATAATTTTTCTCCACCCCAGGCCGACCTTAGGCCAATGGGCAAACAGAAGTTAGAAACAGGACAATACTAGATGGAATCAAGAAGAGGCTTGAGGAGGCAAAAGGAAGATGGGTCGATGAGTTATATGCCGTGCTGTGGGCATACAGGACGACAGTGAGGACCTCTACCGGAGAGACCCCATTCATGCTAGCTTATGGCTCAGAAGCAGTCATCCCCATCGAGATTGAGTTTCCTACTCATAGGGTCCAAATGTATGACCCCCAGAGAAATACAGAAGAGAGGAGACTCGACTTAGACCTGATTGAGGAAAGGAGGGAGGACGCTGAGATAAGGCAGGCCGCCTACCAGCAGAGGACCGCAAGGTTTTACAATCAGAGGGTGAAACAGAGGCCAATCGCAGTGGGGGACTTGGTCCTCAAGAAGACTTGGCAAAAGCCCAACAAGCTCCATCCTAATTGGCATGGCCCATATAGGGTCATCGATGAAGTCGTCCATGGGACCTATAGACTAGAAAACCTAGAAGGGGAACCCTTTTCCAACCCCTGGAATGCAGATCATTTGAAAAAATACTATCAGTAGTGTTGTAAGGTCTTGATAGACCATAATTGTAATAAGAGTTGCTCCAAAAGAACACTTGGAAAATTAATGAGAAATATCAGTGTTTCCCCTCATCCCGTGGTTATCAGTTCTAGTACGCATGAAAACATCTACTAGAGAACTACCCTCGGCTATAATGAGGGTCAATGGAGGGGACGACCCCACCATTATCCTCAAGAAAGATGAGGGAAGACTTTATTAAAAACCACTAATCTGGTAATTGGAACCCTCGGCTATAATGAGGGCCAGTGGAGGGGACGACCCCACCACTGTCCTCAAGAAAGACGAGGGAATACTTTGTTTAAAACCATTAGTTTGGTTATTGGAACCCTCGGCTATAATGAGGGTCAATGGAGGGGACGACCCCACCATTGCCCTCAATAAAGACGAGGGAAGACTTTATTAAAAACCATTAATTTGGTAATTATAACCCTCGGCTATAATGAGGTCCCATGGAGGGGACGACCCCACCATGGTCCTCAAGAAAGACGAGGGAAAACTTCAATTAAAAACCATTAGTTTGGTTATTGTAACCCTCGGCTATAATGAGGCCGCATGGAGGGGACGACCCCACCATGGTCCTCAAGACAGACGAGGGAACACTCGATTAAAAACCATTAGTTTGGTTATTATAACCCTCGGCTATAATGAGGTCGCATGGAGGGGACGACCCCACCATGGTCCTCAAGACAGACGAGGGAACACTTTATTAAAAACCATTAGTTTGGTTATTGTAACCCTCGGCTGTAATGAGGGCCAATGGAGGGGACGACCCCACCATTGCCATAAAGAAAGACGAGGGAACACTTGATTAAAAACCATTAGTTTGGTTATTGTAACCCTCGGCTGTAATGAGGGACAATGGAGGGGACGACCCCACCATTGCCATCAAGAAAGACGAGGGAACACTTGATTTAAAACCATTAATTTGGTGATTATGACCCTCGGCTATAATGAGGTCGCATGGAGGGGACGACCCCACCATAATCCTCAAGACAGACGAGGGAAAACTTTGTTTAAAACCATTAATTTGGTGATTAACCCTCGGCTATAATGAGGGTTAGTGGAGGGGACGACCCCACCACTGTCCTCAAGAAAGACGAGGTAATACTTTGTTTAAAACCATTAATTTAGTGATTCACCCTCGGATATAATGAGGGCCAGTGGAGGGGACGACCCCACCACTGTCCTCAAGAAAGACGAGGGAATACTTTGTTTAAAACCATTAATTTGGCGATTAACCCTCGGCTATGATGAGGGCTAGTGGGGGGGACGACCCCACCACTGTCCTCAAGAAAGACAAGGGAATACTGTGTTTAAAACCATTAATTTGGTGATTAACCCTCGGCTATAATGAGATCCCGACCCCACCATGGTCCTCAAGTAAGACGAGGGAAAACTTTGTTGAAAACCATTAATTTGGTGATTATCACCCTCGGCTATAATGAGGTCCCATGGAGGGGACGACCCCACCATGGTCCTCAAGAAAGATGATCAAAACCATTAATTTGGTAATTATAACCCTCGGCTATAATGAGGTCCCATGGAGGGGACGACCCCACTATGGTCCTCAAAAAAGATGAGGGAAAACTTTGTTTAAAACCATTAATTTGGTGATTATCACCCTCGGCTATAATGAGGTCCCATGGAGGGGATGACCCCACGATGGTCCTCAAGAAAGACGAGGGAAAACTTTGTTTATAACCATTAATTTGGTAATTATAACCCTCGGCTATAATGAGGTCCCATGGAGGGGACGACCCCACCATGGTCCTCAAGAAAGACGAGGGAAAACTTTGTTGAAAACCATTAATTTAGTAATTATAACCCTCGGCTATAATGAGGTCCCATGGAGGGGACGACCCCACCATGGTCCTCAAGAAAGACGAGGGAAAACTTTGTTTAAAACCATTAATTTGATGATTATCACCCTCGGCTATAATGAGGTCCCATGGAGGGGACGACCCCACCATGGTCCTCAAGAAAGACGAGGGAAAACTTTGTTGAAAACCATTAATTTGGTGATTATAACCCTCGGCTATAATGAGGTCGCATGGAGGGGATGACCCCACCATGATCCTCAAGACAGACGAGGGAAAACTTTATTTAAAGCCATTAATTTGGTGATTATAACCCTCGGCTATAATGAGGTCGCATGGAGGGGACGGCCCCACCATGGTCCTCAAGACAGACGAGGGAGGGGTTAGTGGCATTAACAAAGACACAACACAAATAATACAAAAGGCAAAACATGGAAGACATCAAAGGATATGATAGTATAAATGAAATATCAAGTGTTATACAAGATCGAGTACAAAAATGTTAATTACATCAGAAGGGTGTGGGCTACAGATAACCACCCTATGGGACAATATCAGAAGGCAGGGCCTCCACATCCACAAGAGGGGTTTCCTCAATGACCACAACTGGCTGATCTTCAGACGTGCCGACCCCCTCGGCTTGCACTTGGGATTCCACCTGGTTTAGAGCCTCGGCAATCAGGGGGTCGTCCAGTTGAACGGCCTCCAGAGAGGGACGGACGGAAGAGACGACGTCGCCGAACTTGAGGACGACCCACTGACAAGCCATCCTTATCCCTCTCTCTAAGTACTCAAGGCCGAAGCCTTGGAACTCATCGGAGAGTTTATAGGCTTCCACATCGTCTTCCTCGGCTTTCTTCACAGCCTCAGATAGATCAATCTTAAACTGGGCCTCCCGATGGGTCATGGCTTCATCCTTCTCCTTCAGAAGCAAGCCTTTGGCCTTAAGGTCCTCATCATGCTGTCTCGTTAGCTCGTCCATAATTCGCGCATGTTCAGTTCTGGCACTCTCTAGCTCAGCCTTTGCAGTATCTAAGTCAGCCTGCAGGTCGGCCTCATGCTGGATGGCCCTCTCGGCCTCATGGAATTTCTCCTGATTCTCAGCCATCCATTTAGTTGCCGAGGTAAAGGCGCATACAGACTGCACAGAAAAATAAACAGATGTCAAGAGGATGAGGAGACACTTGAAAAAAGTAAAGAAAAGTACAACTCACATAGTTCTGTAAGGGGGCCGACCTTCAGACCAGCTTCTTTGAGGAGCCGAGGGGTCATCATATCTTCAAACTTTGGAAGTTCACCCCCTCTCCCTCGTCCTCTCAGATATTCAATTATATCTTTCTCTTCGAGGCTAAGTCCGGGGTCTGACCTGGCCTTCATTGACGGGTTAGACCATCTTCTGGGGACCCTCGGACCATCGGCTACAGGTCGTGCCTCGGCGGAGAACTCCCACTCCCTTGAGACGAAGAAGAATCTCTTCTTTCAATCATGGTTGGAGGTTTGAGCCACGTGGATAAGTTTTTTCTCAGACATCCTCACCCCTAGATGATAGTACCCAGGCTGTTTGGACGAGGAGGTGATATTGTAGCAGGCCAAGAATACGTCAGTCGAGGGCTCATCAGTGAAAGCATTCTTCCATAGGGAGATATAGCCCAGGATCGTCCTTCAAGAGTTGGGAGGAAGTTGAGAGGGGGTAACGCCGAGGGCCGAATAAATGTCTACGACGGCCGGATGTAAAGGGAGTCTGATACCTACCTTGAACATTTGTTCATATACTGCAACCTCACCCTCTTCACCCTCAAAACCCCTCTCGTCCTCAGAGGGAACCCTCATAGTTATGCTGTGGGGAACTCCATAGGCATGCCTCCACAATAAGAGGTCGCGATCCCTAACTGAGGAGATATAGGACGAGGCATGGGAGGTATCAACCTGGTAATCTGAATCATCGCCCTCGTCCTCAGTCCCCTCTCCCTCGGCCAGAGCATCTGCCAGAGGCTCTTGGGTAAAGGCCATCTGAAAAGCATGTGGAGATAGGGTCGTCATAGGGACAGCCTCGGAAGCAACTATACCCTCGGCCTGGGCTTAGATCAGACATCTCTTTTCTCCCAGAAGGTCCAGCGCCAGTTGGCGACGACGCTCTCTCATCCATCTCACTTGAGTAAATCTCGACTGGACGAGAGGACGACCCACAAGACTCAGATGGTTCAAATGGTTTTATTGTGGCTAGAGGAATGGGAAAGATGGGTCGTACCCAGTTAGGGTCGGCTCCTCGTCTCCTCTCTTCCTCTATTCGTCTGATCTTTGCAAAGAGCTTCTCTCTCAAGGATGGGAATTCGGATGCTAAACTATAAAGCCTCCTAAGCATTAAAGGGAAGACCCCACACTTAGATATTTTAACTAAGCTAGCTATAAACAAGTTTACAGTTGACCAGGTTGGACTTTTGGATTGAAACAAAAGAAATCAAGGGTTTTACTCAAGAAAGCTCAAGAACACTCAAAAACCAGTCGCCGGAGAAGATGCCAGAAATAATATAAAACAGCCTAAGTCCGACCATACAAGCCTAAAGCAAAGAAAGAAATGAAAGTAAAAGAGGACACTGGGGTAGAGGGATTACCTGAGGAAGGAGAAAGAGGGTGCCAAACTCGAAATGTCAATATGTGCAGGTCTGTCTGTTGGAAATCTAGAGAGAGAGAGCTTGGGCGCAAAGAAGAAGAAGAGAAGGAAAGGTTTCAAAAATCTCTTAAATACCTTAGTAACGAGTGGGCCCATTAACCAAGGCAGAGCACAACCCACGAGGAAGGCATCATTAGGGCACAAAGTCCTAGGTCGTGTGCAGCCGCCACACCTTGGAAACTGGAACAACAACGAGTATCTGCCCAGGTGTCACTCATCCAACAGACAGTACACTTGTCTCAAAAGCAACATTATCCCTCAGCCATCTCAGCATCATCTATGGCTGAGGGCTGGGGGGTGATTGATATACCCGTATATACCCTCGGCCATGCCGAGGGCGCCCTACACCTCATCTGGCTCCGGACGACCCCTCAGGCGGCCGACCCTTCATCAGGCTCCGGACGACCCCTCATTGGGCCAACCCTTCATCAGGCTCCGGATGACCCCTCAGGAGGCCGACCCTTCATCAGGCTCCGGACGACCCTCTGAGGGTACGACAGTACGAGGCCCAAATTGGGCCAGACTCATTACCGGAAGGAACTTTACCCTCGGCCTCATATCAAAGGCTGAGGGTGACATCATCACAGCGCGTGGTTTGGGAGACGCGTGGAACAGTGCGCGTGAGGCTCACATGGCACATGGGAGATCGTTATAACAAAATCACACCCTCACGTGAGGGAATATTATGTCATCATTTGGCATCTACAGGTGTCAATAGGGGATTGGCTAGATCATCATTCACATGCACCATGCATACTTGGGGGGTACACTACACCCCCCAAGACCTATATATACTTGTCACCTACAGCCCTACGGGGGATCGATCAATTTATTGTAACCCTAGCTAAAACTCTGCTTGTACACACAGTAGAGAGAGAGAGGAGCTTATGTGCATTGTATCCAAGGCCATTAGTGCCCATACTTAGTGGATCACACACTCACAGTGGATGTAGGCCAAATTGGCTGAACCACTATACATCATTGTCTTATTTCCTCTTATACTCATCCCCTTCTACATACTTATACACTTATACATCTCTATAGCTGCCATGGTTACTACTGTTTGAGCTCATTATCACTTATCCGGTGGTGCTAAATCTTAGCATCATCAATGAACCCAACCGAGGTGTTGAATGTTAGATTTAAAATTTGACGTAACCATGTATGTAATTACTAAAGTTTGATTCTTTTGTTGAGACTACTATTGTAGGTCTCTTAACTCTGTATGTCGTAGGTAACCAGAGTGTTTAGGGATACGAAATACGTGTTCATTCGAGTTGCTTTAGTTGTTAACTAAATACTGTGCAAAGAAATATTCTCACAAATTTAGTGATTCGATTCAATTAATGTTTTCTTTTAATCACCTATATAATTATCAAGAATTTTGTATCTAAAGAAAATACCTACGATTCGGGGGATTGGATCCCGACTTCACTTTTTTCCAAATAGTTCAAAAATAAAAATTATAGGTTCTTGCATTCTTTCAAATTAAATTGCACTTGCTAGTAAAGTTTTCTTAGTTAATTTGTATTTTTACCAAAAATCAAATAACGTTTTCTTTTCTTTCGAGAGTCGATACCTAGATTTTGGAAGTCTACATTATCATTGTCATAACGTTCATTATCCTATTCTATGAGGATTTGACCCCAACTTACCGGATATTACTTGAGCGATCGTCTTGAACATGAGCCATAGGTACACACATATCACACATATTCTACGTCGCGTCAGTAATCCTATGCAACCTTGTTCTACATATACGAAGAACTTATAGCATGCAGGAGTGTACTATTGGATTTCATCTTAAACATTTTCTAGTTGTTATCTCATGCTGGTTTTAAAATCCAAATAGCTTTTCAAATGTCTTATAAGGTTAACCATTGTTTGGAGATGGAGTAAAAAAGTATTAGGGTTTGTGTGTAAATATTTATAAGAAAATAAATAAATAACATAGATTGAATATCAATTGGTTCAGTCTATCTATCTATCTATCTATCTATCTATCTATCTATCTATCTATCTATCTATCTATCTATCTATCTATCTATCTATCTATCTATCTATCTATCTATCTATCTATCTATCTATCTATCTATCTATCTATCTATCTATCTATCGTGTATGTGTGTGTGTAGAGACAGAGGTATACAAGTGAAGACTTTGAAAACACAAACGTCAAGTCGTTTAATATTTTTGACTTTTCACATATCAAAGCTCATGTTTAACCATGTCTAAAAGGCACGCGTCATTAAATTTGTGAAGTGTCATCATCATCATTATTCTCTCTCTCTTTTGTCTCCTAAGATGTCAGTTCATTTAATAAAATTCATTATGAAATTTATTTATATTCCAAAATATACATATTTATACAACTGAAATCTTTATTCGATAAATATTATTTTCAGTATAATAATATTCAATTGGCATAATCATTTCACAATAACACGTATCATTTCGCATTGTGATTTTACATCGTGATTTCGCATCATAAATATTATTAGTAGACAATACCTAAGTAGACTCTTTGATACAACAGTCAAAATATGCATTTTTTTATGATGAATTTTCACACTAGCGTTGCATCTTCCAAGTTGTAAGATGTCTACATTCTTCGTTAAATACGTGGAAATTATTGGCAAATTATCAATTTTTATCTTCTATGATTGAAACATAGACTCTCTATCTTCAAAATCACCGACTTGAAAAAAATGGCGCATATGTTCGATGTTTGTGATGAAATTATCATCAAGATATTCTCTCTATTATCAATTATGGATATTGTGGGTACAATTGCTTCATGCAAAAATATTAAGCAGTTATGTTTGGATGATAAAATCCTGGACTAAATTTACATGAGAAATCGCATTGGAGCTTTTTAGAAGTTCAATTTGGAAAAGACATGGTGGCATACTAGGTTTGGTAATCCTATTAATGGCATATAATATGTAAATACTATTTGGAGATATAAATAAGTTGATCCTAGTAGGTCCGATCAGTTTATACTCAAGGATATGGATGTTAATGGAGGGGCTGTCAATGGACCGGGTCTGGACCTGGACTCGATCCGAATTCGATCCCGTTTACTCAGATCTGGATCATATTTTAAAATTTGATAACCCGATTACCCGTTTATACCCGATTATCCGATTATTAAATGGATCGGATATGGATCTAGTCTAATCCGATCCATTAAGGACCCGATCCGATTAAATATAACATACATAAATTTATATATTTAATAATATATCTATATCTATATAGTATGTAAGTATTATATGTATAATTATGTATAGATAAAAGTAATATATCTTTTATTTATACGAATTATATATTATAATTAAGTATAAAATATTTTAATCTAAGATTAAAAAATAAATAATTGGGATAAAATAAATATTAAAAATAAACGTATATATATGGCCAGCCCCCGATCCGGACCCGATCCGATCTTATACGGATCTGGATCCGAATCCAATATTTTAGATCTGATTAAGACCCGATCCAGATCCAGATCCGATTAAATTTTTATTAAACGGATCTGGATCACCCTAGATCTGGTCCGAACCTGACTCGTTGATAGGCCTAAATGGAGATATATACGCTTGCCATGCTTTTGTAATTTTTTCTATCAAAACTGGTTCAATTAATGACAGAGAATTTGCAATTGGCAAGTTGAGGGATAGGGTTTTTGAAAATGACTGGGATTTTTGGAAAGAATCATCCGATCATGTTGACAAAATCACTCGTACATCAAGATATTATTATCGATATGATAGGTTTCAATCTGTTTGTAAAGCACATAACAACTATAGGAGGCGTTTCTCCAGGGATAAGTACGAGCATTTTAATGAAAGTTTGATGCAATCCTAGAGTGGAGCACCTTTAATTTGTTGTAATATCTTAATACCAATGTAAATATGTTTTGTATGTTCGAAGTATGATATTTTAGTGTTTATTTTCATTTACTTTATTTTAATTTCAATTTTATGGTTTATTTTAGTTCTATCATCTCATGAAAACTCTTATGGATATAGTCCTCGCTAGAGGGATCAATATAATATAAGCTTGATTGTCATAATTATATTAAAATGAATAATAAATTTTTATTTCATAGTGAGAAGTAATGACTATTTTTTAAATTGTTATACTCATTTCTCAATGCGAAATAAATGATTCCTCATAGCAACATGATGATTTAGAAATGCGAAATATTTATTTTGCAATGCAAAAATATATTTCACAATGAGAGATGGTCATTCCGCAGTGCAAATGCTAAATGATTATTTTGTGTGGAAAAATTACACTTTTGCAATTTGAATATGTATTTCTAAATCACATGTGTAGTCAATATAAACTCACTTCTAGCGAGGACTCGTACAATATATGAAAAGTAATACATTTATGCCCAAATTTCATAACAAACTATCAAATATAAGTAAAACATTAATTATTTCCTTTGATATCACTCAATATCATTCATTTTTATGCTAAATAGTCATATTCTGTCCATGTGTTTTATTTATCATTTAATAAACATATGTATTATTTTAGTCCTAAATTCGTTCATAATATCAGTATCCAATTGAGCTTTAATCTCCCCTCTTGTAATTAACTTCTCTATTAGATAGCAAACGACAACTCCGCAATCAAAACGATGAAACAAATAAAAAGAATAAATATATTGTATATTGAAAACTCATTACCATAATGTCTGAATAAATATAGTTATTTTAGTAGTTGGTCATAACCTTCATGGGGCTTGTTGTTGCATTACTAGTTAGGCAATAAAACTATTGTGTTTCAATTACATTTGGAGGAGAAAGTTCTTTAGCTCTTTAGGCAGTGCACGCTTCTCTGTACCTTACTTTCTAGCAGTCACTGTATGAACGAGTCTAAAAAATAAATCATGTTTATTATACTAAAATAAACACATGATTAGTTAGAATTCATAAACTATAATATCAAATCATTTATCAAATGTTAAATTATGCATATACCACTTTAATTGCCTCAATAAGGTAAACGTCTTTGGATTTCCCTTTCGAACGGAGGGAGTTGAATACAGACCATGACTCATTGCACATGCCATGGCAACCTCATGTCCAATGCCATGTTATCCATTTCTTGGGATCTTCCTTATGGTAAATTGGTAGTCAGACATAACGAAAATCTATGAAGTCGCCTTTAGTAAAAAACATTTCCATCATATTTAAACCATCTTTGGGATTCATTTGGTGATAATCCTAGGAATCATCATAAGAGTAATTATTAACATCTAATGTTATAATAACATAAAACATGAAAACAATTTTAAACCATAGTTGAAATGATGGTTATTGCCCGAACAATAAAGACATTATGTAATATTTTTCTGGGAAATAGTCATCCGGTGGTGTTTCTCTCTTCTTTTTTTGCCATATTATGTCTGACTCTCTTGACAACATATGTGCAAAAGCACAAGTTACTTGCATTAATATTTTCAAACGGAACCAATTAAATTTACATTATTTGAAACATATTTCGCAGTGAGAAATAACAATGACACTTCACATTGAAATAACGCGTGTCCAAAAAATCATTGTGATTTCATACAATCATATCTGATTATGAAATCACATTGTTATTTCATACCAGGAAATAATAATTTCTCATTGCAATTTTGCAATGCGAAAGAATAATTTCACAATGCGATTTAGCAATACGAAATAACAATTTCATAATGCTACGCAATGCGAAATAACAATTTCACACTGCAATTTAACAATGTGAAATAACAATTTTTACAGTGTAATTTCGCAGTGTGCTATTTCATAATGCTAAATCATGTGATCAATATTTCAATACTCACAGAATTTGACACCTCCTCCATGTTTATCAATTAGAATATATCATCAATACAAAGTGGAAAATCTCCATCGGTCCACATTAGTGTCCTAAGATACGATCACAATAAAATTAGTAATTGAATATAAAAATTTAATGTAAGGAGGATTAAATATTTTAATGATACTTATTCTTACTCTTTTAAACCCAACGACATAATTGTAGATGTTGTTGGAAGATGGAAATGGCATTTTATGTTTTAAAATTTAAGAAGTATCACCCTCATCTTGTCGCTTCTCATTATTTTGAGGTTCTTATTTTGTTCTTTTAAAGATTATTTTATTTTAAGGTTTCCCCCTTTTACATCTTCCTTCTGCAGTGAAATCGTCTCTAATTGGCTTAACAACATTTGTTGGGTTCTCATTCACACCAATAATAATGGTGTTCACAATTTTATTCTCGACATTTTTTATTCTGGTGTTTCATGATCTGCATCTATGATTTATTCCTTCCCTGAGTTATACATAACTTTTTTGTTGAAAAGAATTCATTTACAAGAGCTTACAATTTCCTTTTCTCTTTATTGATCTTTTCAAGATCAAATTTCAACAAATCTATCTCAACTTTACTTGTAATTCTTTCTTGTACCGGTCAATGATGATATTAGCATTAGTCATATTAAAAGAGGAGGATGGGTTATTAAAAGAAACAGAAAATACAATAATAACAAGGGATATGCAATTGAAAGAATTACAGTCCTGTTATAACTTTGGGTATGGGGTTATATGATTGGTGTGAATGCGTAGTGTTTGTCCCTTTGGATATGATTTGATGGTTATAGGAATGGGAAAACCTATAACTATGCCCAATACGCACATCCGTTCCCCGAAGATGGTAGGATAGGCCTTCGTTTTGCGAGGGCTTGAGCAATGGCCCTTATACGAGGTACAAGTGTTGGACCGTGCTTGTATTATGTGGATATAAATGTAACGAATACTTTTACTGAGATTTTATATAATCGAGACATATAAGATGATTAAGTAGCAAAAACCCGTACTTGTATCATATAATTGTGATGTATAAATGAATATAAATGGAATTGGTACATAAAAGTCGATTGCGATGTTTAAGACTTAATCATGGGAAACTTATGGGCTTCGGTGTAAACGTATGTGATATTTAGGGTTATTTTTGGCTGGGTTAACTTAAACACAACTAAAAGACTAAAATAAGGTGTGCAGTTATGTTGTAACCCAAAATCAATTACATTATTACGTTACTTAGGCTTATAGTTAACGTCTCCTATTAACATTTTCAAAACATATACAGTTGTGTCAACTCTGCCCCGACATCATTTCAATAGTTGGATTTACGTTAATATAATTGTAGTTTTACAATGGTACTAATGCGGTTGGTTGGTTTTGTATCAGAGTTATGTGGTTCACCAATGGTATGCTTCTGGTATTTATATTATTTTATGCATTTAGTTTTTATTTTAGTCATGCTTAGAATGATATTCAATTGTTTGATTCCTGTGAGTTTGTAGATTAATCTATTATTAAAATGTACGGGGTATCATAGTTGGTATTAAAGCATTTCAGGTTCTAGTGTCCTAGGGATCTTGAGTGTGTCCGTCGCCTTTCCACATTATGTTCTATGATTACTTTAGAGCTTTACCATTAGGATTTGTACTCTATATGACGACGTCCTGTTAAGGACTTTCACGCTATTGTTCCCAACAAACGATTCGCATAAGATCGAGTGTATCAGGATTGTTCCTTATTTGGATTTTCTTTATGAGGCATCCCACACATGAGGTTGACTTTGGCCAGAAGTTAGGGACTTTGGGTTGAGACCTTTAGTAAGTGCTTGGCGTATGGATCGAGGAAAAATGTTTTTAATCACTATTTATAATGACATTAGAAGTATGTTTTGAAGACCTCTTATGTTCAACCGCGTGGTAGCCAGTATGAGGACGAGTTTGACTATATTTCTGTTTCTATACTGGGAGAGATTGATACGAAAACTAAGAAGGGTGTCCACGTTATTCGCTTCAGTGCGAGCAAAATTTGTTTTGAGTTAACATATACCTTATGAGGAGGGTTTGACAAGTTTTATATAAAAAATTATTAATTCTTATTTATGTTCAAATGGTTGGAGTTACCTTAATACATCAATAGGATCGACATAACTCTCTAAAGAATAGAGTTCCTAAGATTGTGAAAACCGAGGCCAAAGTAAGCCCAATGACTAAAGACGATGTAGTGTGGACCCAAGTAAGGAATACCATGCCAGTAAAAGAAATCAAATAGGAGGAGCAGACCCCAAGAGGTTCCAGGAGTAGACAATAC
Source organism: Sambucus nigra (assembly GCA_949130495.1). Taxonomy (NCBI): domain Eukaryota; kingdom Viridiplantae; phylum Streptophyta; class Magnoliopsida; order Dipsacales; family Adoxaceae; genus Sambucus; species Sambucus nigra. The sequence continues at coordinate 47,857,014 of OX422211.1, forward strand.
GATTTGTTACGCCCAGTAGATCCAAGGAAACTATGGCTAGTGGGGTCACGCCCAATAAAAGGCAAGCATTAACACTGACGACTATCGAGGTAGGGTCAACATGGATACTTGTTGAGCCGTCTTTCGATAGTTACTTTAGAGAAAATTATTATGCTTATGGTGAGTGAGACCACTTAGTTAGTAGAGGACATAAAATGACCTATATTATTAAGAATACCACCAAAGGATGGGTATGGTTATTGTTATGGCTCATGCGTATGAGACTGACTGAGACATCGAGGAGCTATTTTTCTTTAATAGTAGTGTGGTTAACAGGATTACGAGATATATCAATGATATCATCGAGATTTATTTGGATACCCCAGCGAGTGGGGTATACTTTACTTCATGATTAGGGAGACGTGGAAGTTTATTAGTTGGCTTGGGTGTTCAACCACATTATTGATTTAAGACATGTGGTCATATTATTCATACTATTTAGCTTTAAGTATATATATATGTTACTGTTATATTAATTATTGGGGGTAGGTTTTTACGATTACCGTTTACGGGCAGTGGATGTTTCTTATAGTTATGATTAGGTCGAGGGAGGGTCTAACACACCCTTGTAACATAGATTCGACTTCATCTGAGGAGGCCACCATATTGTTAGATTCAATACATTGTCCAGGAGTTTATGGAAGTGTGTGATAAGGTAATAGGATTATCACTAATAAGAGATAGATTCTTGTATATATTTATCTTCAGGTACTAGGCCCATTGCGAGTGCACCGAACCGGATGACTTCGTTAGAATTACGGGAGCCGCATGAGTAGGCTTAACAGTTTTTGAGCTAGGGGTTCATACGAAGGAACACATCTTCGTGGTGAGCCCTAGTTTTATTTGTGAAGAAGGATAATTTGCTCCAATTATATGTGGATTATTAGGAGCTAAAAAAGGTCACGATACGGAACAAGTAGCTGTTATCGCATATCGATGACCTATTCGCCTAATTGAGGACTATGTCACTATTCTCCAATATTGACTTGCACTCAGTATATCACAAATTATGTATTTAGGAATAGGACATTCCTAAGATGAATTTACTGACGCAATATAAATCATATGAGTTTCGGGTCATGCCGTTTGGGCTGACCAATGCTCCAGTAGCATTCATTAACATGCTGAATTGGTTTTTTTTTATCATTCTTGGATCGGTTTGTCATCGTATATATTGACGACATCCTAGGGTGTGCTTTGACGAAGGAGGAACATATATAACAATTGCAGTTGGTTTTGCAGGAAGCGTGGGAACATAAATTGCACTTTAAGTTCTCTAAGTGTAGGTTTTGTCTTTGACGAGTACACTTATTGGGACATGTTGTATCAACAACTAAAATTTTGGTCGATCCTATCCAAGTTTTTGTAGTTTCATATTAATAAAAATCCCCGGCGCCTATAGAAGTTAGGATTTTCTTTGGTCCGACGAGGTGCTATAGGAGGTTCATTCATGGGTTCTCGAAGATGCTTGGGATACTAACCGATATGCCATCATGAGACCTCATCTCGGCCGAAGCTAAGCTCGGCACCAACTGACTCTATAAAGCCTCCTCAACTCGATACATCTAGTGCAATTGACTTGGGCCGCTTCAACTAATATATCTCGGCTCAGACTCAAGCCGAGCCAACAGGCAACCTTCACTTATCTACGTCTCGTCTTTATCACAAGGTTGAGACCCCTTAAGCCAACCTACACTCTCGTCTCAACCTATCATTGGTCAATTGGGACTGCACTTGGTGTTTATCTACATGTGATTCAATGGTAAATCAATAGTTTTATATTCGTCTAGGTCGACACCTCGACTCATCAAGATATTTTTGACATCTACTAAAGTGCGTGGAATGGGGTATACGCATGGGTTGCAAGACCCATGTGAGCCAAATTATTATAACAACATCATCCGCACATGTGGAGAGTATCTCTTAATCATTACTTACACGTATGAAGGACATATAGCATCATAATATTGGGCATTGAATATTGTGCATGACTTCTACGTGCATGGGGTGCGTATAACACCACTCCAGCCATATAAATAGTTATCTTCTACCTCATTGTAAAGTATCACAATTTCATAACCCTACTGAAAATTTGTAAAATTAGCTACTCAGGGGGAGAGAAAGAGAGAGAGAGAGCTGATTTGCTTGTATCTAAGGCTATTAAAGCCCATTTTAGTTGATTTCACACACTAACACAGTGGATGTAGGCCATCAACAGATTGAACCACTTATATATGGTGTTTTCTTCCTCTTTGCCTCATCTCTTTCTGTGTTCATACATACATTTGTTATACACCATTGTTGTTTTGGTTAGATCTTACTCGTCACTTTAATCTGGTGATACCAATTCTGGTATCATCAGTTTTGTGCCATATGTGGGAACGAGATAGACATCTTTTTCCCTTCATTGGTAGCTGCTCCACCGAATTCTCTAGTGGTGGCCCAATCTCATCCTTGGTTGAGCTTGAACCACCATTGAAAGAGCTCTAGTTTGAGTCTCAGCTCATTTTCTGCTTTTACAGCTCACTTCCAGTACGCCACTTGATTTTTCTGGTCACTAAAACTTTTCGATGGCATTAGATCCTCAGTCAAAAATGGCTTAGGTGGCAGCTACTTTGCACTCTTTGGTAGATAATCAATGACAAATGTGAGCGACGCTTGTTGTTTTCAGTTAAAATATGGCGATTAGACCTGCCGGCGCTGGAGATCAGCTAATAACTCCAACCGCCAGAGATGGTGCTCCAGATCAAACGTCTAGGGGACCATCCGAAGCCCTAAATAAATATCTTCCCCCTCAACATAGGCGCAAAGATGTGGCCAACCCTAGGCGTTTACCCATGGGGAGGCCAGGTCAGTAATGCCGTGATGATGAGGATGAGCAGTATGATGATGAGGACAATAGGGAATATTGGGAGCCCTATCAAATTTGTGGAGATACTATTTGACCAATCCAACCTAGTAGGGGACATATTAGTAGGTCGAGCCGAGAGTGTAGGCCAAGGGCTTTAACTTTGGACAAATTGAGTAGGGGTTTGGCCTTTGATAGGCTCAGCCCAGCAGTAGATGATCTGATGAATCACCTTTCTATATCTATAAGTATCACAGTCTCTAGAAGGAATGAAAAAATTATTGACCATCGACCTTCTCAGGGCCGATACGAAGAGCAGTGAGAGGTGAATAACAGACAAATGATAAATTCTAGAGATCATTTAGTGTGTCCAAACGTCAGAGGGGGACCAAAGATAATATTGCTCAGACCGAGATTATAGCCGTGGCTGAGAGGACTTGGAATGACTCTATACAATGGCTGTAGGATAAAATAGGGGATATTCTAAAAATCTGAGACCCCTTGTAGAGGGGATACTCTGAAGGCTCCCCCTTTTCGACTAGGATCGTGAGTTATCCAACCCCGACCAAATTTAAGCCACCGGTGGTCACGTCCAAGTACAACGTGAGCACTAATCCTATCCACCATGTAGAGATGTATCAATATGCTGTTGATATATGTGCTGTCTCAGACAAGACGAGGTGTCGAGCCTTCTTAAGCACACCGATCGGAGCTGCTCACGTATGGTTCACCTCACTCCCTTAAAACTCAATTGAGAACTTCGAACAACTTGCAGAGAGGTTTATACACAATTTTTTATTTGGGGTGAGACCCCAAAAGAAGACGACACACCTGTTGTACGTGAAGTAGGGAAATAATGAAAGTTTGAGTTCAACAAAGAGAAGTTAGAGGTTAAAGATTACGAGGAGAGCATTGCAAAGAAAGCTCTAATTGGAGGACTGCGAAAAGGAATGCTACTTTAGAAGTGCTGAAGACCCAACAAAGTATATGGCTGAACTCCTGGCAATGGCCGATAAGGTCATGAATGTCGACGAGGAAATGACAGGAAAGAATTATAAGGACCAAATTTCCAATTGAGTCTTAATGTAGTTTTGACTTATTCTCGGAATAAAACATGTTTGATCATAGGTAGATTTTTATTATTTGATCACTTTGAGACTATGACGTGTCGATGATTAATTAAAGATGTTGCGGCAAGGATATAAGGAATTAATCATGTCGAAGTTTTATTGGTGCAATTTCTCGTCTTCAAGGTTTAATTTCATTCCGAGATAACACAGGTATGAATGCATTATGTTATTGAAACTCGAAATTTTATGTTACAAAAATAAGGATGTTATTTTTAAAAGAAAATGTTTTAAAAGTGTTTTATTTGTTTACACTTCATTTTAATCAGATCTGGATGACTTAGAGTTGGATAAGAGTTGGTTTTAAGTAAAACTTTGTTTTCAAAGTTGGATACATTAAAACTCTAATCTGTGTGACATCGTCCTAACGACACACGATGTCGTTCGAACGAGTGTTGCGGTCGCTCAAATGACGCAGTATCTCGCTCGAACAAGATATGCCACCACATCAAAATCATTATAAATAGTAGTGCTATCTAGTTTTCTCAAAGTGTGTGCATAACGAAATCAGTTTTCAAATAGTAAGTGTTTCTGCAATAGTTTTCTAAGGTTTTCATAGCTTAAACACATCCCTAAAGCTTACAAAGATTTGAGTTATCATTACCATATGCTTATGTGATCTTTGTTGCACCAATTTGGGTTTATTCAACACTTGAACATTGCTAGTTTTGCGGTGGAGAAGCGAAGAAGGTTACTTTCGTGTTCAACATCATAGACGACACAAGGCTGTATCGGTAGACACCGAGGCATTCGTGGAGGCGACTACTGTGGACGAGCATCGTAGAATAAGGTTACTTTCTGCATGGGCACTATGAATATTGTTAAAAGATCAGAGGATCGTCAAGTCTCGTGGGGGATAGAGTCATTGTATAAGACCATACTACAGTCTGGCTTTGTAAATCCGTTGTCATAGTGATTGTCTGGCCTGGGTCGTCCAAGGTTTTGTCCCGATTGGGTTTCCTCGTACATTGTCGTTGTGAGTATTGCTTTAATTTATTTTACTTGCTTTAATCACTAGTTGCATGCTTAAGGTTAAACATGATAAGATCTAGTTAAGTTAATTTGTTTCACAACTTGGTTTGATAAAATTGAAAAAGAGTTTTTCATAAAAAGGGAAAGTTGGTTTTCATTCATCCTTAACTTAATTCTGCTCAAGCAAAAGTTTTTGGTTAAAGTATAAATTCAAGACCCACAAACTGGTATCCGAGCTAGAAAAACATTTTTATTGTGTTTGATCCCGTTTTGCTCGTAAGGATGAATTTTGAAAATTATGACAGTTTTCGCATTTCAATTTTTGATGGCACTAATTACGCTTATTGGAAAATGCGAATGAAAAGTGCTTTAAAATCAATCGATGAGCATGTCTGGTTAGCTGTAAAGAAAGGTTGGTCACCACCTATCACACGAGAGGGTGAGGTCACTAGTTTGAAACCCGTTGAGTCATGGACTAAGAATGAACATAGGCTTGCATTGTATAACTCTAAAGGTCTACAAGTTATTTCCTCACATGTCACACCGGAAGAGTATAATGGTATCATGACTTGTGAGACATCAAAAGAGGCTTGGGATACATTGACACTCACTCACAAGAGCATGAGCACGGTTAGGGCATCTAAGTTTCAAAATCTCACTACACAGTTTGAGACAATTAAGATGTTAGAGAGTGAGACTTTTGATGAGTTTTACATTAGGTTGTCCATGATTGTTAATGCGACATTTAACCCAGGTGAGAAGATTCCCGATGACCGAGTGATTAAGAAAATTTTGAGATCGTTGCCGAGTAGGTTTGATGCTAAAGTGATCGTTATGAATTCCCTTGGTATGCTTAACTTGTTGAAACTAAAAGAGGTTGTAGATGAATTACAAACCTATGAACTCGATATGTTTACCTCCAAGCAAGTGCCAAAGAAAGAAAAGTGCATTGCTTTCCAGAATAGGTACTCGGGGGTTACAATTGGGTTTTGGGGGCTTTTTTAAACAAAGCGGGAGCCGTAAGAGGGTATACAGGTCATTTTACATAAGGAGGCTGACCTTATTTCGGGATTAGAATATTTTAGGTTAATATATAATCAAGGTGGATAGAGGGGGACTGCTATCCATCCACCCAAAGAGGCTAGGGTTTGAGAGAAAGTGAGAAAAGTGATGAGAAAAGGATAAAAGAAGAGGAAAAGAGGATCTGGGAGGAAGACTATTGTTTCCAGGTGAAGATCATCATCAAAAGAAGAATTTCATGAAGATAAATCACAAAACCCATCATTTTAGAGGCAAGTATTTACTAGCTTTAATATCCTTATGTAATTTCATTTGTTCATGCAACTATAGTGTAGAATAACGAAAATTTTGAGTTAGGAAGCTAAGGAAATTTGAGTTTTGAATTGTATAAATTTTAGGAGATGGATCCAATGATAATTATATGTTGAATTTAATATAAATTGATAAATAAAGACATATTCTTGAATGATTTAAGAAGAAAAAATCAATTCTTAAAATTTGGATTTTGTATTGCATGATTTATGGATATAATTGCTGAACTTGTCAGCAATTTTGACGTCACTTCAACTGCATTCCATTTTAGTTTTAATTTGAATTAGAATACGAGTCAGAGATGTAAAGAAAGGTATGGATCTTAGATTTCCAGTGAGATTTTAATCTGGTCATTTGCACTTCCGTGGAGGGAGTAATAACTGTTTTAGTAAAAGGTGTTTAATCTGTCAGAATATTTAATTTTTATGAATTTCTACGTCCCTTAAAAAGCATGCCATTTTATTTTTTCTTTGAATTAGATTATGATCCACATATGTAAATATAGGTGTGGATCTTATCTTTCCAATGAGTTTTGAATCAGGTCATTTGAACTTCTGTGGAAGGAGTAATAGCTGTTTTAGTAAAAGGTATTTAATATGTCAGAATATTAAATTTAGGCGAAATTGTGATTTTTAAGAATTCTAATGAGATAAAGACTATTATATTTTTACCTGTTTAAAGGGGGCCCGTGGGAGGACTTTTTAAAACTCATATTAACCTAATTTCAAGAGACTTAGGAAGTGTCATAGGCTAACCCGTGATGGATTTCGTGTAAGGAAATACGTGACTAAACGAGCATGGGTGGAAATCAAGAAATCAGGTTTGGATTACGGGATGGCTAGGCTACTGCTTGGTTAGATTAGCGTGTTGATTAGAAGCATATAATCACTGAGTTCAATTAGATATATATATATATATATATATATATATATATGTGTGTGTGTGTGTGTGTGATTGACTTTATGGGAACATACCTCCTCTAATATGTTATCATTGGAGGTTGCATGTAGTCAGTGGTCCACCCTGACGTTGACTAGCAGGTGTTGGATTATTTCCTGAGGACAAAGTGTTGTTGCATGACTGCTATCTGTATGTGAGTATGGGTGTTGGTTTCGAGTCCAGTTGAGTGTGATGTGGTATGGTTACAACCCACGGATGTATATTTATGACCGCCTCCATTATGTGTTTACATTTTGGTATTGATGGTGAGACTCCGACCCGACGGCTCAGGAGTGCTAGTGATCTACCTGGTGTATAATAACATACTAGGGATGCATTCAGGAGGTCCAACTCGGGGATTCTCTGTATATACGTATCAAGAGTGATATATGTATTTGTTTAAATGATTGTGTGAACATCGAATTATAACTAGTATATAGTTACTTTGCCTATATAACAATATGAATACAATTGAGAAATCCTAAGTTATAGCTTATGTGTTAGGTACGTGATAAATAAAGTAAAGTAACACACGAGTAGTATGAATGGGCTAGAAGTTTAACGGATTAGAATATGTTAGGGATGGTTAAACTAGTTAGGAACATTTTTTACTTTGTTGCTGAGACCGTAAAAAGGATACGATAATTTATTAAATAACTCGAGAGGAGATTTATTTGGAGAAAGGATGAGAAAAAATAGATAATATAGGAAGAAATAACCCGAGATTCTTTGAAATAAGGATTTTTTTTTAGTTTTTGATTTTGACAAAAAAGGAAAGATAGAATTTGCCAAAACAAGGGGGTTGCTGATCGGCATACCCTTGTCCTGCCTATCAGAGGATGAGTCTAGTCAAATCACCCCAAGGCTTTGATTACACTTTCTTCAGCAATGAGTACTTGGTGGGGCAGGCATTTGTTCGAGTTTCTGGATTTTTTATTGTTTAGCCCATGTTTTTTTGTATAAAAGATGGTAAGGTGGTGAGATTTTTTACTCATTCACAAAATTCTCTTATTTTTTGTCTATTTCTTGCCATCTGTCTTATTATTTCCCAAATTGCCCTTCCCATGACTGCAACATTCGCTTATTATCTTGAGAGCCTAGAAGCCATGTGTCTGTACAATGTAGATTATGACGCTTTTAACTTGCATCGGGTCTATTGGTGGCGCAATAGTCCCATCGATTGGAGCATGCTGGCAGCGGCAGCATAATTTTGGTATCCAGAGGATTATGTTTTCTGCTTTGGCTTAGACAAGGTTGTAATACCCCGTATTTTTGGCGATATTTATTTTGGGATTAATTAATTAAATGAGAATTAATTGGGAATTAATTCGGATAAAATACTAGCGAGATGTGAGTTGGTATTTGACTATATTGAGTATATATGATGATATATGAATATTGAATTATGAAATTTGTCGTGAGAGTGATATACGACAATTTGGACATTTTATTGGGAAGCGTGAGACAGTCGCGTCAGGATAAAATTATTTTGACTATAAAAGTGAATTTAAATTCTATTAACCGTATGGTCGTTTTGAGTGTGCCAACGCGTCCGGAAGGGTCGAGATAGTCAGAAAACACTAGCCGGAGGTTTAGTTTGGGTCCCGGGGTATTTTTAGGCCATACCGACAACATAAAGGGTATTTTGGTAATTTTGTATTTTTGGGAATTAAAAGTGACGAAAATTAGTAAATTATATCTGATTCAGGAAACCAACCACTAAACCCACTACCAACCATATTGACCCATAAGACTACGGGGAGTTTTAGAATTAGGTTTTCTAAGTTCCCAAAACAAACCCTAACCACCATAGCCATTGGAGAAGAAAGCTTGGAGAGAGAGAGAGATAGAAGGGAATTCTGCAGGAAGAGAGAGGGAACTTCTTCAAATCGTTATCAAAATCAGAGATTGAATCAAGGCAAGTGATTTAATTCTATTTAGTTCAGAGAATGTTTCTTACATGTTAGATAAATTGAAAGATTTACATTTGTCCTTGGAAGTTAAATAAAAACCCATTTTAATTGGACTTAGAACTCGAATTTTGAGAACAAATTGCATGTAGAATAGTATGGAGATGATTATTCTGATGTTAATATATGTTGGATGTAACAAAAACGGATCTAGAATGGACATATTGAGGATTTAAAATTCTAGGGTTTATGTTCTTGAAAATTTGGGGAAAAGGGTAGAGATTTGATGAATTAATGATGTTTAGGATGTGTTAATTCCTTAAAAGATGTTAGTATATGACCTTAGTATGTTTTAGGATGATTGGAGACCTTAAAACATTGTTGGGATGAATTTTGGTTGAGATTTGAGGTGTAGAAATTGGTGAAAAACGAGATAGGATTTCTGGGCTTGAATCTGGTCACTCGTTAGAAGACCTACCAGGTCGTTCGAACGAACTCGTTCGAACGAGCTTCAAACGATTTGACAGTTTGGGGTTCTAACGAGAAGGATGTTCGTTCGATAATCTCGTTCGAACGAGATCTCGTTAGATAGCTCAGTTCGTTTGAACGAAATCTCATTCGAACAGCCTCGTTCGAACGAGACTTCTAACGAGCTGGCAGTTTAGGCCTTTTTGGCCTGTTTTGATTTTGGGAGTCCCGTAAACTTATTCGATGATAGAGATAACATTCCTTTGATGATGGATTGGTATACTTGGGACATTTAGGATATAATGAGGAGTAAATTATATAATTGTGGAACGAATCAAATAGACATTTTGAGTCGAGACGTGAGTGCCTACTACGACGTGAGAATAAATTATGGCGTGTATGAATTATGAACCGGGATTATATAAATTGTATAAATTACAAGTTAGTACGAGAAGGCGATATGTACTACGATTAAACTACGGTGATTACTAAGATGCGTGTTTACTTAGTATTGATATATGATTTATGTGTATGACATACCTACGATACTTGCTATCACGGGAGGTTCGCGTTCGCTTAGGGCCCTCTAATCCTTGTGTTGCCCGGATTTAGAATGGTTACCTCGATGAACATAGGTCAGAGAAGGACTTATTGAGATGTTAATAAGTCTGCTGATCGTGGGAGCGCAGGTATGTGCGTGACCCATGTGATGTGACTGTGTTCGCCTCCATTATTTGTGATGTTGTTATCTGTGAACTATTCCTGAGAGATTCGGAATATGTGATCCTTATGTATGTGATGTACCGGGATGGATAGCAGAGTATGTGTGCACCACAACTTAGTCTCGGGGTGCTTATATTGTATATTTATGTTGTGGAAAATATACACTTAATAAACTGGGAACTTTCATATGGTATTGTGCGTATAACTATGGAATAACAAAAGGGATGATCTATAATGAGTTGTATTACTTTTACGTGAGAACCTGAATTTACGTTAAGCCCCTATTTAATTGCGAGCGTTATAATGTTAATGGGAACCGAGTAATAAAGGTAGAACCTATGACAGTCTAGTTAGGTATGATGTCACTTAGCTAGTGGGTTGTGTCATTTTAGATGGGTACTTACGTTAGGAGTGCACAGTTAGACGAGAGGTGAGAATTTCATGTGAGTGCACGTCCTAACATGTACTCTGCATTTAATGTTTTAAATGTTTTTAAAGCACTTGCAGGTTTTTAAAATATCTCCACATTCGGGCTCTGACCCGTTTGCTTTCAAATCTATTTTCTTGTAAAACCATTTTAGGTGCCCAGCCACAAGGACACCATGCATAGGAGACTCATTCAGAGGACGAGCTGTAGCTGTTTGTGGAAGTTACAGGGATTTGCTTTTAGACGCTTCTATCATTTGGATTCCATGTTCAGTATTCCTCAGTTTTAGGGCATGTTGCCCAGTTTCATTAGAGATACATTTCCATTTCAGTTTTTCAGACTTTGGCATGTATTGATTCAGTATTCAGTATTTCATTATTTATTTCAGTGGTGGGATTTGTTGTGAGGAGTTTTCCTCCGGATTCTTTTATATCATGTGTCGGTTATTCTACTATTTCGTTATGGTGAATGGTGATATTATTCTTTCTTTAAATCTTTTACTGCATGTTAATCAGACTTTAATTAAAATTTGGCAACTTACTTTTTAAATACTAGGTGGTTAGTAATAATAAAATGTTTTCGACAGTGATGCTATTAACTGAGCCAACTTGGCATTTTGGTTTAATTTAATAAAGGAGTGGCTATCCAGTATTTAATTAGTAGGGGGGTCACAGGTGGTATCAGAGCATCAGGTTCTAGTGTCCGACCTATGAGGAGCAGAGGCCTATGTTTCCCGCCGCTCTCCCCGCACCGCCACAGATGGCAGCATTGCCACCCATTCCAGCAGCACCAGCTCAGCAGGGGCAGCTACAGTATGGACGTGTCTATAACGTCCACCAGGCAGCAGTTCCACAGGCACCGCCCGCGATTGAGGGTACGTTTCCTATCCATGGCACTATGGGTCGGGTATTGTTTGATACGGGGGCTACACATTGCTTTATAGCTACACATTTCGCGAAAGCCTTAGGATTGTTAGCTACGGCAGTGAGCACAGTGACGTGTGTAGACTCACCATTGGGGAGTGGGTCACTTATATTCTTTATATGCCGGGGAGTGGGGGTAGAGATTGGTAATCTAGTATTACCTGCAGATATGTTGGTATTAGATATGCATGTTCACGATGTGATTATCGGTATGGATTGGCTCGCTGATTATAGAGCCATGATTGATTGCTTCGGTGGGAGCATTGTTTTTGCCATTCTGGGGCAAGAGATGTTTGTAGTGGCGATGCCTCGCCCAGAGGGAGGCTCGACCGCTCATTTGTATTACCTAGAGGAGGATACCTCTAAGGAGGTTGTGATTCCTTTAGATTCGATCCCAGCCGTCAGGGAGTATTCGGATGTGTTTCAGGAGATACCAGGCCTACCCACCAGTCGAGAGATAGACTTTGTTATAGACCTATTGCCAGATACGAGACCTATAGCACGCGCACCGTACCGTATGGATCCGGCAGAGATGCGAGAGCTACGAGATCAGATAGAGCAGCTGCTAGGTCAGGGCTTTATTTGCAGGAGTACCTCACCTTGGGGCGCTCCAGTTTTGTTTGTGAAGAAGAGGGACGGTTCACTGAGATTGTGTGTGGATTACCGGGAGTTGAACAAGGTCACGATACGGAATAAGTATCCGTTGCCTCGAATCGATGACTTATTCGACCAGTTGAGAGGAGCTTCTTTCTTCTCAAAGATTGATTTGAGATCGGGATACCATCAGTTGCGTATCAGGGAGGAGGATGTATCGAAGACTGCGTTCTTGTCGAGATATGGTTCTAACGAGTTTCGGGTTATGCCTTTTGGTTTGACCAACGCTCCAGCAGTGTTTATGGACTTGATGAACAGAGTGTTCAGGGATTTCCTATATCAGTTTGTCATTGTCTTCATCGATGATATTCTGGTTTACTCCCAGACAGAGGAGGAGCACGCCGAACATTTGAGGCAAGTTTTGCAGACACTACGTCAGAACGAGTTGTATGCAAAATATGAGAAATGCGGGTTTTGGCTGAAGGAGGTCCAATTTTTGGGACACATTATTTCCGACCGGGGGATATCTGTTGATCCGGGGAAGGTATCCGCAGTGAGGGAGTGGGGACAGCCCACGACACCGACTGAGATTCGTAGTTTCTTGGGCCTAGCAGGATACTACAGGAGGTTCATTCGGGGATTTTCGAAGATAGCGGGTCCTTTGACACATCTGACTCGTAAGGGTGTGCCATTCATCTGGAGTGATGCCTGTCAGTTGACATTTGATGAGTTAAAGGACAAATTGACCTCAGCACCTGTGTTAGCATTGCCGAGACCGGGAGTTGAGTATTTGGTTTACACCGATGCGTCTTTGCAAGGACTTGGAGGTGTATTGCAGCAGGAGAGACAGGCCATAGCTTATGCTTCCCGTAAGCTTAAGCCTCATGAGAAGAATTACCCCACGCATGATTTGGAGTTGGCGGCAGTGGTATTTGCCCTACGGATTTGGAGGCACTATCTTTTGGGGGAGAAGTTCCAATTGTTCACGGACCACAAGTCCCTACAGTACCTGTTCACGCAGAAGGAGTTGAATATGCGGCAGCGTAGGTGGCTTGAGTTTGTGAAAGACTACCAGTTCGATATCCAGTACCACCCGGGTAAGGCTAACGTGGTAGCAGACGCGTTGAGCCGTAGGCCAGTAAATGAGATGGCAGGGGTGTGGAAGGAAAAGTGGAAGGAGTTGGGACACCAGGATGCAGTGGCCCGATCTTTCATGTCTGTGATGACCGTTACACCGCAGATTATCACGAAGGTAGTACGGGCACAGGCTAATGACTCATTCTGTCAGGAGCAGATAGTTAGATTACAAGCAGAGGGAGCTGAGTCCTATACCGTTAGCTCAGACGGGGGATTACGCTTCAATGGGAGATTGGTGGTTCCGGAAGGGGAGGAATTGCGACACGAGGTGATGGCAGAGTCGCACGGCTCACGGTTCGCGGTACATCCCGGAGGGGACAAAATGTACCAAGACATGAGACGCCAGTATTGGTGGAGCGGTATGAAGAGAGATATTGCTGAGTTTGTTTCGAAATGCGCCACTTGCCAGCTAGTAAAAGTGGATCATCAGAGACCGACAGGACTTCTACAGCCGTTGGAGGTCCCGGTGTGGATGTGGGAGAGCATATCCATGGATTTTATCACGGGGTTGCCTACGTCGCAGAGAGGTCACGACTCCGTTTGGGTAATTGTGGACAGATTGTCCAAAGTCGCTCACTTTTTATCCGTAAGGACTGACTACACTACGGGACAGTATGCCCAGCTCTTCATTTCAGAGATTGTGAGACTTCACGGTGTACCCCTAAATATCGTGTCTAACAGAGACAAGATATTTGTTTCGCGGTTTTGGGAGAGTTTCCAGGAGGCCATGGGCACGGAATTGCGATTGAGTACGGCTTATCATTCGCAGACCGATGGGCAGACCGAGTGCACAAATCAGATGTTGGAGGACATGCTACGCATGTGCATTATTGACTTTGGGGGTGGATGGGAGCAGTACCTTCCACTGGTAGAGTTTGCTTATAATAACTCCTACCAGTTCACTATTGTCATGGCTCCGTTTGAGGCGTTGTACGGTAGGCCTTGTCGTTCCCCAGCATGTTGGTTAGAAGTGGGGGACAACAAACTACTTGGGCCAGAAGTGATTCAGGATACTTCGGCAAGGATTGAGTTGATTCGGAGTCGCATTCGGGTAGCTCAAGACCGGCAGAAGAGTTATGCTGATGCGAAGAGATCTTTCAGGGAGTTCCAAGTGGGGGACCAGGTTTTGCTCAGAGTATCTCCTATGAAGGGGATTATGCGTTTCGGGAAGAAGGGGAAGTTAGCACCGAGGTATGTGGGGCCGTTTCCTATTATTGAGCGGATTGGACCAGTTGCGTATAGACTCGGGTTACCGGAGCATTTACACCGGATTCACGATGTGTTTCATATTTCCTCGCTAAGGAAATATCTTAGGGACGATTTGGCTCATTCTCACATCGCGTTGGAGGAGATTGATCTACAGCCTGATAGCTCCTACGAGGAGGGGCCGATTGCTATTTTGGACTGAAGTGAGAGGAAGCTGCGGTCAAAGATAGTTCCGTTAGTGCGTGTTCAGTGGCGACATCACAATGTCGAGGAGTCCACATGGGAACGCGAGGATGAGATGCGCGAACGTTATCCAGAGTTGTTTTTATCAGGTACTTTCTAGTTCCGAATTTCGGGACGAAATTCTGTTATTAGGGGGGAAGTATGTAATACCCCGTATTTTTGGCGATATTTATTTTGGGATTAATTAATTAAATGAGAATTAATTGGGAATTAATCCGGATAAAATACTAGCGAGATGTGAGTTGGTATTTGACTATATTGAGTATATATGATGATATATGAATATTGAATTATGAAATTTGTCGTGAGAGTGATATACGGCAATTTGGACATTTTATTGGGACGCGTGAGACAGTCGCGTCAGGATATAATTATTTTGACTATAAAAATGAATTTAAATTCTATTAACCGTATTGTCGTTTAGAGTGCGCCAACGCAGGGTCGAGATAGTCAGAAAACACTAGCCGGGGGTTTAGTTTGGGTCCCGGGGTATTTTTAGGCCATATCGGCAACATAAAGGGTATTTTGGTAATTTTGTATTTTTGGGAATTAAAAGTGACGAAAATTAGTAAATTATATCTGATTCAGGAAACCAACCACTAAACCCACTACCAACCATATTGACCCATAAGACTACGGGGAGTTTTAGAATTAGGTTTTCTAAGTTCCCAAAACAAACCCTAGCCACCATAGCCATTGGAGAAGAAAGCTTGGAGAGAGAGAGATAGAAGGGAATTCTGCAGGAAGAGAGAGAGAACTTCTTCAAATCGTCATCAAAATCAGAGATTGAATCAAGGCAAGTGATTTAATTATATTTAGTTCAGAGAATGTTTCTTACATGTTAGATAAATTGAAAGATTTACATTTGTCCTTGGAAGTTAAATAAAAACCCATTTTAATTGGACTTAGAACTCGAATTTTGAGAACAAATTGCATGTAGAATAGTATGGAGATGATTATTCTGATGTTAATATATGTTGGATGTAACAAAAACGGATCTAGAATGGACATATTGAGGATTTAAAATTCTAGGGTTTATGTTCTTGAAAATTTGGGAGAAAGGGTAGAGATTTGATGAATTAATGATGTTTAGGATGTGTTAATTCCTTAAAAGATGTTAGTATATGACCTTAGTATGTTTTAGGATGATTGGAGACCTTAAAACATTGTTGGGACGAATTTTGGTTGAGATTTGAGGTGTAGAAATTGGTGAAAAACGAGATAGGATTTCTGGGCTTGAATCTGGTCACTCGTTAGAAGACCTACCAGGTCGTTCGAACGAACTCGTTCGAATGAGCTTCTAACGAGTTGACAGTTTGGGGTTCTAACGAGAAGGATGTTCGTTCGATAATCTCGTTCGAACGAGATCTCGTTAGATAGCTCAGTTCGTTCGAACGAAATCTCGTTCGAACAGCCTCGTTCGAACGAGACTTCTAACGAGCTGGCAGTTTAGGCCTTTTTGGCCTGTTTTGATTTTGGGAGTCCCGTAAACTTATTCGATGATAGAGATAACATTCCTTTGATGATGGATTGGTATACTTGGGACATTTGGGATATAATGAGGAGTAAATTATATAATTGTGGAACGAATCAAATAGACATTTTGAGTCGAGACGTGAGTGCCTACTACGACGTGAGAATAAATTATGGCATGTATGAATTATGAACCGGGATTATATAAATTGTATAAATTACAAGTTAGTAAGAGAAGGCGATATGTACTACGATTAAACTACGGTGATTACTAAGATGCGTGTTTACTTAGTATTGATATATGATTTATGTGTATGACATACCTACGATACTTGCTATCACGGGAGGTTCGCGTTCGCTTAGGGCCCTCTAATCCTTGTGTTGCCCGGATTTAGAATGGTTACCTCGATGAATATAGGTCAGAGAAGGACTTATTGGGATGTTAATAAGTCTGCTGATCGTGGGAGCGCAGGTATGTGCGTGACCCATGTGATGTGACTGTTTCGCCTCCATTATTTGTGATGTTGTTATCTGTGAACTATTCCTGAGAGATTCGGAATATGTGATTCTTATGTACGTGATGTACCGGGATGGATAGCAGAGTATGTGTGCACCACAGCTTAGTCTCGGGGTGCTTATATTGTATATTTATGTTGTGGAAAATATACACTTAATAAACTGGGAACTTTCATATGGTATTGTGTGTATAACTATGGAATAACAAAAGGGATGATCTATAATGAGTTGTATTACTTTTACGTGAGAACCTGAATTTACGTTAAGCCCCTATTTAATTGCGAGCGTTATAATGTTAATGGGAACCGAGTAATAAAGGTAGAACCTATGACAGTCTAGTTAGGTATGATGTCACTTAGCTAGTGGGTTGTGTCATTTTAGATGGGTACTTACGTTAGGAGTGCACAGTTAGACGAGAGGTGAGAATTTCATGTGAGTGCACGTCCTAACATGTACTCTGCATTTAATGTTTTAAATGTTTTTAAAGCACTTGCAGGTTTTTAAAATATCTCCACATTCGGGCTCTGACCCGTTTGCTTTCAAATTTATTTTCTTGTAAAACCATTTTAGGTGCCCAGCCACAAGGACACCATGCATAGGAGACTCATTCAGAGGACGAGCTGTAGCTGTTTGTGGAAGTTACAGGGATTTGCTTTTAGACGCTTCTATCATTTGGATTCCATGTTCAGTATTCCTCAGTTTTAGGGCATGTTGCCCAGTTTCATTAGAGATACATTTCCATTTCAGTTTTTCAGACTTTGGCATGTATTGATTCAGTATTCAGTATTTCATTATTTATTTCAGTGGTGGGATTTGTTGTGAGGAGTTTTCCTCCGGATTCTTTTATATCATGTGTCGGTTATTCTACTATTTCGTTATGGTGAATGGTGATATTATTCTTTCTTTAAATCTTTTACTGCATGTTAATCAGACTTTAATTAAAATTTGGCAACTTACTTTTTAAATACTAGGTGGTTAGTAATAATAAAATGTTTTCGACAGTGATGCTATTAACTGAGCCAACTTGGCATTTTGGTTCAATTTAATAAAGGAGTAGTTGCCCGGTATTTAATTAGTCGGGTTGTCACAAAGGTATGTCCGACCTATGAGGAGTTTTGAGCAATATTGGGGATTAATCCCAGTTCAGCGATGGCTATGCACCTAAATTCTCTTAGTCTCCTCAGGAGCTGTTAGCAGGATTTCTCCACATCCCTTTTTCAGCATCTAGTTCGTTGGTTACCTGGGGAATGATTTCTCTACTATATATACTATGTTATATGATTTTGCGGGACTTCAATGATGAGGGACATGCCAGAGCTATTACCCTGGGCTTAACCTCAAAGCTACTACTGGTGACCGTGGACTTCACAGTGGACCCTCAACTAGCTGCCATTATAGCGTGGATGTCATATCACCGCAATCCTACGACGATGATACTGGTGGGACCCCGAACGGTCTAGATGCCTGACGAGAAGGTCGTTTTAATTTTTTAAGAAGAAGCTCGGTTATGCTATTCATGTGGATAGCTGAGGGATTCTGTTTGGTGGTCCCCATAAATATCCCTTGGCAGCTGTGACGATTTTCTTTACTCATTATTTCATCATCTTTAGGCCATATATAGAGAACTAGGTAAACTGGTTCGTGGAGAATGGATCTCGATGTCTACACTGGTCGGTGTCATGGTGGTTAGAGTTGCATCACATTCTAGAACTGGGGGAATACCAGTACATTCAGCTACTTGGCCTTCGACAAACCTCATTCTATTTCCCCTGGCGGCTCCTGCGTCAAGTCGTATGGGAGAAAATTCTTCCTCCCCGTACCCTGGATTTCTTTCTTATAGAGGATTTGACAGAAGGCCTGGACATGCGGTTGGGTTTTTTATAGGAGAATCGCCGGCCGTTAACCCATCCTTCTCAATCTGTCGATAAAGTTTGACATGTTTTTGTAGATTATATGAAATGGTTGTGGAAGAGGGTAGGGGATAAGATCTTGGCAGAGGAGACCAGATAGATGGTTCGTCATGTTTGATACTACGGGGTGCAGTGGTTTTCCCTAGGCTAGTCCAATCTTATTGCTCCATGGAGCGCCTTCGGCATACCAACCAAGTAGGGGAAGTTATGGGGGGCTTAAGGAACAGATGATAATAGGGCTGGGTCATTTGGGAGCTGTGGATAGGGTCTTTATGAAGATAGTGTTTATTTGTGGGGCTTTTGTGATGGAGATGTGTTTGGTTGTTTTTGGTTGATGAGAATAAATTTGGGATGGTTTGGTTAGGTTTGTTTTAGGGTTAGTTATTGGTGGGGGTAGTTGTTTGACTCCCTACACTGATATTTCATGTAATTGTACCGAATTTTCTTATTATGAAATAAAAAGGATTTTAATTATATTATTGTGCCCCATGATGAAATTTACATTTGAATTATCTATACCAATCTCTAAGACATACATAATCCCTTTGTTCCCATAAATGATAAAATAGATCGTGGTTCTTGTAGGTAAGAAAATAATTGCATTTGTGAAAAAGAAGGGGATCGTGCTCATGTAAAGCGTACGAGTTGCCCACGATCCTTTGAGGGTTTTAAATAATTTTTTTGAGTTTCATTTTTGAAAGAAAAAGTTTTTAGAGGATCAGGGCCCAAGTAGTTTTGAGTAGACGGAAATGAAGAATTTTTTAAAAAATAGAAGTGAGATGAGAGAAGTTGTAGGACAGGATCAAGGTCAGTGAGCATAGCGGCGCCAACAGACAGGATCTTCTTCACGATGTAGGGGTCACTCCAGTTTGCCTTGAATTTCCCTCTCGGGTCCCAGACGGGTTCTATGATTTCTTTGAGGGCTAAGTCCCCATCTCAAATACCACATTTCTTTACTATACGATTGAATGATTGTGCTATTCGACAATGGCACCCTTGTATATGATATAGAGCCTTTAACCTACTCTCATCTATGAGTGATAATTCATCGAAATGACTCTAATGCCAGTCTTTCTCGTTGCCTTTGCTCTCAAGCATAACGCGTAATGAAGGTATTTCTAGTTCAATGGGTAGGACCGCTTCCAAGACGTGTACCAAAGAGTAAAGCGTAGCCCCTATAGATGTCCGAACTGAGGTGCGGTGGCCCAAGAGGGCGTAAGGGATCTGATTGGCCAAATTTCTAAAACTTTCTATCATCTTTCTGATGATTGCTTTAAGGTTCTTATTCACGACTTCAACTACAACGTTGGCTTGTGGTCGGTAGGGAGAAGATTTGTGTGAGACCCCGCCTAATAAAATACTAGGTGATCAGTCCTATTTCAAATTAAAATAGGAATCCCAGTTGGTTCATTCTTAGCATCACTGTCGAAAATCTTTTTAAATCTTCCTAACCACCTAGTATTCCAAAAAGCCAATGCCAAATTTTATTTTTTTATTTAAAAAAAAACAACAACATGCGGAAATATATTATGATCCATACACAATGACTGGATCCAAATAAACTGAATAAGTAAATAAATAAACTACTTGCCGGATAAACCATCGGCCACAAAAGTAAATAGTCCAATAACAATCGTCCAACAACTGAATAATTGAATCTGAAAACTACAACTGAAATGTTTGGAAGACCAAAGTAAAATTGAAACTAATAGATGATTCCTACTCTAGGAAAGAATGAACGATGCGTCTAATCCAAGATCCTGCTAGCATCCACATGTGCCGCAGCTACGTGTCCCTGGAATAGCATATTAAGCCCGGCACCCCTGTAACTGGACACCTAAAAGGTTTTGAAAATAATTTTATAGCAAGGGTTAGAACCAAAACATTTTGAAAATATTCAGCACATGAATTAATTGCAGTAATTAAAATGTATGAATGCGCTTCAGTGTCGCACTCCCTTGAGGACATACTCACCCCTCAACTAATGTGCGCACCTAACTCTTCTTTTATTTTTCCCCTAGTTATCTACCCCATAACTAGATAATTGATATTACTTCTCTCAACCACCCTACTCTACACGAGTATGCTTAATATATGGTTTATAAGTTGTTAATCGCACCGACTTAATTAATCATTTTTCTTTTTAAGTCCATATAACATTCACACCCGTTATAAAATCAATACAAGTCACTTAATGTATTTAATTACCCGTATATAACTATTCATACCATTATATACGTAAAACCATATTACAACGGTCGCAAATATGTTGAATATATAAATAATAGCCCATCCTCTTGAGTAATCACTCACCGGATGTATTCTCTATAGTGTTATCATACTAGGTGTGCTCACTTAACCCGGTTACCCCAAGTCGGAATCATTCACTAACTTGGCCAAAAATATAAACGTTGTGGAGGCCATCATATGTCCATCTTGAAAGTGAGATAAGCCCCTCACCCATATACCAGATGCTATGACCTAGGGATATACTTGCCCTACTCCTTAAGCTAGGTGATTCACTCACTTCGCGCAACTTTCTTTGATAGCACTAGAGCATAAATTTTAAATAAATATCTAGTCACGGATATTCATAAACACACACACACACAATATATATATATATATATATATATATATATATATACTATCACACACTATATATATATAATTATTTAATTCTCGGCTTTACTGTGCACGAAATTCGTAGCACTAGCCTATATATAAATCCCGAGTCTATGGTCCGACTCTAATTTAATTAATCTGTACATTAAATAATTTAATACTTTCCCGAGTCTATGATCCGACTCTAATTTAATTAATTTACCCATTAATCAATTTTATTACCTTGGTGTCACCCCAATATACATGGACTCGCTCATTTGGCCCGAAATTAAATATTACTCGAGTCTATATCCTATCTCCAAATTAATTAATTTCTCTACATATTTAGTTCACTGCCTTGGCGTCGCTTAACCAATATACTCGTACTTGCTCACTTTATCCGTATCTAATTATTTTGTAATCGAATTCCTCAAATTGATCTGTAAAGTGCCTCACATAAATCCTCCTTAATCCCAATTACTTTCCCCCATAATTTCTAGGAATATGTGCCTCCTATTTATTTATCACTACATAAAGCATAACAATTAAATTTAAAATTAATTTCCCCCTTATATATAAAACTGGGCGAACTATAAAAAATTTGGGACCATCGATCGATCGACTCCCTGGGTCGGTTGATCGATCGAGCAGGTCCTCTTCTTCTCCGATTCTATTTCAGTCATTTAAGAACCTTAAGCTTTTTTATGCTTTCTCCAGAAATTCATCGAACATTATTAACATCAACCCCTTATGATATTAGGTACTAAATACACTAAAGACCTCAAATCATAAATCAATTTGCCTAAATCTCAAGTTCACATATTCGGGTATTTTTCGGGTTTAAATCGGTCAATTCTAATTACCATTCCAATATCAGAAATTAGTCACCAATTCCTACTAGATTTAACATATGACTCGTATTTCTAATTCTAGAACCACATAACACAATCAATTTCACTTTTAATTTCGTCAAAGTGTTTCAATCACCGAAAACCCAATTTCACATGAATAACCACCCAAAAATGGATTTTAGATTCACCCACTAAAATATGAATTGATTATCACAATTTAAACATCACAACAAGTTAACCACTTGCCTTATAGGGTTCGTAGATTCTGATTCGTTGGTGTAGAGGAAGGGTTGATGAAGCGCACCCAATTCGTCCCTTGATTTGTCTCCAAAATATCCCCAAATTGCTGTTGGTTTGCTTCCTCTATTTCTCTCTCAAAGCCCTAGGTCTGGAATTGTTTTAACTGTCGTCCAACACTCTCTCCATTGACACTCTTTCTTGACTATCTCAACCCAACCGGACTCAACCGTGCACCCAGAATTGTCATTTGACATACTTTATAACATTCTCTAATTTTGACCTCAAAATGTGACACAACAATACTTGAATAATTAAACCTAAAGTCATCAAATATAAAGAATTCTTTACACTAAAATAAATTCTCTAAACCATAAATTTAAGTTTCTCCAATTTAAATAGTTTTATTTCTCCCAAAAATAATTAAATACTAATTCCTCAAAATTACGGGGTGTTACATACTCCCCCTATAAAGGAATTTCGTCCTCGAAATTAAGACAAGCCTAGTACTCCAAGCTTCGAATGTCACTCTCTAGTCCCGTGCCTCTAAGATCGTTACATCTATCTCTCCCACTTATAACTATAAGTTACACAATTATTCATTTTAATTAACCAGGGCGCCCGTACACCTTGTACCCATGCTTAACCGCACAAAAGTTACCCTAATTAACCAGGGTGCCCATACACCCTATCCCGTGCTCAACCGCACGAAAGTTACCCGACTATGCTAGCCGTAACCCATGATATAACCTCTAACCCGTAGTCATATCACATACATGAATAATAACTGAGATACCCAACCCATGTACTATTGACCAAACATCTCCCCACTTCCAACGTTGCGCTAAGTTTCATGAGTGGGACGTCTCGCAAAGCAAAATCCAAATAAGAAACCCCCTCGATACACTACTACCTAACATCGTCGGTCGTTGAGATCTGTTAGGCCCTCAGTCCATAGCACGTACCCCCAAATACCCGCCTCTTAACATAAAAGCTTACACACCTACTCTTATGCTACAGAAGACAACATAAAATACCGTGCCCTTACTATCACTAGTTCTTGCGCAAAATAAACCCGAGCTATCTCTCCCCGCTCAAAAATAATTCTAACCGCCCTGAATCGCTTCAATATACATCCCTTCTTACCGGAATAAAATATAATAACATAAGACATTATTATATATCTATCGTACCACATAATACAATATATATACACACATATATATATATATATATATATATATATATATATATGCTAGACTCCCTCTCAGGTGACACCTAGCAGAAGTCATTCATACCCAAGTGCCGCGAACACCAAAACTTGCTATCACTATCCACAATAGTTCAAATCCCTTGCTATCCAGCCGATACTTGGAAAAATCATCGACCCTACTCCCATAATTCTAGAAAGTAGTGAGCCCTCGTACAATTTAAACCTTCACTCTATGTACGCCCCCAGTCCCTCATGGTCAACACCAATTAACTCCGCTACCCCATGAAAAGTTTATATACGTAGTATGGCAGCTACAACTAGCTCACCCACTAAATCCGACTTACTTGCAAACTCTAGTGAAAATAAATTTTATATTGTGACATCCTCACTATCACCCAAAACATACCCCATACCCATAGGATAAAAAGATAATTACCTCCATACTCTAGCAGTCTTGCCTGACCCTCGGGTTCCTGAGCGGCCTCCTCATACCAGAATGCACCCATGACTTGTTTTAGTGGCTGTACATCTAGAACCTCATCCTGTAGTTGCCCCCTTCCTCGCTTAGGACAATCTCTCTTCATGTGATCGGCTTCTTCACAAATGAAACACTTCCTAATAAATTCACCCTGGCACCGATCGCTTCCTTACTGGCCTTATCGAAAGTCCTGACCATCCTTTCGATAGCCCCCAGATCTAGATCGCTTGGACTGATTCCCTTTCCAGGAATCTTGCCCCTGGTGTCCCTCTACTTGCTGCTGGAATACCCCACTGGCACTGCTCCCTCCTGCCTTATCCGGATAACTAGGTTCAACTCCCCTCTTACTTCCCTTCATGTGGAAGCGATGCTCCTGGCAGTGTAGGAGTGATGCATTAACGACGTCACCAACAAAATGTTACCTGATCCTCCAGGATAACCCATCCATAATCCTTTCTTTCTTTCTTTCTTCATTACTTACCTCATCCGGGATAAAATTTACCAAATGAGTGCACTCCTCCTCGTACTCGGCTACTGAACGGTCCCCCTGAGTCACCTCACTGAATTTCCTCCTCATCTCGGTCGTAATTGCCGGTGGGAAATACTTGCGGTTGAACCGTACCCAAAACTCGGTAATAGTCATTGTGTCCCTTTCCTCAACGGTGGTGATCGACTCCCACCACTATAGTGATGCCCCCACTAACCTAAAAATGGCTAGCATTTGCTTCTTTACCTCACTGCAGTCAACCATGCATAAGTGATGCTGCATGTCTTTCTTCCACTGACATGTTAGAAACACATCTGAATTCCCCTGAAACTCTGGTGGATGGCCTTTCTAAAAGCCTCTCGTACTCACTGCCACTTTGACGACCCCGGGTGGGACTGAACATCTGGTGCCACTAACGGCTATGGCTAATCTCGTGGAAAGTATCTTTCCATTGCGATCATCATCGCTTTAAATGCCTGTGCCACTAATTCAGTTACCTGTACAACCGAAATCATCTCTGGTAACTCTGGCTTCTGATGAGCCTCTCTAGTTTCATCTCCCCCTGCTGCCTAGCTGCTCTCTCTCTCCTAAGCGGCATCTGAAATTAGAATCGAATCGTATGAGTTCACCATCAAATATAAAGTAATTGGTAGAAGAACGTAAATATGCATACGTATAAGAATACAACAATCCTATAACAGGGCTCTGTATCAAAGAACGCTAGACTGAAACGTGAAAAGCCGCACAGATCCTAAGGACACTAGAACCTGATGCTCTGATACCACCTGTGACACCCCGCCTAATAAAATACCGGGTGACAAGTCCTATATAAAATTAAAACAGGAATCCCAGATGGTTCATTCTAAACATCACTGTCGTAAATCTTTTTAAATCTTTCTAACCACCTAGTATTCCAAAAAGCTAGTACCAAATTTTATCTTTTTATTTCAATAAAAACAACAACATGCGGAAATATAATATGAAATATACACAATGATTGAATCCAAATAAACTGAAGAAGTAAATAAATAAACTACTTGCCGAATAAATCACCGACCACAAAAGTAAATAGTCCAATAACAATCGTCCAACAACTGAATAAATGAATCTGAAAACTACAATTGAAATGTCTGGGCGACAAGCCCAAAGTAAAATGAAACTGATAGATGATTCCTACTCTAGCAAAGAATTAACGATGCGTCTATTCCAAGCTTCTGCTAGCATCCACATGTGCCACAGCTACGTGTCCTTGGAATAGAATATCAAGCCTGGCGTTCCTGTGGATGGACACCTAAAAGGTTTTGACAATAGTTTTATAGCAAGGGTTAGAACCCAAAACATTTTGAAAATATTGAGCAAGTTAATTAACTGCAGTAATTAAAATGTATGAATACACTTCATATTTAAGTTAGTGTCGCACTCCCTTGAGGACATACTCACCCCTCAACTAATGTTCACACTTAACGCTTCCTTTATTCCCCCTAGTTATCTACCCCATAACTAGATAATTGATATAACTTCTCTCAACGACCTTACTCTACCCGAGTATGCTTAATATATGGCTTATAAGTTATTAATCGCACTAACTTAATTAATCATTTTCCTTTTTAAGTCCATATAATAATCACACCCGTTATAAAATAAATACAAGTCACTTAATGTATTTAATTACCCGTATATAACTATTCATACCATTATATACGTAATGGTATGTTGAATATATAAATAATATAAGTCAATACAACTCATAATATTACAACAGTCGCACATATGTTGAATATATAAATAATAGCCCATCCTCATGAGTAATCACTCACCAAATGTATTCTCTATAGTGCTATCATACTAGGTGCTCTTCAAGTGTCTTCAAGCGATAGGTACCTGGTCATACCACTGTAGAAATGTGATATAGACCATGTTAATTGGCCTCCAACTTGTTTCCTTTATGGATTACCTTTTTTAAGACATAGTCTCATTCTTTAAAGTTGCTCGGCTTCACTCTCCTGTTGTAGAACCTGGTGGAACGTTGTTGATAAGCCGTTACTCAAAGTGTTGCGTTTTCCTTTACTTCCTCCACCAATTTTAAGTTAAGCATTCTCATAGGATCACTTTTGGGAGAGTCATAGTTGAACACCCCATGGCTTGGAAGTCCTATCTCTATTAGGAATAAGTCTTATGTTCCAAATGCTAACATGTATGGTGTTTCGTCGATTTATGTCCTCGACATAGTTCTAAAGGCCCATAAAATACTGTGCAGTTCATTGATCTAGTTTCCCTTTGCATTATAAAGCCTCTTTTTTAAACCATCGAGTAGTGTTTTGTTCGTCACTTCTGGATGACCATTCCATTGGGGATGACTTGGGGCATAATGTGTCTTTTGGATTTTAGATTGCAAATAATAATCCTTGAATTGTTTGTTATCAAACTAGGTTCCTTGGTTTGTGATGAAAGCATATGGCATTCCATATCGGCATATAATATTCTTTTATATAAACTAGTAAACTCTTTCATAAGGCATTTTAACAAGTGGCTCGGCTTCTACCCACTTTTTAAAGTAGTCTATGGGAACACCTACGTATTTGAACTTTTACTTTGTCCTTAGTAATAGGCCGAACAAATCGATTCCCCATATGGTAAATGGCCAAGGGGACGTGATCAACGTCAAGGCATTCCCCGATCTCCTCCGTACAGTAGCTAATTTTTGGCATTTATCATATTTTCTTGCATATGAGAAGCAATCTTCCTTCATGGTCGGCCAATAATACCCCTGCATATCTACCCTTCGCACTAATGATCGTCTGATCGAGTGGGCTCCACATGATCCTTCATGAACTTCTTTAATCAAGTTATTTACTTCAGTAGGGTGAACACATTTAAGTAAGGAAATAATTAATCCGATTTTATAAAGGACGCCTCCTTCTAGTATGACGCTAGCCATTTGTATCTCAATTTCCTTACCTTCTTGGGATCTTTAGGCAGTAATCCCTTTTCAATATACCCCTTGATTGGATCCATCCAGGAGGGGCCCAAATCAATCGCTATTAATCTTACCTCTTCTTCGTATATGCTTCTACTTGCTATAACTTTAACCAGAATAGTCCTTCTTAATTTTGTTCTCATTGCTGAGGCCAGTCGAGTAAGAGCATCTTCTCTGGCATTATAAACTCTTGGAATTTGAACCATCCTCATCGCTAGAAACTTAGATATGGAGCTTTGATCCCTTTACAAATACTTTACCATGAGTTCTCCTTTGACTCCATATATTCCAAGCACTTGATTAATGATCAATTAGAAGTAACTGTGAGAAATGTTCTTCTTGGCACCTAAACACCATGTCATTCTCAGACCTATAATTAATGCTTCGTATTCTTCTTCATTATTGGAAGATTGAAATTGAAAATTGAGTGCATACTCTACATCTATGTCATCAAGAGTGTTGATAATTGGTCATACTCTGCTGCCAGTTGCACAAGAGGATCCTTCTACATATAATTTCCAGATGGGAATTCTTTATCGAAATTTCCTTTAATTAAGATCCTTATATGAATAATTTTTTTCTTTGCTCCTCAAATCGTTTACCGATTTCCCATGTAGAAGATGTTTCTGGTTTATCCAGTTTGGAACTATCTTCCTAAGAAGTCTTTCGATGTGGATTGGCATTGAGATTTCTTCCAGAGAAGTTTGGTCAGTCTGTATTTCCTTAGATAAATTTTGATGGAGTAATGTTTCTTCGTAAGTGAATTCTACTATGAAATCTGCCATAACCTTCCCTTTCAACATTGTTCTGGGCTCATAGAGTATATCATATTCTCCAAATTCCACTCCCCAAGCATTCAGTCTCCCCGATTTCTCTTGTTTATGGATATCTTATAATAATGGTAAATCTTTGTAAACCACAATGGCATGTTCCTGGAAGTAGGGTTTCATCCTCCTTGATGTTTCAATGAGATCTAGGGCCAATTTTTCCAGGCGATGTTATCTTATCTCTGCCTCCCTAAAAGCTTTGCTGGTGTAGTATATTAGTTTTTGAATTCCATTTTCTAATCAAACAAGGGCAGAACTAATAGCTGACTCAGATACAACGAGATACAAGCATAAATTTTCTTCCATAATTGGTCGGGAGACCAGTGGTGGAGATTTTAAATATTTATTTAACTCCTAGAAAATTAATATACCAAATATGTCCTCGTCTTAGAGTTGGACACCTCGGCCAAGTATGAATAGTTAGAGACCATCAATTTAGGACAATATGACTCGGTTATACACCCGTCTTGGAGGCCTCATCCTAAACCTATCCCTTTAGCCTTGGCCATCATGGTAGCAACCTCGACCATCAGGTAGTGCACTTAAGACCTCGGCCTAGGGGTCGGCACAGAAGGCATCAGCCTCGTCTTATATTCTAGGTTATAACCCCCAAGTCTCATCATACAGTGATAGCTACGGTGACCTCAGGTAACCTTGGCCTCTTCCACGACAGTGAAGTCGAGGCTCTTACGCAGATAAACTCACCCTCAACAACAACCCTATCAAAAGACCGACTCATTATCTCGACTGAAGACTTAGCTTGAGCTGAATCAGCCTCGATTTTAGGAGGCTAGTAAACATGCCCCATAATATTACTCCTATGATCTACTACCCTCGTCTTGATCGCCACCGGGATGATGAGGACAGGAGGTGACAACTCAGTAGGACAGTTGCCATTCCATCAGTGGACTCTAGATCGACAACTCGACCATGACCTCAGCTTGAGTCAGCTCGGCCTCGACCTCATAGCTTCCATATTGCATCTCAGACTCAACTCTGAATACTAGATCTGCATGTATAACCCCAGTGATCTCACTGCAAGTGTATCCTCGGTCTCGTTCTCCTACTCAAGTGATGACGACCGACCTAGACAATACCATTATCAGTAGATCCCATAAGGTGGTTGACTCATCATCTCAACATCGACCTGGGCGGTACAGCCAATAGTGATAGCTGGCAGAGCACGTGGATTGGGGAATGCATGGAAGAGTGCGCATGGGTTACAGATTCCACGCGTATGAAATCGTTATAGCTACATCTCCCTCACACGTGAAGGAATATTTCATCATCATGATGTACATGCGATCGGACAGATGGAACAACCTCATTAACTAGGAACATTCCATGCCTACTTGGAGGTTCACTAAACCCCCAAGCCCTATATATACTCTTCATCTTCTCCATGATAAGGGATCAATGATTCATAACCCTGGTAGAACTCTGTCAAACTGATTGTAAGAGAGATAAAATCTTGAGTGTTGTATTTACAGGCCATTAGTGCCCTTACTATAGTGAAAACCACCTTTCACACTGCACAAGGGATGTAGTCTCCGATCGAACCACTAATATTTTGGTGTTCTTCCTCTTATCCTCACCTCCATATCTTATTTACATATCTGGTATGTTCCATATACCCATTGTTGTGCTGTAATTGAGCTTGAGTTGTCATACTTTAACAAGTTTATTTGCTAGTTCCATTATTAGTATCATAAAATTGGCGTCGTTTATGGGAACGAAGATTATCAACTCTTCCCTTCTCTAGCCTGTACTCACCGGAGTCTCTGATGGTGAGCCAGTTCTCCCCTCTTATGGAGCTATTTTACCATTGAAAGAGCCCTTGATTAGGCAAAAATCGAGCGTGTGTGAAGCGCCCGTCATTGTAAATGATTTTCGACCCAATGCAAAAAACCTAAACTTTAACTACACATGTTTTATATGTATAGCGGCGAGTTCGGGTATCGAATCCACATGGAATGATGTTTAAATACTTTAATTAATTTATTACTTCTAAAAAAGTGTAAAAGATGATGGGAGAGTTGAAAGAATTATACTATGATTAATCTAGACGAGTATGTAAACTATGTTAAAAGAAGTAAAACAAAAGTTATAAATTATCTTCGGCACTTCGGCGTGTGTAGCATAAATGATTACATAGATAAAATGAGAACCAAACAGGATTGATACTCTTTTTAAACAATTATTAAGTCCGGAATGTCACTTCCCGAATGTTATAAAAGTCCGCTAAGAGTTCGGTGTCAAAGATAGTCCCAGAACCACACTTTTGGTATTAAATACGGTGTATACTTGATATACACCGTTAAAGTCCCTCGGTATGTTCTCGATACTAATTAATCCGTCAAGATCCGATCTTAAACTATCATATCATAGCGAAGCATCTACACATCTGAAACGCGTCCAAAAATTACAACTTATATTATTTAAGAAAAAATAATTAAAACTAATTAACCGTGATTTGTGTGTATGAGAAGAATTGAATTTAGAGAAGAAGTATACTGATTCTAAAGCATGATAAATAAATATGAGAGCATGTAAAAAATTGCATAAGAATACGTAAAGAAATGGAGGAAATTTAGAGAAGAAACTTGCATTAATTCGGTAAAGAAATTACAAAAAAGGAAGAAAAAACTATATTACACTACTCCTAAAGATGAAACTACACTAAAATGATGAGAGTAATGGTTAGGGGTGTGCAAAAAAATCGACAACCCGAAGAACCGAACCAAATCGACCTTCGTGGGTTGGGTTGGTTCGGGGTTTTTTCTCCATGGGTTGGTTCTGGTTCCAAAAAATTGAGAACCGAAGTGTTCGGTTCGGTTCTCGATTTTATACCTGAACCAAATCTAACCGAAACGGAACCCATGGAACCGAACCAAAAAACCAAACCGAAGAACCGAACCAAAGAACTGAACCCAAGAACCAACTCGAGAACCAACCCGTGAACCAGAACCATTAACCAGAACCATTAACCAGAACCATTAATCAGAACCATTAACCATAACCATTAATCAGAACCATTAAATAACCCGAGAACCAACTCGTGAACCAGAACTACTAACAAAAATCGTGAACCAGAACCATTAACCAGAACCGCGAACCAGAACCACGACCCAAAACGCGAATCATAACCGCAAACCAAATCAAGAACCAGAACTATGAACCGACCCGAACCAAACCGAGAAACGATGGTTCGATTCCGAACCAAACATACCAATTTCGGTTCTGGTTCCAAAACCATAGAACCGATCAATTTCGGTTTTGGTTCTGGTTTCGTAGTGTAACTGAACTGAACCGAACCATCTGCACCCCTAGTAATGGTGTATCAAGGCCCTTTTTTTTGGTGTGTGGGTGATGGGCTTTAAATAGGGGGAATAAGGGCTTTGGGGGTATTTTTGGTATTTTACAACATTTTATTCTTTTAATAAACTAATAAAAAGGGTTTATGGGTGGGAATTAATTAAGTATGGATGGTTGGCTAATGAATAATAGAGGTATGGGATGAAATAAAATAAAGGGTTTCTTTTTAGAAAAGAAATGAAAAAGAAATGAGAAGAAAAGGTGAATTATTGAAGAAAATATAAAGAAATAAAGATTCTGGGGTAAAAATGTAAATAACTAAAATCTGAGTACTGTAACGCGTACTGTACCAGATGCCACATGTCACGCCAGGATGGTGCCATGTGGCGCGATCAGATTTAATGCTGAATGTGTGTCTTTTAATCCATTAATTACATTTAAACCCCCAAAACTTCATAACTTCTTCATACGACCTCCAAATGACGAACCGCAAAAACCCACGTGACCCTCCTTCCGAGGCCGATAATATTTTCATGATGTTCGGGTCATGGGTGCTGACTTCGGGCATTGACCAGAGGCTTTGACTTTGACTTTCTTTCAAATCCGATCTTTGCATGGCCATAACTTCTTCGTTTCAACTCCGATTGATACGCCGTTTGATCCCAAGTGTCCCTTGATTCAAGGCCTTCAATTTACATGTTTGGTCCGGGTCCAAAATGAGTCATCTGAATTTACTATTTTGCCCCTGAAAGTGCGTTTCCGTCCGTTCTTCATCCAAAATGCATCCGGTCTTCGTCCTTAGCATCAAAAACCTTGTAAATACTCAAATAAACCTTGCACAAGCAATTAACGATGAATAATTGAGGTTATACAGTAAATGAGTATAAAGTGTGAGTTTAACGAGCGTCAGACTACTTTATTGTGCAAAAAGAAAGGGAATAAATTGCAATATTTAGCACGAATCACACCCCCTAACTAACGTGTTGCTAGTCCCTAGCATCATAGTAAAAGATTTGTTTCATGCTGAATTTTGCAATTTATTCCAAAATAAGTATAAAAAAAAAATAGAGATCCACTTTCGTGAGATGCACGGTTGCATTTAGCTTATGCAACAAGCCGTTAAACCCCTGGGTTACCCTAGTGGACGAGTTTTGTCTCGTGAGAGTTTACAGTGATGATACTCACAAACATCGAATTCTACTCCAGAAAGTTACCCATTTTTCTATGCAAAATGTTTAAACATAATCTTGAGTTTTAACAAGTAAATAGCAATGACTAGCATATTTCTCCATTAATTTATTTGCTATAACGATTATGCTAAAGTAAATCCTTAGATAACTATGTATTGACGAGTGTGTGTGCGCGTCACAAAATTTACAAGCGATCTTATTTTTAGCTTATATTGACTCGATTCTTATAATGACGCATACTAATTCAATTCTCGCCGGTGATTACGCTCAACAAATGAAAACACTCTGAATATGGGTAAGTCACTCGGGACATGCAGGCGTAAAGAGTAAATGTAATTGAAAACAAAACCTTTTATATGTCAGTGATGAAAGACGTTTATATATAAAACATTAAAATGTAATCTCATGAAAGGATACTGTCTTTTAAAGAACGTGAAAATGTAATCTTTTCAATGTTTAAAAAAATATGTTAACCCTGGGATCATTTAAGGACTTTTCAGGATGGAAAATGTGAACATGGATGAAAATGATCAACACCTCAAAATGATTTTGTAAATTTGAAGAAAGGGTGAACTGTTGAAGAGTATATTGTTTTTCTTTTTTTTTCTTTTCTCTAATTTCTTCTCATATTTTTTTTTTCTTTTCTCTATTTTCTTCTTTTTTTTCTTTTCTTTTCTCTATTTTCTTCTCTTCTTCTATTTGTGTTCAGTCCCTACTTCCTTTGCATTTATTTTTTAATCAATTTTCAAGGTGTTAGTGAAAGGAATGAGATAATGAAATGAATTGCCTTTGATCAAAAGTGAGGTTAAAACACAATTTTTGAATTTTGTTGTTTCGAAAAAGATCATATCACCATTCTTTAGTCTATAGTCAAAACAAGAATATTGAGATCACCAACGACTTTAAAACAATTTCAAATGAATAATGAATAAGTGTTTACATCACTCGGAATACGAAATAGAACACGAAGCTCACAAGGTGGGTTTACCTATGCATCTTTTATTTTTACCGAGCCAATTTAGCTTTTAACAATTACGCAAGTATAATTCGTGATGTGAATAAGGTTGTCAATACATGAATCATATAAATTACTAAAGCATAATAGCAATGGTAAATAAACTAAAGAGCTATTTAGACAGGTTAATACTTAGATAAGTTTAATGCTTCTGGTTTAAAAGAATGAGGTAAATTTTAGAGAGTAAAATATAAGAAAAGAGTAAAAATTTAGGCAAAAGGCCTAAAAAGAAAGAAAATATTTTTGAACTTTTGAATTTTTTTTATAAATGATTAGAATTGGTTTCACCGAGAAACTTCCACCAATAATCACTTAAAGAATTTTTTTAATTTTTATGATAAAGGAAAAAAGAGAACATGATGTGTATAACACATTATGGCACCCCTAACTAAAACATTACATTGTCCTCAATGTAAATTAAGAACAATATTAAATTCAAGTTATAAAGAGATGTTATGGGGTAGTCCCCGGATATCAAGTTCAATTATCCTGCAAAAAAAAAAAAAAAAAAATTAGTAATAGAAAATAAACAAAAATAATTTTTTTTAATAAGATATATACAAAAACAAATATTGTCTTCTAATTTACCATAAACTAGAAGATGAAATTTTTGGGGGTCCACCCAGAAAACATGTTGACTTTGTGGGATTAATGGTGTACTCCCATAATTTCTCATGCCTCCCAAAAAATAAGAGTTCCGTTTATATAACCCGGGAGGGGGTGGGGGGGGGGGGGGGGGGAGGGGGGCATGAATTGGGCGAAAAAATTGAACCATCAAAATTTTTTGAATAAAAATATTTTTGAGTGATGGGTGGTTTGGATTTCACGGGGGACAAGTACCGCTCGATTCCAAGGAAATCAAAAATTTTTCCAAAAGATTTTTCGATTGGAATGGGAGGTGGGGCACGATCAAGTGAAAATCCCATCATGGAAATCAATTTGAATAAGAATTCATTGACAAGAATCGGATCAAAATCATCAAGACTTTCATCCGATTCCTGTGGTACTTGTAATGGTTCGATAATGGTAAATGAAAATGGGGAAGATAAAAATTCAACATCAATATATTCATTATTAATAAGCGTGGGTTGAATTTTATCCTTTACATTTTCATTTTCCATTATCAATTGGGTGAGATGAGAAATGGTTTGTTCTAAAGTAGAAATTTCTTCAAAATTTTTGAATTTCTCATTTAGTTCAAAACATTCTTCGTCTTCTAAGTTATTAAGAGGAAAATTATTATTGGACTCAAATAAAACATCTAATTCTTTTTCCCAATAATAATTTTCTTCACGATAATAATTATCAATTTTTTCATTTTTTTGATTTTGCAAATACGCACCAAAAGAATTTGGTGGTAGAACAACTTCACCAAAAAGAAAATTTCGAGAAGTATTATCGTAACTATTTTCAAAATTATTAGAATAATAATTGAAAGAATTATTGTTATAATAGTTCATAGAAAAATTATCACAATAGTTATTAATATTATTATTATAATAATTTTGAGTAATTTTTTCATTAGAATAATTTTCATATGTCCCCAAACCATTTTCATGCTTGTTTAAATACTCACCTAAAGTTATTTTGCAATTTTCATCTTTTTTCATTTTGCAAGTATTCGCCAAAAGACATATGTTTGGGGGGAATTTGAAAATTATTTTTATGACAAAACTGTGCACCCATAATACCATTAGAATCACAAAAAATACTAGGATAAGACATATTTACCTCGAGTGATTCGTAGATGAAATTTCCAAAAAGTTATGAGCGGCCAAGCGGTTGATAGTCCTTAAAGCTTAGTTGTACATGACCAATAAAAATAGTAAAAAAAAATATGTACAAAGAAATAAATAAATCAAAGTTTAAAACAAAACACTCCCCGACAACGGCGCCATTTTGATTAAGCGAGTTGTCGGGATCAAAGAACTAAATCATTTAAGATTCAAAGCAAATCATACCTCGGCAACGACGCCATTTTGATTAAGCGAGTTGTCGGGATCAAAGCAATAAATCAATTAAGATTCAAAGCAAATCATTCCCCGGCAACGGCGCCATTTTGATTCGGCGAGTTGTCGGGATCAAAGCAATAAATCAATTAAGATTCAAAGCAAATCATTCCCAGGCAACGACGCCATTTTGATTCGGCGAAAGCCGAGCGTGTGTGAAGCGCCTGTCGTTGTAAACGATTTTCGACCCAATGCAAAAAACTTAAAATTTAACTACACATGTTTTATATGTATAACGGCGAGTTCGGGTATCGAATCCACAGGGAATGATGTTTAAATACTTTAATTAATTTATTACTTCTAAAAAAGTGTAAAAGATGATGGGAGAGTTGAAACAATTATACTATGATTAATCTAGACGAGTATGTAAACTACGTTAAAAGAAGTAAAACAAAAGTTATAAATTATCTTCGGTGCTTCGGCGCGTGTAGCATAAATGATTACATAGATAAAATGAGAACCAAACAGGATTATTACTCTTTTTAAACAATTATTAAGTCCGGAATGTCACTTTCTGAATGTTATAAAAGTCCGCTAAGAGATCGATGTCAAAGATAGTCCCAGAACCACACTTTTGGTATTAAATACGGTGTATACTTGATATACACCGTTAAAGTCCCTCGGTATGTTCTCGATACTAATTAATCCGTCAAGATCCGGTCTTGAACTATCATATCATAGCGAAGCATCTACACGTCTGAAACGCGTCCAAAAATTACAACTTATATTATTTAAGGAAAAACAATTAAAACTAATTAACCGTGATTTGTGTGTATGAGAAGAATTGAATTTAGAGAAGAAGTATACTGATTCTAAAGCATGAGAAATAAATATGAGAGCATGTAAAAAATTGCATAAGAATACGTGAAGAAACGAAGGAAATTTAGAGAAGAAACTTGCATTAATTCGGTAAAGAAATTACAAAAAAGGAAGAAAAAACTAAATTACACTACTCCTAAAGATGAAACCACACTAAAATGATGAGAGTAATGGTGTATCAAGTTCCTTATTTTTGGTGTGTGGGTGATGGGCTATAAATAGGGGGAATAAGGGCTTTGGGGGTATTTTTGGTATTTTAAAACATTTTATTCTTTTAATAAACTAATAAAAAGGGTTTATGGGTGGGAATTAATTAAATATGGATGACTGGCTAATGAATAATAGAGGTATGGGATGAAATAAAATAAAGGGTTTCTTTTTAGAAAAGAAATGAAAAAGAAATGAGAAGAAAAGGTGAATTATTGAAGAAAATATAAAGAAATAAAGATTCTGGGGTAAAAATGTAAATAACTAAAATCTGGGTACTGTAGCACGTACTGTACCAGATGCCACTTGTCACGCCAGGATGGTGCCATGTGGAGCGATCAGATTTAATGTTGAATGTGTCTCTTTTAATCCATTAATTACATTTAAACCCCCAAAACTTCATAACTTCTTCATACGACCTCCAAATGACGAACTGCAAAAACCCACGTGACTCCTTTCGTGGCCAATAATATTTTCATGATGTTCGGGTCATGGGTGCTGACTTCGGGTGTTGACTCGAGGCTTTGACTTTGACTTTCTTCTGAATCCGATCTTTGCACGACCATAACTTCTTCGTTTCAACTCCCCCAAGTGTCCTTTGATTCAAGGCCTTCAATTTACATGTTTGGTCCGGGTCCGAAATGAGTCATCTAAATTTACCATTTTTCCCCTGATAGTGCATTTGCTTCCGTTCTTCATCAAAAATGCATCCGGTCTTTGTCCTTAGCATCAAAAACCCTATAAATACTCAAATAAACCTTGCGCTAGCAATTAACGATGAATAATTGAGGTTATACAGTAAATGAGTATATAGTGTGAGTTTAACGAGCGTCAGACTACTTTATTGTGCAAAAAGAAAGGGAATAAAATACAATATTTAACACGAATCAGCTCTTGTTGAGCTTCTACGGTTTTATTCTTCAGTTCACAGCTCATCCATTGCACTTGAGAGATGGCATTAGAATTTCTATCACTTGTCGGTGATCCAAGCTCTAGTCACGCTCTACCTCAGCCAGAGATAGCTGAGGTGGCGAAGACTTTAAAGTCATTGGTGGATAGCCAACAGGCGATGCCAGAGCAACTGGCTGCCTTTAGCCAAAATATATTGATGAGGCCTGTTGGAGTAGCACCGAAGATGATTACTCTGGCTGTCGTGTAGGGCCAGCACCCAGAATCCAGGGACCACCCTAGACACCACACAAGGAGTTATCGCCTCATCAACGATGGATGGAGTTTACTGACCCTAGGCATTTATACCTGGGGAGGTAAGGTTACCATCCCCAGAAGATCGGTATGATGACTATGAGGCCAATGATGCACCGACCGAATGCTGTGAGCCATATGGGATATCGAGTAACACTGTGCGCCACATTCAAATCAACTGAGGGAACAACAGAAGGACGAGCATAAACGTACATCCAATAGGCTCAGCTTTTGATCGATTAAGTATAGCGTCATCCTTTAAAACACTCAGCCCAGTGGGTGACCTCAGTGATCGATTGCTGAGGTCAAGGAGCATTGTCGACTCCAAGAGAAATGACTAATGTGCTTATCACGTACCCCTTGTGGTCGAGATGAGGTGCAAAGGGAAGTAAATTGACGTAAAAGAATAGTGGGAAGAGAGCTCATACCATGCCTAACTGGGAGTGAGGGGGTATGATAATAATGTTCCCCCAACTAAGGGAGGAAATGCGTCCGAGGTCGACAGGCCATGGAATTGTTCTATCCAAAGTCTTGAGGATAATAGTGGAGTTCTCATGAAGAGTCAAGACCCTATGAAAAAAGGGTTATATGGAGGGGTCCCCGTTCGTTGCTAGAATCATGAGCTATCCCACCCTGGCCAAGTTCAAGTCACCGATGGTCACACTGAAATATGACAGGAGCACTAACCACGTCCATCTTATTGAGATGTATCAATCTTCTATAGACATTTTCACGATCTCATACGATATGAGATGAAAAGCCTTTTCGATCACCCTCACCGGTGCTGCTCATGCGTGGTATACTTCTCTTTTCAGAGGCTCGATTGAAAACTTTAAACAACTGGCTAAAAGATTCATACATATATTTTTCTTTATAATGAAACCCTAAAAGAAGACCACACACCTGCTATATGTTAAGTAGGGTAAGAATGAGTCACTCAGAGACTACATAGCTTGCTTCAACCAAGAAAATCTCGAAGTAGAAGACTATTAGGAAAATATATCTATGACAACTTTAATAGGAGGGTTACAAAAGGGTAAGATCCTATAAAAGCTGACTGAGCATCCTCCAAAATCCATGAAAGAACTCCTGGCCATGGCTAGGAGGGTCATGATGGTGTGGGAGGCTATAGCTGCAAAAGAAGAAGATGAGAAGGAAGATGGTGGAAGTAAGCCTTATAAAGACAAAAGCAAGGATAAGAAGAAGAGGTCGATTGAGGACACGTTTGTTGACTATACTCCATTGACGGTCAACCTGGATATGATACTAAATTAAATCAAAGATTATAGATCTATGATTTGGCTCAAGAAGCTCAAAGCCCCTCCCCATACGAGGGACAAAAGAAAATGGTACGACTTTCACCAAAATCACGGCTATACCACCGATAAATGCTTTGCATTAAAAGATGAGATTGAAAAGATTCTCAAACAAGGGAAGCTTTGAAAGTACGTCAATCGAAGTGGTTCCAAGGAGGACGATCGAAAGAGGCAAGGTGTCCCAAGAGATGAGAGGCCAAGACAACACGCCGATAAAGAAGATGAGGAATTTGATGATGATAAAGCTGACCCCGATCTCCCATCAAAGGACGTTACTAAAAAAGGTCAGCTGAAATGATCTCCTTTGATGTATATGACCATCAAAAGTTCAGAGGCTAGGAACAAGCTAATGGGACTCATCCATGTATTTATGTATGAAGCCCATAATAGAAGATAGTCATCAGTTGTCTTTCAGTTGTACGAATGTAACCTCTGTCGAGTGAGCTTTAATATCTCAACTATTTGCATCGTAACAAAAAGTCAGTGAAAAATGGTATGTATTTTATCATATTCTTTTCATACGAAGTTTTCAACTGCATGGTTCAAGTTGTCCAAGACTAATAAACATCATTGATTTGGTGGGAAACTCTCTCGGTAAAAATATAGTATATGGACGAGATAACCCTCATCCATACACTCTCAAAATAACGAGAGGGGACGTGGTCTAACACCATAATTTCATGAGTTCATATTTAAAAAAATCATTTTATACTCCTCTCGGCTAAGGATGAGATGAGATTAAGACATCATTAATTTGGTGATCTTATATTAGAAACATCATTAACTTGGTGATATGAGACAAACATCATTAACTTGGTGATCTCATACTTGAAACATCATTAACTTGGTGATATGAGTTAAACATCATTAACTTGGTGATATGAGACAAGCATCATTAACTTGGTGATCTCATACTCAAAACATCATTAACTTGGTGATATAAGAGAAACATCGTTAACTTGGGGATCTCATACTTGAAAGATCATTAACTTGGTGGTATGAGACAAACATCATTAACTTGGTGATCTCATACTTAAAACATCATTAACTTGGTGATATAAGATAAACATCATTAACTTGGTGATCTCATACTTGGAACATAATTAACTTAGTGATATGAGACAAACATCATTAACTTGGTGATATGAGACAAACATCATTAACATGGTGATCAAATTATTGTGAAAACGCGCAAAATGTTGGATCCCCGGTGATTAAAATAATAATACCAATTATAAAATATTTAATTTCCTTTTTAAACAAATGCGGAAGCGTTAAATACAAGTGATGGTTCAACGAAACAACAAGGCCGAGTTTTAGTATCTTCAAGAGACAAATTAAAACAACATAATTCAAGTCCTAGAATTTGCCTAAGTCATCATTAACAATTATTCAAAGTTAGGCGAAACCATATTAATGCAAGTGACTTGAATAAACCAAATTTTATCCAATAATTAATTTAAGTCCCAAATTAAATGAGTGTGATAATTAAACCGAATTTTATCTTGAATTAAACCTAAAGCATGTGTTCTAACTGATGTGCAAGATAAAATAAACAATGTCACACTACACCGCGATATACGAGGAAAAACCCATTAACGGGAAAAAACCTCGGGACGGCCCTAGCCTCAAATTCACTAAAAATGGTATTACAAAATACAAGACAAAAGACTTACTTCCTAAACTCGAACCCTCTCAAGCCGTGATGCTCCTTCTTGTATCAACCTCCAATTAGAGGATAACCAACGGACCTCCACCGTGGTCTCGGAATACACCGATAGGACTTTAAACGGTCACCGTCACCCGAACATGGAGCCTTTCTCCAAACGGGTAGAATCTCAACAAAGGTCTTCTTTGTGATGGGGTGTAGAAGCAAACCCGAAACGTCTCTTGAATTCGGTAGAGAAAACCGGTGCCAAAAATTCCAAGTAAGGATATGTATATATAGAACTTGGAATAAACAATAATGGGTGTAAACTAGAGTGTGTATGAATTTTCCATTAAAAATTAACACTAAAAAACATGAACATTTTCCCTAAATAAATTTTCTCTCAAACTCTCTCTAAGAGTTGGATATGGAATGGAAAAGTTGTCTTGGAAAATGTGTTTCCCGCACATAATATTGCATGAAAAAAGTTGGTTGAAAACCAAGTGGAAGAGTGGGGAAAAACTGCAAAAAACTGCCAAATAACTGTTCCCGCTGGAAGTTCGTTCGAACGAACGTGATTCTCGTTCGAACGAGACTTCTAACGAGTGACCAGCCTGGGCTCGTTAGAGGTTCGTTAGATACCTCGTTAGAACGAGCATTCGTTCGAACGACATATCGAACGACATATCGAACGACTGTCCAGTTAGGGTCGTTGGCAAAACTCGTTCGAACAAACCTGGTTCGAACGACAAAACTCGTTCGAACGAAATCTGGTTCGAACGAAAAAACTCGTTCGAACGACATTTCTAACGAACGAACAAAAAGATTGAAAAATTCGATTTTGGCCCAGAAACTTTTATAAACTTTTATATACTTATTTTTTAAGTTTCTAATTGATTTTTTCTGAAAAATAAAATGCAGTTTTAATTCACCTAACACCCAATACAAATTGTTCCAAGCTCCTATATACATATAAATACATTCATACCTTGGGAGCATGGAACCTAAGTTGATGACGTACAAACGAGGCACATAAACTACGATATGTTGATGATGCTTTATACTCTTTGCCACTACGTCTTCAACAAACACTTCATAGGTCTTGAATATTACAATTAAATAAAATCCTATGAATAAATGTTTTTGTCCGGAATTGAGCCAAAACTATAAGAGGACTCAATTGGAAATTTGTGTCCTTACAAATCTCCCCCTTTGGATATTCCGGGATAAAAACCAAACAAAAATCCTAAAGGGCCGTAAAGCTCTACTAGACTCAAAACATAACCCGCCCAATCTTGACTCAACCCAAGGATAAAACGCTTTGCCATAGAAAGATGCCGCTATAGAATAATTCCTGCACACTTAAGCAAACTCATCAAATGCATAGGGAATATCAAAATATTAAATGCAATTTTTAATTAATTACTCCCCCTAAATTAATTCTCCCTTTAAACACATGACCTACTTAGAAAGACGTCTCCCCCTAAGATAAATCTCCCCCAAACGAAGATACGATAATAATAGGATTAGATACCATTTCTCCCCCTATCATCATTCTCCCCCTTTTTTGTTTGGGAATAGGCAAAGGATAAAGAACTAAGAAACAGCAAGTGAAAGCTTAAAGTGATAAGACATGAAAGCATAGGGCAATTAAAAACAAGGCAAAGACAAACAAATATCATATATATATATATACTAGAAATATATCAATGGACCACTTGCATATATATATAGATATAAACACACACATGACACAAAATACAATAAGTTTGGACACTCGTATGGCAAAAATGTGTCATATGGAAACGGAAGTGTAGGGGTGTGAACTAGCAACAATTAAATTTAGACCCAAACACTTAAGAAACGTTCACGGAGTTCTCATTTGATTGCAAACTTCATCACACTTAAATATAACCTCATGTGACAATATAAAGATTGAACTCAATGAACAAACATACACAATGCATACAAGCCTAGCATGATGATGATTCTACAAATCAAATAGAGTCATGACATTAAAGACAACTAGGATAAACGGACATTGTGCAAACCGTTGATATACCATCCAATTCTCCCTCAATGAGCATATATATTCTTTTGTTTATGAATGAATATATCAAACAAACATAGGCCTTGGCAATTGCTTTCTTTTAAATGCCAGATATTCTGTTTTTAGGCCTTTGGATCACGTATTTCTTTTAGATCCAATCAACGGTGGCTTACAATCGCAAAGGATTTAATTCATCCTTTCGGAGCCCTTCCCCGTGCATATATTAATTTATCATTTTTTCATTTTTCCCACAAATCTCACATGCAACGGATTTTGACATGCACTAGTCCTCCTAGGTCATAGATATGTAGATGACTAGATTGATAGGAGAACATCTCAAAAAGCTCAAATATAACATGTGACATTAAGATTTCAAAAGAGCTCGTGCATGTGTGAATAGAGGCATATAGAAATAGAATCCATTTGAACAATACAAAATCCAACTACTCCATATAAAACATGGTAAAGAACATTGTAAGGATTGAAAATCTAAACCAAAAGTTCTAGCCACGTGGAAGCGTAAATGATGGGATTCAAACACAAGTATATGCCACATAAAGTGTGTCAAACAAAAATACACACCAAACAAAATCTTTTTGAGTTTTTAACATTTTAATCAAAAATAAAGATATATACTCAAAAGACTAAACAAAAATCATTTGTATTTTTCATTAAGCTTAAATGAAATAAATAAAACACAAATGATAAACAAAAATCTTTTTATATTATGCAGTCAATTTTAAACACAAAATATAATACAAAAAGATAAACAAGTCATAGTTTCTAGCATGTGATATGAAATAAGGCAATGACTAGAAAATGACTAAACAAGCATACATTTAGCATATGAATATAGCATGAAGTACAAACGCTAAAGTATGCAAACACTAACACAATTATCCTTTAGATTTAGCAAGGGAGGAGTCATGTGTAAGTAAATGAGAATCAAAATCCCTATTTTGTAAGGCAACCAAGTCGGATTTCCTAACCCAAATTAATGAAGAATTACTATCTTGGGGTGTAGAAACATTGGCTATCGTGGTTACTTTACTATGGGATTTTCTAGGAATTCGTTTAAGATCTAAACAAAATTTCCTAAGATGACCTTGTCGACCACAATGAGTACAAGTAAGAGCATGTCGAAAAGATTTATCTAAGGAGTGATCATTAAATGCATTCCTAGAAGATTCTCCTAAAACATTGGTTTTGACTTTAGGGTTAAAATCATTACAAGAATTGAAGCCTAAACCAAAAGTGTTATTTTTAATTTGGACCGTTCCTAACATTTTATCTAGTTTTTCTGAACGACACTCCAAATCAAATTTGACATTACTAGAATCTTTTAATTTATTTTCCAATTCAACAATGTTAGATTCTAGTAAAGAATTACGCTCTTCAAAAGCAAGAAGCTCCTTTTTCAAGGATTCCATTAAACCCCTAAGGCTA
This sequence comes from Sambucus nigra, assembly GCA_949130495.1. Classification (NCBI taxonomy): domain Eukaryota; kingdom Viridiplantae; phylum Streptophyta; class Magnoliopsida; order Dipsacales; family Adoxaceae; genus Sambucus; species Sambucus nigra. The sequence continues at coordinate 47,901,693 of OX422211.1, forward strand.
TCTCTCTCGCCTTCTACATATTCAAGCTTCTCTTGAAGATCCCTCACATGTGTCCTAAGGTCTTCTATTAAGGCACTTTCATCAATGACCTTGACACTCTCTCTTAAACTCGCTTCTAACTTCAAATCAGCTCTTTTCAATTTAATAGATTCTTTATATAATTCATGAAAAGCATTTTGAAGTTCACTCTAATCAACCTCTTCTTCATTTTCACTCTCTTCTTCTTCTTCACTCTCACTATCATAAAAAATAAGAGAATCATGTACAATGACCTTGGAAGTGACATGTGCAATAATTTCATCATCCGATGAGTTCTCATTATCACTCACATGTGCCATAAAAGCCACAAAATTTTTCTTAGTGGGGGATTCGGGCTTCTCTTCCTTATCACTATCACTAAGGGTCGCATTATATGAAATGGGTCGTTTACCCTCTTTCCTTAGTTTAGTGGGGCACTCAAAAGCCCTATGGCCATAACCTTCACAACCAAAACATTTATTAGACTCGTCCCTATCAATATTTTCATTACTAGGTTTAGGGATCTTATCGGCTTTAGAAATCTTCTCGTTTTTTATCATGTTTAGAAGATTCAAATTTCTTAAAATCATTTTTAACTTTATCTTTGTTAAATTTAAGAAATTTTCTAAATTTACGAGCAAACAAAGCCATGTCTTCCGAGTCACTATCACTATCGCTCTCTACTACTTGTTTAACCTCTTTGCGGGCTTTTAACGCAACGCCCTTTTCAATTTTCTTTTCAGTTTTAGAGGGAAACATATCTAGTTCATAGGTTTGTAAATCACCTACAAGCTCTTCTAATTTCGTAGAGGCTAAAGTGGGTAAAGAATTTAAAACGGTCACCTTTGGAATAAATCTATCGGGTAGGGACCTTAAAATTTTCTTTACTACACGGTCGTCAGGTATTTTCTCTCCCAAGTTAAAGGATGAATTAACAATATCAGAAAGTCTAGCATAAAATTTATCAAATGTTTCTTTTTCATCCATTTTGATAGTTTCAAATTGAGTAGTGAGGTTTTGGAGTTTAGAAGCTTTAACGACACTCGTTCCTTCATGAGTTAATTGTAAAATATCCCAAGCTTCATTAGCGGTTTCACACGTCATAATACGTCGGAATTCATCCGGTGCGACAGCGCTAAACAAGGCATTTAAACCTCGGGAATTAAAGTTTGCTAGCTTAAACTCATTTTCAGTCCATCTATCAACGGGTTTGGGAACATGTACATTTTCAATTAAATGTGTTGGTGGGGTCCAACCGTTAACAACAGACATCCAAACACGTTCATCGATAGATTTAAGTGCCGATTTCATTCGCGCTTTCCAATACGCGTAGTTAGAACCATCAAAAATAGGAAATTTTGAAAATGGGGAAAAATCCATATTTAGCCAAAAAGTAAAGGATCTTTAACGATATAATTTATCGTTTTTGGCTCTGATACCAATTTGAAAACGCGCAAAATGTTGGATCCCCGGTGATTAAAATAATAATACCAATTATAAAATATTTAATTTCCTTTTTAAACAAATGCGGAAGCGTTAAATACAAGTGATGGTTCGACAAAACAACAAGGCCGAGTTTTAGTATCTTCAAGAGACAAATTAAAACAACATAATTCAAGTCCTAGAATTTGCCTAAGTCATCATTAACAATTATTCAAAGTTAGGCGAAACCATATTAATGCAAGTGACTTGAATAAACCAAATTTTATCCAATATTTAATTTAAGTCCCAAATTAAATGAGTGTGATAATTAAACCGAATTTTATCTTGAATTAAACCTAAAGCATGCGTTCTAACTGATGTGCAAGATAAAATAAACAATGTCACACTACACCGCGATATACGAGGAAAAACCCACTAACGGGAAAAAACCTCGGGACGGCCCTAGCCTCAAATCCACTAAAAACGGTATTACAAAATACAAGACAAAAGACTTACTTCCTAAACTCGAACCCTCTCAAGCCGTGATGATCCTTCTTGTATCAACCTCCAATTAGCGGATAACCAACGAACCTCCACCGTGGTCTCGGAATACACCGATAGGACTTTAAACGATCACCGTCACCCGAACATGGAGCCTTTCTCCAAACGGGTAGAATCTCAACAAAGGTCTTCTTTGTGATGGGGTGTAGAAGCAAACCCGAAACGTCTCTTGAATTCGGTAGAGAAAACCGGTGCCAAAAATTCCAAGTAAGGATATGTATATATAGAACTTGGAATAAACAATAATGGGTGTAAACTAGAGTGTGTATGAATTTTCCATTAAAAATTAACACTAAAAAACATGAACATTTTCCCTAAATAAATTTTCTCTCAAACTCTCTCTAAGAGTTGGATATGGAATGGAAAAGTTGTCTTGGAAAATGTGTTTCCCGCACATAATATTGCATGAAAAAAGTTGGTTGAAAACCAAGTGGAAGAGTGGGGAAAAACTGCAAAAAACTGCCAAATAACTGTTCCCGCTGGAAGTTCATTCGAACGAACGTGATTCTCGTTCGAACGAGACTTCTAACGAGTGACCAGCCTGGGCTCGTTAGAGGTTCGTTAGATACCTCGTTAGAACGAGCATTCGTTCGAACGACATATCGAACGACATATCGAACGACTGTCCAGTTAGGGTCGTTGGCAAAACTCGTTCGAACGAACCTGGTTCGAACGACAAAACTCGTTCGAACGAAATCTGGTTCGAACGAAAAAACTCGTTCGAACGACATTTCTAACGAACGAACAAAAAGATTGAAAAATTCGATTTTGGCCCAGAAACTTTTATAAACTTTTATATACTTATTTTTTAAGTTTCTAATTGATTCTTTCTGAAAAATAAAATGCAGTTTTAATTCACCTAACACCCAATACAAATTGTTCCAAGCTCCTATATACATATAAATACATTCATACCTTGGGAGCATGGAACCTAAGTTGATGACGTACAAACGAGGCACATAAACTACGGCATGTTGATGATGCTTTATACTCTTTGCCACTACGTCTTCAACAAACACTTCATAGGTCTTGAATATTACAATTAAATAAAATCCTATGAATAAATGTTTTTGTCCGGAATTGAGCCAAAACTATAAGAGGACTCAATTGGAAATTTGTGTCCTTACATATTGAAACATCATTAACTTGATGATACGAGTCAAACATCATTAACTTGGTGATCTCATACTTAAAACATCATTAACTTGGTGATCTCATACTTAAAACATTATTAAATTGGTGATGTGAGACAAACATAATTAACTTGGTGATCTCATACTTGAAACATCATTAACTTAGTGATCTCATATTTGAAAAAACATTAACTTGGTTAGAGACAAACATCATTAATGTGGTGATCTCATATTTCAAACCAACAGTTTATGGTTAGACTCATCTTGGCTAAAGATGAGAAGATATTACAATTAGAAGTCAAAAATAAGAACACTCAACATAATGAAGAGAATTAGTAAGAAATATGCGAATATTTTTATTTAAGTCAAAATAAGTAGCAAGAGTTGAGGGTACAATTCAATTGTTTAAGGCCAAAGTTAACAGAAATGGAATTATAGGATAAAAGGTATTGGCCATAAACGACCATTCTACAGAGTTGGATCATTATCTCGAATCAGTAGCTGACCCAGCACCACCACCTCAACTAGAGACGTCTCATCAATAACTGAACTCATATACTTTATCCCCCAAACTTCCATTCACATTGAAGACTAGGGGCTAGGGGGTGATTGATATACCTAAGTATACCCTCATATAATCTTGGGACCCACTCAGTAAAGGCCGACATTGGCAAATAATCTAACAGAGAGATATTATGACTTAGCCTAGGTGTTGGCACAAGAGGCCTCGGCCTCGTACATGACACCACGTTCGATGATCTCAGTACCAACAACCGTCTTAGCAGAGAGCTGGATCATCATCTCGGCCTTATCCCAAACTGGACCCCCTCGGCCAAGGCAGACTAATAACAGACCATCTGCTTGTTCAAGTAATGATTCGGTCGTGCACCTATCCTCATAAGGCCTCATCCCCGACCTTATCTCAGAGCATTATTAAGGATTCTAGCATCAGAGTTCTTATGACTCAAGGACCCTCGGTCTCGTCCACCACTTGGAGGATAAAGATAGCTCAACATAGGAGTTACATCAGCGAACTCATGTCCCCTCAACCTCGTCCATGATAGTTGGGCTGAGGCTTCTACACAAATATAGCTCAACACGAGTAACTGTCCTACAAAAGAACGTCTCATCAACTTCTCAACCCAGAGACACTTTATCTCTCAGCCTTCGATCCACATTAAAGACCAAGGGCTAGGGGGTGATTGATATACCAAATATATCTTCATCTTAGATTTGGACCCTTCGACAAAGTGTGACTAGTTACAGACTATCAATCTGGGATAAATATGACTCGATCGTACACCCATCTTGGAGGCCTCGTCCTCGACCTATCCCCTCAACCTTGGCCATCATGGTAGTAACCTTGACCATTAGACAGTGAACTTGAAACCTCGACCCAGGGGTAGGCGTAGAAGGCCTGGCCTCGACTTATATGCTGGGTCATAATCCTCAATTCTCATCATACAGTGATAACATCGGTGACCTCAGTTATCCTCGGCCTCATCCATGATAGTGAAGTCGAGGAACCTACTCATATATAACTCAGCCTTAACTACAGTCCTATTAGAAGATTGACTCATCATCTCAGCTATGGACTTAGCCTGAGCTGACTCGGCCTCGACCTTTAGGAGGCTAGTAAACATGGCCCACAACATTGCTCCTATGATATACAACCCTCTCCTCGATCGTCACCTGGACGATAAGGACAAGAGGTGACAACTCAGTAGGACAAATGTCATTCTATCAGTGGACTCTAGCTCGATAACACTTCCATGACCTCATCTTGAGTCAGCTCAGCCTTGACCTCATGGCTCTCATATTGCATCTCAGCCTCAACTCTGAATACCAGATCTGCATGTACAACCCCAATGATCTCACTGTAAATGTATCCTCGGCCTCGACCTCTTACTCAATAGATGACGATTGACCCTAGACAACATCATCATTAGTAAATCCTATCAGGGGATTGGTTCGTCATCTCAACCTCATCCTGGGTGGTATGGCTGACAGTGACATTTGTCAGAGTGCATGGATTGAGGAACACATGGAAGAGTGCGTGTGAGTTGCAGATCCCACGTGTACAAAACCGTTATAACAATATCTCCCTCACACGTGAGGGGATACTTCATCATCATGATATACATGTGACAGGACATATGGCACAAACTCATTAGCTAGGAACATTCCATGTCTACTTGGGGGTACACTAAACCCCTAAGCCCCATATATACTCTTCATCTTCTCCATGAGAAGGGATCGATGATTCATAAACCTTGCAAAAAGTCAAACTGATTATAAGAGAGATAAAATCTTGAGTGTTGAATTTACACGCCATTAGTTCCCTTATTGCAGTGAAAACCACCTTTCACACTGCACAGTGGATGTAGGCTCCGACCGAACCACTTATATTTTGGTGTTCTTCCTCTTATCCTCACCCCCGTCTCTTATTTACATATTTGGTATGTTCCATATCACCATTATTGTGCTGTAATTGATATTGAGTTGTTCATACGTTTATAAGTTTATTGATGGTTCCATCAGTAAGTACCTCAACTGGTGATAAATAAGGTTTTCTCTTTATTCTCTGGCTTCATTTTAATTTTATTATACTTTGAATAATCATTTATGAAGCTAAGAAACTCATGTAATGCTGAGGCACTAACTAGCTTTATCAATTCTGGATAAAGGAAAAAGATCCTTATGATAGGCTTTATTGAGGTCCGTGAATTCAACTCACATGTGTAATTTGTTGTTCTTCTTTATCACCATCACAAAGAAAGCAACCAATCCGGGTACTTGACGTCTTCATTGAACTTTGCTTTCTGTAGCTTGTCTACCTCTTCTTGAATGGCCACATTTTCCTTAAGACTGAATACTCGCCACTTTTTCTTGATCGGCTTAGCTTCTTTAGTGATATTTAACTCATGGCATATGAATGTTGGGTCAATTTTAGGCATATCCTTATGGCTCCATGCAAACACATTTTTTCGCTCTTTAAAGAATGCAATTCATTCCTATTTAAGGGTCGGTTCTAGAGTTGAACCAATCTGTGTGGTTCTTTCTGGCCTTTCATCGTCTAAAACTACTGTTTTAGTGGTCTCTACCACCCAGCCTTTGACTAAATCAGCTTTATCGTGGGGATTCAATGTCTTAATTTGGTAGGTGGTGGTGATTTTCTTCACTTTTTCCTGGTCGACTGACGTGTAATAGCACTCCCTATCTTCCACTTGGTTTCCATTTATAATGTCGAACCCAAAGTGAGTGGGGAATTTCAAGCATTGGGGGACAATTGATGGTACTGCTTAAAATTTCTTTAAGCCAACCTTAAAGAAGATCATGTTAAAGTCTGATCAGACGTTCTTATCTAAGATGAAGAAACGTATCATTTCAGTCCTATATGATGGCCAAGTGTCGATATGAACTTTCAGTTTAATAGTCCCTAAAAGATATACATACCTTTTCTCCCTAGAATCCTATTAGGGACAGTGATATGGTTCCAAGTTACTATCTCACAGTCCCAATCTGTGGACACAAATATAGAAAATAACATCAACCGAGCTACCGTTATCCACCAGAATTCTAGCAACCCTTTCTTTATGTACTCTCATGGTGATGATGGGGATATACCACTCTAGATAGGTCATTCTGAGAGAAACTAATGACCAACTTATCTTTGTTCACCTTTACTGGACGTCCATCTACCTCATCACACAAGTTGATTTGCCTAATGTACGGGCAAGCTTTGGCCTCTTTCAAGTAAGCTTTTATGTCAGCCATTTCATCTCCAACACATGCATCTTCTCTGTAACGAAATAACAACCAAATGGTATAATTTTCATATTGAGCTCAGGTTTTCGAGGCTTCTTTGGAAAATCTAGAATATTTTTCGAATCATTATCCCGACCTCTCTTCTTATCATCTTTATATTAGCAAAGAGACTCTACGCCGTCTAGATTATTGACTTTCTGCTCGGTCAATAAATTTAGATAGCTTTCCATGAAGGATAAGATTCTAGATTTCATTCTTTAGTGCAATGCAATTATCCGTGGTATGCCCATGATCCTTGTGGAATTCATAGTACTTGGACTTGTCCCTCCTTTTAGGAGGGGATTCCAATTTTTTTGGCCATTTGAGATCCCCTATTACTCGAATTTCATCATATATGTGTTGTATGCCAATAATAAGAGGGGTATATTCCTCATTCTTCTTAGGTTTCCCAATTTTCTTGTATTTCTGTTCCTTTTTGTCAAAGTTCTTATCAATTTTTACGCTTAAACCCTGCTTGGGAGCCATAGCTTCCTCGACATTCATGATCTTCCCATCTTTTCCCATTAATTCAATTATGGTTTTATGGAGGTCTTTGGCCAAAGCATAGTACAATTTTTCAGGGAGTATTCCAATCATTAGAGCAGTGATGGTTGTATTTTCCTTGTAATCCACTACTTTTAATTTTTCATTGTTAAAATGAGTTATATATTCACGAATGGTTTCCCCTAATCGTTGTCGGACACTCGGGAAATGGGCTATCTTTTTTATAGCTTTGGCTTCAAAATAAAAATTACTGATGAAAAGCTCGACAAGCTTCTAAAAATTAGAGATTTTCCCTCGAGAAAGTTATTGTACCAGATCTGTGCAGATCTAGTAATGTTACTTGAGAATGATCGGGAGCGCATCTCATTCGGGACCGAATAATATTGATTGATGCCTAGTATTTCTTAACGTGAAGGACGAGGTCTGTCTTAACATCATATTTAGGAGTACCCAAGGGTGTCTTGAACTTGAATGCTGTGGGAAAATCCACATTGGGTGGAACAAAAGGAGACCACGTCACAAAACACCTCTGCAATGGGTTTTTAGATTGGCCTATTTCCCCAATCATTCTTCCAATCGTTCGATCGATCCTTTCCATGGGTGATCTGTTGGATTAGTCTTGGATGAAACATCTTTGGCAGGTTTATTATGCGATCATACTGAGCTCTCTTCATGAGAAGTCTGCTCGGCTCGCGAGGAAACTCTTACAATGGCTTTGGATCTAAAAAATCCTTCTCAGTGATCTAACAACCTGTAGGGTTCCCACTAATAGCCCTAGTTTTCTCAGGGTTCCAAGCGATCGAAAGCTGAGGCCCTACTTATCCCTTCCAAAGCGCTCAGCCATTTTTGAGTGAAAGATCGATCGTTGTAGTATTATGTAGACTTGATAAAAGAGGTTGCTCAAGGGCCTCAAGTTAGCTTAGGACTGAAACTTAGGGATTCTAGTGATTACCATAATGTATGGTATGCTATTCAATCTCGATGTAGCACCTACGTTCGGCCTTTACTTCTAACCATCTGGTTTCTTTTTCTAGCCGCGCCCCTATAATATGATGTGAAGAAAGGTAGAAAATGCCCCCGTTCTCTTTTGGGATAGATAGGTAGAAATCCCAGAAATCGTTCCCTCCCGGCCCTTTGGAGTTGGAAGTGGCATTTACCTCCGATAAAATGAGGTAGTAGTAGGTTTGGCTTGAAGCATCAGAGTAAGATGCTTAATAGTGTCTTGTATCGCTTCATGTCCTTTAGTAATGTTGAGTAAAATTCCATGTAGGTCTCCTATACCATAAGGAGTGGACGGACTGGAAGCATTACCTCCAACAAGACTGCTTTTAAATATATTAGTCATATTTAAAAGGATTGAGTAGGAAAAAATAATGACTTGTCGTTCCCACAAATGGCTCCAATCGGTTGATGTATAAATTCATATTACTTATTTTTGGGTTTATTTTCCAAATTTGTGATCACCGATATATGAAATGGAAAAGGAAATATAATGAGAGACACTAGATATTTTAATGTTGTTTAGCTCAGGAATGGGGCCTACATCCATGAGGTAATACTATTTTAGGGTGTGTTACAATCTCTTTGTTACAATTATAGAGTTTAGCATAAAGCTGGGGTGCTAATGCCTGTTCCCATCGATTGGGGGAAATGGTGTATTTGTAGTACATGTAAAATCAAGAGGTGGAATGCCCTTATAGCTTTAAGCATTTACACATTTACATAATAATATGCAGCTGACGCCTCTTATGTGCATGTGAACGGTGATTGTTGAATACCCCACGCGTGTCTTTTCATTTGACTAATGGTTCAACTTCCTGGCTATGGTCGGTAGGAAGGTCTACCAGAGGGTACCTGAGCTGACTAGGTTTTACCCATTTTAGAAAGCTTAATGATGATGTTGATAGTTGTAATTATTTTATTGATCCAGATGGCCTAATATTTTTAGGCTACAACACCCTTACAACATTTTCCTCGGGTGAGAATGGCTTCATGCCATGAAGGTTATCTCTTCCACTTATCACTACAAGCTTAAATGCATGACCGACCCGAAGATAATGGATATAAGGGGAAACCAAAATATTGCTTGATAGTGCTTTATCGTTACTATCAGGCCTAAGCAAGAAAAAGGGGAAAAGTAGTTGAAAACGAGGTGACTAAGGATGGGGATACTCCTTCGCAATAATAAGTAAAGTATGGCAAACCCAAGGGTGGAAGAAATAAGGGTGGACTCCCATGGTTAAATTCATAGAACCATTGTAAGAAGTGATGTCCGACGATTCACACCCGAAGAAGAAACTACTAACTGACAGCACAATCACCGATCAGAATAAGAGGAATTGATATCTCTAATCAAAGAGAATCAATACGTATTTATTTGGTAGGATTACGATATGATTGGGTTGATCCACAAGTCATGTTCCATCGACTTCATGTGGACCCAACATTTTTACCGATCATATAAAAGACTCAGTGAATTGTCCCCCAAAAATTGAAGGTTGTGGAAGATGAGGTGGGAAATGTATGGAGAAAAGGTCCATTAAATAATTCAATGCCACAAGTGGATTTCTATCACAGTTATCATCAAGAAGAGTAATAGGAAGTGGAGAGTTTGTATTGACTTCACCAACCTGAATGAAGCTTATCAAAATGATAGATTTCAAGCTCCAAACATTTACCAGTTGGTCAATGCTATGGCCATTCATGAATGAATGAGGTTCCTGAATGCGTACTCAAGGTATCATCAAATCCCTTTGTTTGTTCTCACCAAGAGAAAACTTCATTCATTACCACCATTGGTTTATACTTCTATATAGTCCAGCCATTTGGGATATAGAATGAAGGAGCAACATATAAATGGTTAGTCACCATGATGTTCAAACATCAAATGGGGGACACCCAGGTAGTTTATTTAGACGATATGCTCTTGAAGAGCAAAAATAAATTCGATAGTCTATAGGACCTCGTGAAGACATTTGAGGTATTCAAATATTATAAAATGAAACTTAACATCACAAAGTGCTCTTTTGGGTACAATCTGGGAAGCTCGTGGGGAATTTAGTTAGTCAGAGGTGAATCGAGGCAAACCCCAATAAAATTGAGGCGATCAACAACATTTATCCACCAAAAATAATTTGTGATGTTCAAAATTTAGCTAAAAAGTTAGTTGCGCTCAACCTTTTCATCTCTAAATCTTTTGAGAACAGTCAATAATTCTTTTTAACTCTTGATGAAAGATAACAACATGACTTGAAACGTATATTGATCAAATGCTCCTGAATAAATCAAGTCTTATTTAAGACGACCACATCTGATGAGGTCCCAAATATGGGAGATCCAGTATATCTATATCTCGTGGTGTCTGACCACGCCATTAGCTCAACCTTAATGTGTTGAAAGGATGGGCATTAAGCCCCAATTTTTTATTTTATCAAGACTCAACTGGACACCGAGAAATCATACCTTTCTCTGGAAAATATAGATTACATCCCTTCATTGATTTAAGGAAGTTAAAGCACTGTTTTGAATCTCATTCAGTTCCAATCATCACCTCATTTTTGCTTAAGGAAGTCCTCAGAATATTTGATCTCTTTGATGGATGTCCAAATGGTCGATGGAACTAGGAAAGTTTAATATCCACTATCATCTAAGGACTCCATTCAAAGGGAATATTGATTAATCATGAATATAACATTTATTACCCTTTATTCTTACGCATTCTAGTATTCTCACATCTATTAATTCCTATATTTAAGATCATATATTGGAAAACAAACATTCTTTCTTTTTATATGTTTTTGAGGTATATTTGAGATTTTGTAGGTATTATGGATTCATAGTGTGAAGTTGGATGCATTTTGAGAAAGTTTAATCCCAAGATAAATCTTCTAGTGTAATTTAGTAATTAAAAACTCTAAATTTAATATGGTATAAAATTACCAACATGTATATTGTCAAATTATCTTCATGTGGATGCTAACTGTGTGTCATTCTAACCCCAATGAGGAGGTTATGACCAATTTCTAGAAAGTTTGGCATGTTCTTCTACTTTGAGGGTAAATTTGGTAATTTTATACTCTATATTTGAATGGTTTTTAAATATAAAAATATAGATAATTTTATTATCTTTGGGTAGGTTTTCATTTTGCGTCATTCCGAGCCCATATGAAGATTTTATAGCCTTTTCTATGCGATGTGTCAAAATTGGATCGAAGTGATAAGAGCACTGCTAGATCTCAGAGGTCGATTAGTCCCTTATTAGAGGTCGACCTCAGGTTAATACACACTTCCCAAATTTGTCTAATTTTTCTTTATTTTTCTTTCTTTTGCTTTGTTTTTTCATTTTTAGAATATATAGAAAGTGAGGGCTTGTATTTTAGATATAAAGATAAGATTTTGGGAGATATTTTGAGTTGGGAGTCTCTCTGTCTTAGGGTTTATCCCTTTTAGATTTGTGATTTACTATTCATTGCCTTTTTCATTTATTCAAGACTTCATAGTTAATTCATTGATCTGTTAATGGGTTTTGATGCTTTGTTAATTAGTTTGTGTTGACTAATTTCATTTATTTCCATATATAATTAATTAATTTAAATGTTATAATATAATTTGAAGGTAGTTTATAGGTTAGGATCATATTTGTCCAATTAATGGGTTATTGAGCTTAAATATTAGAATTCGAGTTGAAACAATTTTAATTGAAAATTTGTGTATTAATATTGGAATATTAAGCATTCAATTTCCTTTGTCACGCAAAAGTAATGGTTTTAGCAATATTGTGGCATTAATCCATTCATGACCATATTCGAGTGAAAGTTTAATTTTTCATTGTTGAATTAAATTTCTTCATGTTTGATGCTTATAATAAATTGAATATGCTTGGTTAAATGCATTTCAATCCATATGTGTTGCTTAGATAAAGGTGGGTAAATGATCCTAATCTCAGTTTTGTCATTTAATTTAGTCTCGATATTTTCCTAGTGTTTATTATAGTATAAAATGTTTTGCAATAAAAATCAGCTTTTACAAATTTATTTGAGAAGTTATAAATCAATAGAATTCTAGTAACATTCTCTGTGAATTCAAAATCTGGAGTCTCTTCTTTACTTATAAAACAAGTGTAGTAAAAGTTTAGATTTTTTTTATTGTGGCGAGAAACCAAATAATGATAATATCCTGACATGACCGCTTAGCTTTCACCATTAATCAAAATGGTGTCGTTATCTCTTTAGAATTTAATTAATTTCGTATTTTGTGTATATTTTTATATTACTCCTTTTGTTTTAGTTTGTTTTGAAAACATATACATTTGAGCTCCAAGAAAAGTTGGAATACTCGACCGCACAGTACGTTGATGAATCTCCATCAAAGAACCATTTTTGGTAAGCATGTCTTACTCTAGAGTTTGTAGCGATTGTAATGGTTCCCAATTTTTTCTTTTGAATAATTTTTAAAGTCTCCCAAAGCCTATGACTTTTTGTTAATACTTAAAAATATGAGGAAACTAAAAATCGTATGTCTTTTGGTGAGTATTTGCAAAATCAAACTAATTAGATTGGTACATGGAAAAATTATTCTCTTCACAAAATGTCAAAAAATTATTATAATAATAATGTTCAAAGCTATTGTGCTAGTAGTTCTCTAAACTATTATGAAATTAATATTCATAATCATGATACTAATAACTTTAAAAATAATTACGATAATAGTTCTTAAATTAGTCTTTTTGGTGAAGTTGCCCTACCATCGAATTGAGTTAGTGTGTTGTTACAAAGTCAAAAAATTAAAAAATTTGATAACTTTTGTTGGGGGGAAAACCATTCTTGAAGCATGATTTGGATTTATTTTTTAAAATCAATAATTATTTTTCTCTTAAGACTTACCAAGGAATAATAGAGAATAAAAATGAGGAACAAATAAATGTAGTATCACTTTGCAATCAAATGATTTCTTCTTTGGTAAACAAAAGAAGATAATTTCATTAAAAATGATTCTATATCTTTCGAAATTCAATCTTCGAGTGATGATGAGTCATCTCTCGAGGTTGAATTTATTTTTTCTCTATTATCCAACCATTATATAAATCCTACATTTTGGTTCAAAATTTTAAAATGTTTAATCCTTTCACTGACGAGGACTACTTAATTGAGTTGCTTTCCATGTAGGCAATCATGCCTCCTTGTGCGGAATCTCCCATTTCATATAAAAAATCTTTGAGAAGAAGTTTTGTTTTCTAAAAATTCCATTATTACGTGTCACCCGTTCAAGTCAAAACCCCCATTATCACCCAAAAACTTATAATTGGTGATGGTTCCTTTCTTTTTTCCTTACATATACCTTATGTTGTTCAAAATTATCCCTCAAAGTCTTTTGGGAGGACTCTAAAATATTTTAACTTCTAGTGTATAGTTAGTTAGAAGTTAGAATTGTAAGTTGTACACATTAGGTTGATTTTTCATGTTAGTTATTGTTTAGTGTAATTATTTAAAATATTACTTCTCTTTTTGTTATGCTCAGAGATCGCTCCATTTTGAGTAATATCGATATTCTTTAACTTGGTACTTCATTCACATTGAGGACAGTGCAAGGTTTAAGTTATGGGGTGTGGTATATGTGTCCCATTCAATGGTAGTTTCTTTGATTCCATTACATGTTCCTACCAAGTATGCATTTTTTTAAAAATATAAATTTTTAAAAATATTTCATTTTTTTTCCTCCTTTTTTGGGCATTTGCCCTTGTTTTCGATGATAAATTTCAAATAAATGCCCAATCCAATAGATAATTCATTGATGTATGTTCTCAATTTTAGAAGTTATTAGACTTTAGTCTTCAAATCATTAATATTATGAAAAACTTCATGAATTAAACTTTAAACCCATGAGTACATACAAGTTTCTTGTTAGCCTCGATAATCTTTTGTTGCATTTTATATAGTTACACAAAGTTACCCTTGTGCTTTTCTTCATTTATGAGTGTTTCTATATTACTCTTTTCTTCTTGAAAATATTAAATTCATCGGTAATGTCACTGTTATTTCATTAATTGTATACTAATTGAGTTCATATTGAAATGTGTTACTTGATCATGATTTTAAAGTTATTTAGACTCGGGAATTATGTAAACTGTAGGAAAGAACCATATTCCATCTTTATTATTTAACCCATTTGACCTTGACCTCACCTTAAATATTTTCCCTCGTTAACCTTTTTTGCCTTAATATAGCCTCTCATTTCATAACCTAAAAATCTCATAACCAACTCCACATTAGAGTTCTTAAACACTATATACACCTTATATGTCTTTGTTTGGAATGGTACTTGGGATTTTATAATGTTCTTGTTATATGGTTACAATTAATCATGCGAGAGTGTGAAGAAAAAAAAAGAAAAAGTACGAAAGAAAAGAAAAACAAAACAAAATATGAGAAAAACAAAAGAAGAAATGAAAGAGAAATATTTTCTTATTGTACATAGTGTCCAAAAATCTTCATCACTCCCTAATGTCATATCCATTGCTTTTATGGGAATCATATTCCAATTTTAAAATTTCCCATAATTTCCATTACCCCAAGTGTTTCTCGAGAACACCTTTGAATACATACATATTCCATTTATTTCATAACATAAGCCTAGAGTACATTATATCCCTTAAAACTTCATATGTTATCTTAGGATCAGTTTGATTCGAAAGTCTAAATAATTTTGATCTATCAAAGTTTTTTTCATACGGTAACCTTTCATAAAAACAAAATATTTTTCATTTTATATATAGGGTTGTTCATTATTGATATGTGCGAGACCTAGTTTCCATTTACATTTACTCATTATATCCTTATGTATCGTGTGTGTTACATACAATTCTTAGTGATTTCATTTGTTGAGTGTAATCACTGGTGAAGGTTTAATGTCATGGATGCTTTAATGTTTATCCAAATTATAAAAGTTTTACCAACTCATATTTTCTCTTGTGCTCTCTCTTCCTCCCACATTTAAGGTTTCAATTGTGATAAAGTTATTCTAATAATAATAATTATGATCTTGGACTATTGGGTAAATTCTCATTTGCTCAGTTAATAACTTGTTTAAATCATTTTCGTTGTTGTTGAACTTATATTATTGATTATTTTGGCAAACTTTTGAGGAAACATGATGCTTGTGGGTTTTATCCTTAAAACCCCTCATGAGACAACTCCCATCCACTAGGGTGACCTAGGATTTTAACGGCATATTGTATATGTTAAATGAAATCATGTTCCCTATTAAAGTGGTATGTGTGTGTGTGTGTCTATATATATATATATATATATATATATATATATATATATATATATATATATATATATATATATATATCGGTTGATCATTCTCTTTTAATCATTTTCATTCATCTTTATTGCCAAGTACTAGTAATGTGTAAGTTAGGGAGTCTAATTAGTCATGAATATTGCATTTAGTACCCTTTATTCTTGAACATTCTAGTATTCTCGTATTTCTTAATTCCTATATTTAAGATCATATTTTGGATAACCTATATTGTTTCTATTATTTGTTTTGTATGTTATTTTTGAGAATTTTTTAGGTATTATGGATGCATAGTGTGAAGTTGGATGCCTTTTGAAAATTTTCATCGCAAGATGAAACTTCAAGGGAAATCTTGTGTGACACCCCACCTAATAAAATACTGGGTAATCATTCCTATACCAAAATAAAACAGGAATCTCATATGGTTCATTCTCAGCATCACTGTCGAAAACTAATTTAATTACTAATAACTTATTAGGCTAGCATCAAAATTTTATTTAACTAATCTATTTAACCAAACCAACCAAGTAAAACAATCACAATAGTTTATATACAACAACTGAGATGAAATAAAATAACCAAACTCTCGGTACAATATAATACAACCAAATCGAAATGCCTCAAACTAAAATGCAGTAAAAGAATAAATGAATGCAGTTGGGCCATCAGCCCGTATGTTTCTACAATACCTCCTATCTAGATCTCAAGGATAGAAGCATATACAATAAACCTTCTTGCATCCACAGCTGCTGCAACAAACGTCTAACTCGAGAATCATTATCCAGGCGTCCCTGTGTCTGGACACCTAATGTATATACATACATAGCAAGAGAGGGGAAAATAGAGCAATGGGTAAGAGCCCGAGTTTTGAAAATATTTAGCAAGTTCTCAAATGCCATATTTTTCAAATATGAAATCTCTCATATTTAAACTAGTATCGCACTCTCATGAGATACACCTCACCCCTCTTCTAATCGATCACGCCTATCATATACAATTTAAACAAACTAGTTAAGCTATCGTGTCTAACTAAACTCTTTGACCCATCCTCTAAATACTCATAACTATCACCTACCCTGCATGATATAATATAAGTTATACCATAATCCATCGCATAGGATTTAAGTTAATAAGCACCAATGTTATATATACATATAGTTTTCGTTCTATATATAACTATATCGTTCATGTTCCGTAACTTTCACTTTAACATAAAATATCCCTTATATATAGTTCTCACTTGAACCTACAATTCACATTTGTATTAGTCCGGATATAACTCTACCGGAAGAGGAATAACCTCTTATTTATTTTACACTTTACACCAGTTAAAGTCATATGATATCTCATTTTCATATACAAGCAATGTATTATACTCAACAAGTATATTTATACCTATATTACAATCATAAGTATAATAACCATCCCACCGAGCTATAACTCGAGGATGCAGTCTCAAAGTGCTATCACCATCCAGGCATGCTCAACTTAACCCAGGTACTAAGTCAGACTCACTCATGAATATGGTAGAAAAACTAAACGGTGGAGGCAGTCATATTTCCTCCTAAAAGTGGAATCATCATCGCACCCATATACGGGACGATATGACCTGGGGATATACTCTCCCTTCCCCTCAAGCCAGGGGATTCACCCACATCGCGCAACCTCCTTGGATAACACTAGAGAGATATATATAACTTGGTTGTCCATCCCTATGCCCGTGGAACTAGCCTCTAAAATACAAATAAACCAATCACACATATATATATATTTATATTCATATATTATCATATCATATATATACATACTATAATAGCTCCTGTATGTATAATATATATTATTCCTCCATATGCTCTGGATATAATTGTCGAATGCTTATAGCGATAGCCAATAACCCAAATGTTCCCATTCGTAATAGTATAAGTATTCATACTCTTAACATATTAAACCTATAAGCATTCTATTACTTAAGGTTTAACTTACACCTTAGTCACTTTTAAGGATTTTACATAAACCCGAATATACCAATTGTAATGATTAAATAAGTATGCTATAACCTTATTTTAATTCCATAGGTATCACATCACCTGTAATAATAGTCGTCAATAGACGAACCGAACACAAACATCTCTAACCCATATCCTAAATTCCATCCTTATCACAATCTAGGATTTTCTCAATTGTACTCGGCCCACACTTATTCCCAACCACATAAATATATCTAGACACAACAGCCTAATACTTCTCTCAAACGTTGCTCATCCAAAACATTCATCAAGGCCATACCTCAGACTGTACACTTAACTAACCCAAGGTTCCCTCTTCTTTGCCCAAGGTTTTATCACCCTAAATTCCATTATCTATGAGTCCTAATATCACATCTTGAATCCCCTACACTAATCTCCAATTCATGATTTAACTCCCTCTACACTCAAGAGAAGAAAACTAAGAAATTTAGCAAAGGCGAATCGATTCGGGATAGGGAATCGATTCGGTCTCATTCCGAATCAATTCGAAAGGTGTTCTGCAAGCAGTTCCTCAAAGGCGAATCGATTCGGTCTAAACTGCCTTACATGTCCACTTATGCGAATCGATTCGGTCTAGACCCGAATCGATTCGTTTTGTTTGGAGCTCACTGTTTGGGCGATTTCTCAATCTCCAAAAATCCCAAATATTAACCCAACCTCCATTTTTATGGTTTTATAATCTTAACTAACAACACTATAATCATCCTAACACCGATTTATAAATAACACATCAATTAATTCGTGGTATTAAACCATTTCTCCTAGATTTAAACGTTAAAATATTAAAACCCTAGTTTATCATTTGCTCCCATTTCTAACAGTTTCTACACACCATTTACATGGGTTTAACACTAAAATCATCAAGAGTTAACAACACATCTATTTATGGTTTCAAAATCAAATTTCCCAAATTTATTTTAATGGTTCTAACAAAAAAATCGTATAATTTACCAACTATAATATGAGATACACACTCAATTAAATAAAGCAAGTAAACACTTGCCTAATGGATAAAATTCGACGATCTTGAGTCGAATCCCACGGAGTTTGGTCTGGAATCCCCTTTTCTCTCTTCCTTTCTCTCTCTCTCTCTCTCTCTCTCTCTCTCTCTCTCGTACCTTATAAGAGAGAAATAAGGGCTTGTCCCTTATAAAATCCAAAAATGACTCGTGTACTCAATTGCGAGTTCCTACTAGTCCAAAAGTCCTTGGAATCCAAACACTACTCTCGGGTACTCTATTTTGACTATCTCGAACATTCTGAAACCAACCGTACACTCGAAATCTCCATTCGAGGCACTTACCTAAAATTCACTAATTAAACCCAACACATCTTAATACGCGTGTTTTTCAAATAAAATATTATCCTTTGTCGTTTTAGCCAACTGTGATATGTAATTAAAATAATCCAACTCATTCACTTAGTCCCCAAAAGTAAATGAAATCGCGCATCGGGAATGATCTAACAGTCATAATTTCCAAAAATTACTATTCACAATAATTCCTCTAATTACCAAATTACGCTCACTTATGTAATTTGAATATCTCTAAAAGTACGGGGTATTAAATTCCCCCCTTATAACGGAATTTCGTCCCCAAAATTCGAATACGACCTTTATCCAAAAGTCGAAATAATGGTACCCTACCATATACTTGTACACGGTACCAACCTATCTCAAAGCTTATACTCTAACACAATAGTTTAATAATAAGCTTGACTAAATCTCTATAGGCTAAAACACTACCTTGGGTGTAAGGTTAATTCTAACAACGACAAATCGTACCTAGTGCTTCTATAACTGTGTATAAAGAAAACGAGCCTATAATCATAGCTCTAACGTCTCGATCCCAATCAGAAAATCACTACTCTAAGCGTCAGTTTGTCTACATCATAACATCTAATTTCCTTCAAAAAGGAAACTACACTAGCACTTGACTACTCCCGTCAGTCTTCTATCTCATCTTAAGGGTGCTAACTCTTATCGCACCTATATAATTGGATTATTGCGTACCTCCTATGATGTTCCACCCAACACATTCAAATTCCATTTATAACTTCCCCAAAGAACCTTCTTTGGTTTTATGTACTATGCCCTTTCTATCTCAGACGGTATATAAAATCAACACACTTCCTCAGCCTGGTGTTAACACCTGGGTGCCCTCAACTCGAATCACTCAAAACTCGATTCCTCCTATACTTGGAAACTTAGTCCTTATCAAGGTTAACCCACGAATCTTCTCATGGTTAACTCACTACAATCTCCCTATATCAACACCACCTGCCCCACTGGCCTTACTTCCTAGTAATCCTAAGATCGATATGTTTTCCTACACATGAAAATGAGTACTATACTAACTATATCCCTAGCAGCCAAGACCTTTCCTAACTCCCGACATTAGATCGGTTTCATGCATGGGATGTCTCGCAAAGTGAAATACAAATAAGGAACCCTCCCGTTACACTACTTCCTCGTATCGTCGGTCATCAAGATATAACGGTCTAAGGAACACAACCGGGACGTTCTAAATCCTACCTCATAAACACACTAACGCGTTTCTACCACTATGTCTTTCCATTTTGGCGAAATGGAAAGTCTAACTAATCGGGGCGCCTATACTCTAAAAAAGTGTTACGATCATCATACATAAACATGTTACCTCAGAATTTGCCTTCTAATCAAGGCCTGGCTATAAGCCTTAAATCAATTCCCTTAAACTTACCTCACCCATTTACTTACGGTGAGAGAACCATTTCAGTGCGTTTCCACATCATTTCCACTTTCATTACCCCTTAATCATCACATGACTCTCAGCTAATTTATCATAAAAACCAATGTCCTAGTATACAGTAACATCTCACCACTCCCAACATCATTAAGGTTCATACGCGGAGTGTCTCGCAAGCGAAATCCAAACAAGGAACCCTCCAATACACTACTACTTTACTTTGTTGGTCGT